>JACEEZ010008897.1:237500-327500 GCA_016584305.1 Chionoecetes opilio | reverse complement strand
TATCTAAAACTATCTACCATCTAATCTATCTATCTAATAAATCTAATATCTAATAAAATTTATCTAATAAAAACTATCTATCTAATTATCTATCAATCTAACTAAGCGCTGTGTAATACAAACTGGAATGCTTGGTTTATAATACGATAAGGGATTCGTGTACTTTATGTAAGTTAATGCTGCCTTACGGTCATCATATCTATTAAGTCAAAGCGCCAGCCAAGATGAAATGAGCTGGAGATGAAAGATAAGGAAATTCAATTATACCTACACGACCAAATGGAAACTCAGCATTATTGCTTTTCTCTCGTGTGTGTGTGTGTGTGTGTGTGTGTGTGTGTGTGTGTGTGTGTGTGTGTGTGTGTGTGTGTGTGTGTGTGTGTGTGTGTGTGTGTGTGTGTGTGTGTGTGTGTGTGTGTGTGTGTGTGTTGTTGTTGTATGTATGTATGTATGTATGTATGTATGTGTGTGTGGGGGGGGGGGACCTCCGTAGTGTAGTGGTTAGCACGCTCGGCTTACAACCGAGAAGTCCCGGGTTCGATCCCCGGGCGGAGCGAAAGATAGATGGGTGGTCTTTCTTAAATCCCTAGCCCCTGTCCACCCAGCAGTGAATGGGTACCGGGTGCCAGCCGGGGGTTTGTAACTCCCCCCCCCCCGGGGTGGTGGCTTCGGCCAACACTAATATGCAGCAGCGGTAGATCACTATGGCTCTGAGGCATTATCCTCTAAACAAAACAAACAAGTGTGCGTGCGTGCGTGCGTGCGTGCGTGCGTGCGTGGGTGGGTGGGTGGGTGGGTGGGTGGGTGGGTGGGTGGGTGGGTGTGTGTGTGTGTGTGTGTGTGTGTGTGTGTGTGTGTGTGTGTGTGTGTGTGTAAGAGAGAGAAAAAAAACCCACGCAATGAGATTTACACTTTTCTTCGTGAATTCAGGCAATTTTTTGTGGATATTTCAGAGATATTTACACGAGGTAGGTTATGCAGGAGAGCACTAATTGAGAGTTATGCTTCGCTAAGTCCACCTAGAATATCACGCTTTATATGTATGTACCAGGGTCTTTTCTCTTGAAGGGATCTTGCTATGGACAGTGTATGAAGGCTATAGAGTGCAAGGAGCAGGGTATATCTTTGTCAGTTCCCCCAGAGTAACAGATAACATAGCGTTGTATCTGTTACTTGGAGTCCCCCATGCCAGAGTAGGTATTGGTGTGACGGGAATATCGACGAGCGGACGAGCCGTGAAGCCCAACGAATGTATCTACGAGTTTATTGAGCCCGAAGAAACTGGTTGCAATATGTTACTTGATATTTCTTATGTTATGACATGTGCGAATATCGTTACTCATCTGACACAACCACATTCTTATACACCTTCAAATATTTCAAGCACATTACACACACACACACACACACACACAGACACAGACACAGACACAGACACACAGACACACAGACACAGACACAGACACAGACACAGACACAGACACACACACACACACACACACACACACACACACACACACACACACACACGGAGGCTATTCAGTTCACTACGCTTATACACAACTGCATGGTATTGATTTCATATTTTCCACTCAGTAGTATCACGGGACATCTTAATACTACTATGGCCTGGTACGAATCCGCCACGCACTGCCACGCACAGGAGACAAAGTGTGGAACCCATTGTAATCCTTTCATTTTTTTTTCTTTTCTTTCTTAGGATTGATCGTCTCGCGTTTGTTTTGTTGAGCGGTCATGACGAACCTTGGGATAAAAATGTTTAATATAACGCTAAAGGCTTTGTTATTACACACTTGATCCAGCGACTATTTACACATTTAACACAGTGTACAATGTGTGCTTTATGTGTCACTGGTTCCCGGTTTCCCCGTCCCTCGCCGCCCTCATAAAGTTTCTCCTCCCACCCTGCCTTCTTCTTCCCCGCCTTCTACGACTTCTTTGACTTGAGTGTGATTAACTGCTGATTTATTTTTTACAGTCATTAGTTCCCTCCCATGTTCCAGAAGCCATGTGAACAACGTAATAATTATCAGAGCCTCAGAGGCGGGGCGGATCGCAGGTGGTGTTGCGCAATGGTTTCACTGATCAGCTGATATTTATAGATAACACAGAGCCGGATACAGTCGAAAGGTAGCAAAGGATAGAGCAATTCGTCGGATGACACTCCACAAGGGGACGGTAATAGAGTTCCCGATAACCTAACAAGATCCAATTGAGTTCTAGACGTGATCTGATATTCCTCTTTTGAAAATTTAAGATGAGGACAAAAAAGCACAGGGAGACTGACTGTACCGGTCTGCTACACGAAATACCGTTACGATACTACAACCTTGTATTGGTTTTGGAATAACGTGAGGATTTCATGGTTTTGTAGAAGCTGGCTGCTACTCGAGGCGCCTCTTTAACCCCTTCACGCCCAGATCTTTCCTTTGCTATATAAAATCGTCTGTTGTTAGCCATACAATTACGAAAAATAACTGAATATACCACATTAGTTAGTGGACAAGGATACTAAGCAGGTCATAGCTATAAAATATTGCTTATATTCACTAAAAATCGTCTAACGGTACCCAAATTACAATGGAAATTACATTCTGGGTCTCAAGGGGTTAAATATAAGAGGTGGTTGGGCCTGCTGTTTGTATAGAATATGGGGTAGCGCAGGTGTCCATGTAGTATGTATACTCTCTATGTACAGCAGTGTCTCTATTGCCCACATGTACAGTATATATTATATCTTATTTGCTTTAGTACTTAAGTTAACTCACTCATGTCTGTGTCATATTATTTTTCCTGTATGCCTCCGGGTGAAAATAAAATTATTATTATTATTATATAAATCTTTTCAAGAGAGGAGTGACAAGACACTTCCCGATTTAAATTGGCCAACCTCCCTTTCTATATTCTCTTACTGTCTTCTTTATTGGGACAGGCAACTAAGCGGGCTATTTGTTATTTTTTTTTTTTTTTTTTTTTTTTTTTTTTTTTTTTTTTTTTTTTTTTTTTATACTTTGGCCAGTTCTTTGTGATGTAAAAATATATATTTAAAAATGAGGCGTTTCTCTTTTACTCTGGAATCATGGCAGCGACACTTACGGCATGGCAGCGACACATCACGGGGAATGTTTTGTTTTATGTCTTCTTTAGAGAACTGTCACATGTACGACAATATCACCATCAAATATACAAATGGGTCACCATCACCACCCTTCCCCGCCGTGCACTATGCATGGTGCGGCCAAAGACACCCGTGCAGCATGACGAAGAGAGCTCAGTGTGTCGCGTCCGGAAGGCATTCAGGCCATCTATTCATAACGCAACGCTTTCGATATATAGAATCCCAATAAAAAAATAGTTTATTCATCACATCTGCAATCTGGAGGAGGTATCGAGTTAACCTACATGTTAGATAATAGATACAATACTGAAGTAATGCATGACTATTAACTCCAAATGCTGTCTCGGCGTTACCATTTGAATGACATATTATTACGATATGAGGACAAACAATCACGATATAAGGTTAGACACCACAGAATACGCGTCAACACCACCATGTTCTTTATAAGGATTGCCAACTAAGCGGGCTATTTGTTACTTCTTCTTTTTTCTTCTTGGCCAGTCCTTTATGATGTTAATAAAAAAATAATAAAAAAATACGAGGCATTTCTTTTTACTCGTGAATCATGGGATCGACACCCGTCTCCTTCACGGGGAATGTTTTGTTTTATTCATGGCTTTATTTATGTTTTTATATTTTTTATTTATATTTCATCCTCCTCACATGAAACATCGTCACCCTAATGTTACTTACTTCCACACCTCACACTCACACATTCACCCTCATAGCATCGTAAATATACTATATAGTCAGGTTTTTGTTTTCTATTTCTCAGCATTTATCCTTGCATCCACTAGAAATCTGTCTTATGAGATCTCAGTGGTAGTTGTTAATCTGTGTTTTAACTGACGCACATTCAGAAAGATACTCGGATGATGCACGAGATAAGCTGGATGACTATAAAAACAAAAAGCTTGAGAAGAAAAAAAAACTGGAAAAAATATATGAATAACATGAATTTTTTCGCTGGACGGAACAAATATGCCTTCACTTTCACACACAAAAAGAGAATCACATCTCTCTTACTAACAAAATAGGTGTACCATACTAAACAACACATTTCCGATACTGCTTCCTTTTATTTGTTTCCTGGAAGTAATATTTTCATGTGCAGACTAACTTGAACTGTTGTGGGATATGTATTTATTAATGTGTATGTACGAGTATGTATGCTTATAAATGTAATAAGGGATATGTATTTATTAATGTGTATGTGCTAGTATGTATGCTTATAAATGAAGCTGACGAGTTGCCAATACATCTTTTATAGAAGCATACATTAGTACATAAACATTAACCTGTCGGGCTAAGAATGTCACACCTCAAAATAGGGGTCGGTACCTTATTCACCCTTCCTTTTCTCTTTCTCATAGCATAACTGGAGTTCGACATGGGTCAAAACAGGAACACTAGTCTCTCATGTTGATATTTCAGTGAGTGAACAGTAGTTATCAGAGCAAATAACGTGGAATGATGAGTGAGATGAGATATATCAACAAGAGAGACTAGTTCCTGTTTTGACCCATGTTTCCTGTTATAGCACTCTTCAAACAACATTTATGATAGTATTCTTGTTCTGACCCTCTCTTTCTCATAGCATAAAGGCTGTTTGAAGAGTGCTATAACAGGAAACATGGGTCAAAACAAGAACACTGGTCTCTCATGTTGATATGTCTCATCTCACTCATTATTCCACGTTATAAATACATATCGCACACTATTGTTAATTATTTAGGTCATCAAACACCTTAGTAGTGCCGCTGCCACAGATAGAGGTTCCAGTTGCGATAAAAAAGAACACCTCGATCTACGCAGGGAGAAATTCACATACGCGAAGCCTTTGATAGTAATACTAATTCAACGAAGCTATAGTCTGGCTTCCTTTGGTTCGCTCCCTCTCCGTCTTTCCATTAATTACTCAACAATACATATGCGACGTGCCGGGGATGCATAATTGTACCAAGGCTGGAAACGAGGTGAATATACATTAATGTTGATTTTTAACGGGGAGGCAATGGGGATGAAGGGAAACACTGCACGCCTCACCCACACCCCAGCCTGACCTAGCATACTGTCCTAAACCTTTACATTCTTAGATATATAGGTCTTGCCCTCAGCCAGACCTAGTATACTGTCCTAAACCTTTACATTCTTAGATATATAGGTCTCGCCCTCAGCCAGACCTAGTATACTGTCCTAAACCTTCACATTCTTAGATATATAGGTCTTGCCCTCAGCCAGACCTAGTATACTGTCCTAAACCTTTACATTCTTAGCTATATAGGTCTTGCCCTCAGCCTGACCTAGTATACTGTCCTAAACCTTTACATTCTTAGATATATAGGTCTTGCCCTCAGCCAGACCTAGTATACTGTCCTAAACCTTTACATTCTTAGATATATAGGTCTTGCCCTCAGCCAGACCTAGTATACTGTCCTAAACCTTCACATTCTTAGATATATAGGTCTTGCCCTCAGCCTGACCTAGTATACTGTCCTAAACCTTTACATTCTTAGCTATATAGGTCTTGCCCTCAGCCTGACCTAGTATACTGTCCTAAGCCTTTACATTCTTAGATATATAGGTCTTGCCCTCAGCCAGACCTAGTATACTGTCCTAAACCTTTACATTCTTAGATATATAGGTCTTGCCCTCAGCCAGACCTAGTATACTGTCCTAAACCTTTACATTCTTAGATATACATATAGGTCTTGCCCCCAGCCTGCCCTCCATCCTGCACGTGCCTCACAAATATGGGCCACAAAATAAATAGATAAATAAATCAAATAAGTAACCGTCGAAATCAAATCTAGTGTTATTCCTAAATTGACATCTTTGTTCAGGAATTAGGCCCCACCTGCCCAGTCCCACGGATTCTACTTTATTGGGCATGCAAAGTACACTAGTAATAAACTGTAAGGACTGGCCATCAATTACCTCCCCAGACTCTCTCTCTCCTCTCTCTCTCTCTCTCTCTCTCAATGACAGGAAAGAAGACGTCCTGATAGTGATTTCCTCTCTTCTCTCTCTCTCTCTCTCTCTCTCTCTCTCTCTCTCTCTCTCTCTCTCTCTCTCTCTCTCTCTCTCTAAATGACAGGAAAAGAAGACGTCCTGATAGTGATTTCCTCTCTCTCTCTCTCTCTCTCTCTCTCCTCTCTCTCCTCTCTCCTCTCTCTATGCGGAAAAACGTCCTGATAGTGATTCCTCTCTCTCTCTCTCTCTCTCCTCTCTCTCTCTCTCTCTCTCTCTTCTCTCTCTCTTCTCTCTCCTCTCTCTCTAAATGACAGGAAAAGAAGACGTCCTGATAGTGATTTCCTCTCTCTCTCTCTCTCTCTCTCTCTCTGCCCTCCTGAGGTTTGTGGGCATGAAATAGCGGATATATAAACTTACATAATTATACACCTACAGTCCTACACTTATATGCCACGTAATGAGACGATGCAGATCTTCCATTTTCTTTCCTCTTACAGGGACGATAAGGATATTTAACCCCTTCACGCCCAGATCTTTCCTTTGCTATATAAAATCGTCTGTTGTTAGCCATAAAATTACGAAATAGTAACTTAACATACCAAATAAGCTAGTGGACAAAGGTATTAAAAAAGTCATATGTATAGAATATTGCTTACATTAATTAAAATCGTCTACTCTAAGGGTACCCAAAATACAATGGAAATTACGTTCTGGGCCTCATGGGGTAAATGTTTTATACCTATCTTCTTTACCTCGTTAGATACGTATTTGGATTTTAAGTTCTCACGTCTTTATATTTTTCCTCATGCGTTGAATATTCTACTGTGGGGAACAACACGTTACAACACACAATGGCACAATTATTCCAGTAGCTTAGCTTTTCTGCATAGCATGTGACTAAATAGCCGTACAAATCCAGCTGCTGCAGTGTGAGGGCGGCAGCTGCGTGCGGGGGATGGCACGGCTGCACAAACATCAGTGATTGCATAAGTAAACTATGCTGGTCGTGAAAAATGTGGATATTCTCATGCAGAGTACACAGTGGGACGCAGAACTTCACAAAATTTGAAACACACACACACACACACACACACACACACATACACGCACACCCACCCACCCACCCACTCACCCACACTCTCTCTCTCTCTCTCTCTCTCTCTCTCTCTCTCTCTCTCTCTCTCTCTCTCTCTCTCTCTCTCTCTCTCTCTCTCTCTCTCTCTCTCTCATCACATTCACTTTAATTAATAGATCTAAATATCCCTCCTTTTCTTCTCCGCTCTTGCCAGGCCACGACGCTAAAGGCCTGGACTTGATCTTATAAGTAGCCTAATATAATGTCACCTCATACAAACTGAAAATAAAGGAATTGATCAAGAACGTAGCATTGAAAAAAATATAATCATTCGAGCATTTCCCCACACACGTAGCTGGCACCTGCGCGACAACCCTCCTGGTATTATGACATTATTCACTATGACGCCACTACATAGTACGTTCCCTTGCGAGACATTTAATATGCGGCACTCCCTCCCACAGTGGCAGATTACAGGATAGGACCCCCCTTCTGCCCTTCAACTCCCCTTGCCTCACGCCCTTATAAGCTCTCCCTCACGCCCTTCCCTCAAACCCTCTCTCTACCTGTGTCTTGTCTCCTTGTCTTACCTTACCGTCTTAATTTAAGGTTTTATTTAAGGCTAATGTAAGTTTTTGTAAGAGATGTAAATAAACTTAACTAACTAAAACTTGCCTCTCGTACTTAAGCCCTCCCTCACGCCCTTCCCTCAAACCCTCTACCTGTGTCTTGCCCCCTTAATACCGTCGCCCTTCAACCCTGCCCCTTGCCTCACGCCCTTAAGCTCTCCCTCAAACCCTCTACCTGTGTCTTGCCCCCTTAATACCGTCGCCCTTCAACCCTGCCCCTTGCCTCACGCCCTTAAGCTCTCCCTCAAACCCTCTACCTGTGTCTTGCCTCCTTAATACCGTCGCCCTCTCGCTATAGCCTCTCCGCCTCACGCCCTTATCTCCTCGATCCCCTATCCACCTATCCACAAACTCCTGCTAACTTCGGCCTCATCTCCCTCGTCTCCTCTGTATGCAAAACCATGAAGCGCATCACGTTTTCCCATCTGCACCGCAAAAAAAATTCCGTAAACATGTTCCTTGCCTGACACGTCTTTAAGCCCTTTACCTCATCCCGGCACCGTAATGAGATAGGCCTAGGCACTGCACAGGCCTTGCCACACCAACACCTCGTCTCACCACACATGCCTACCCAGCACTTTAATCTCACAACTGATGCATCGATTTCCAGACTCCTCACACCGGAAATTGCTCAACAATTCGGTGTAACTTCCCGCGGTAAATGGTTCTCAGCACTACAAGTCCGTCTAGGATATTAGACCGGGAGCCCAGAGCATTTATTCATGTGAACAACGGCAAAAGGTTTGACATCATGAATATCAAGATTGACCCCCAGACATAAAATTTTCATCATTGCTGCTGGAGCGCAGCCTTTAACTTTAATCTTTAAATACCCCGCAGTAGAAGGGTTAAAAATGACATTTATTCATGCGAAAAGCGCCAAGGCTCGAAATAGTATAAACTGATATGCAGAAGT
This sequence comes from Chionoecetes opilio, assembly GCA_016584305.1. Lineage (NCBI taxonomy): Eukaryota > Metazoa > Arthropoda > Malacostraca > Decapoda > Majidae > Chionoecetes > Chionoecetes opilio. Next base: position 318,765 of record JACEEZ010008897.1, on the reverse strand, counting down.
CTCCTGACCAATAAATGGAGACATCAATTTTGGGTGGTGCTTTGCCCCTGGCAGCAAGCCCCACCCCTGGGTCAAAAATGACATTTATTCATGCGAAAAGCGCCAAGGCTGGCATTGGTCTCAAATAGTTCCCAAGAGTCCCCTGTACACTAAATGCACACTGACAGCAATTTTGGTTAATTCTTTGTCCCTAACAGCAACCCTCCCCCCACACCAAACAGATGGTGCATATATATATATATATATATATATATATATATATATATATATATATATATATATATATATATATATATATATATATATATATATATATATATATATATATATTCAAACCACAAAAACGAAAAAATATAACGTCACTCCATTTAGGCTCTCCAGAAGGAAAACCATATTTGTACCTTTATAAAACAACATTAAAATCAAATGTATAGGTACCTTTATTGGAAATTAATTGATAATTCCGCCTATGACATTCACAAAATGCAATACTTTACAGTGCATGTCCACACAACAGTGTTTACCAAATATCATAACAGTGATAAGATTATCAAAAGAATGGTTGTTTTTCTATAGACTGATGTCTTTGTTGATTTGAGATTAAAATAAATTAAAATGTATTGAACGAATTTAATGTAAAAACATCTTATGTTATTGACTGGTTTTCCATTGGCCTAGCACAATATTAAATAGCACCAATTCCATAAAAAAAAAATGGGCAAATAATTTAGCTTTCCTGTAAATTCATGTTACATGCAGTTCCGATGGTGTACTGGTAGGAAGTGAGAATGGATTCCATTCAATGGATGAATGGAATGGAGATATTTGACTTTATATATATATATATATATATATATATATATATATATATATATATATAATTATATATATATATATATATATATATATATATATATATATATATATATATATATATATATATATATATAATTATATATATATATATATTAGGGTGGTTCACTTTATAGAGTAGGAATATATATATATATATATATATATATATATATATATATATATATATATATATATATATATATATATATATATATATATATATATATATATCTATAATAATATAAGCGAAAGTGTGTCTGTCTGTCTGTCTGTCTGTCTGTCTGTCTGTCTGTCTGTCTGTCTGTGTGTGTGTGTGGTATAGGTTCCGCCCCCCGTGGCGCAAACACCTCATATGGCACATTTTTGGAATCAGGTTGACCAGGGGAAGGTCATAAGCCCACTTATGAGATGATCCGATCACTTTTTTTTTTCTCTTTTTTTTAGCAGCCTATTAGCGAGAATTGTGAAAACAAAAGTGGGTTGCGAGAATTGAGGAAGCCTTGATGTAGGGTGATGGGTAATGGGTGAGTGAATGGGTGGGGTGATGGGTAATGGGTGTGGGGTGAGTGAATGGGTGGGGGGTGATGGGTGAGGGAATAGGTGGGGGGTGATGGGTAATGGGTGAGTGAATGGGTGTGTGGTGATGGGTAATGGGTGAGTGAATGGGTGGGGGGTGATGGGTAATGGGTGAGTGAATGGGTGGGGGGTGATGGGTAATGGGTGAGTGAATGGGTGGGGGGTGATGGGTAATGGGTGAGTGAATGGGTGTGTGGTGATGGGTAATGGGTGAGTGAATGGGTGGGGGTGTGAGTGAATGGGTGGGGGGTGATGGGTAATGGGTGTGTGGTGATGGGTAATGGGTGAGTGAATGGGTGGGGGGTGATGGGTAATGGGTGAGCGAATGGGTGGGGGGTGATGGGTAATGGGTGAGTGAATGGGTGGGGGGTGATGGGTAATGGGTGAGTGAATGGGTGGGGGGTGATGGGTAATGGGTGAGTGAATGGGTGTGTGGTGATGGGTAATGGGTGAGTGAATGGGTGGGGGGTGATGGGTAATGGGTGAGTGAATGGGTGGGGGATGATGGGTAATGGGTGAGTGAATGGGTGAGGGGTGATGGGTAATGGGTGAGTGAATGGGTGGGGGGTGATGGGTAATGGGTGAGTGAATGGGTGTGGGGTGATGGGTAATGGGTGAGTGAAGGGGTGGGGGGTGAATGAATGGGTGGGGGGGAGGGGTAAGGGGTGTGTGGGATGGGTGGGGGTGGTGAAGGGGTGGGGGTGAGGGGAAATGGGTGTGGGGTAGGGGAAAGGGGTGGTGAAGGGGTGGGGGGTGATGGGTAAGGGGGGGGAAGGGGTGGGGGGTGAGGGTAAGGGGTGAGTAAATGGGGTGTGGGAGGGGTAATCGGTGAGTAAAATGGGGGGGGGTAGGGAATGGGTGAGGAATGGGTGTGTGGTGAGGGGTAATGGGTGAATAAATGGGGGGGGGGTGATGGGTAAGGGTGATAAAGGGTGGGGGGGATGGGAAATGGGGGTTTGGGTGATGGGAAATGGGTGAGTAAAATGGGGGGGGGTGATGGGTAATGGGTGAGTGAAGGGGTGGGGGGTGATGGGAAATGGGTGAGTAAATGGGTGTGGTGATGGGTTGGGTGAGTAATGGATGGGGGGAAAGGGGTGAGTGAATGGGGGGGGGGGTATGGGTGGTGTGGGGGGGGGGTGAGGGAAATGGGGGTAAATGGGGGGGGGGTGAGGGTAATGGGGAGTGAATGGGTGGGGGGAATACATACATTTCTAAATCCATGATTTATTTAAGTTAGAAGGGGCTATCTGGAGAGTCCATGTTTGGTGGGCCAAAGGGCCCACCAAACACAGGGGGGGGCCCCCCCCCCAAGGCCCACCAATCTTCGGCCCCCAATAGCCCTCCGCAGGAGCTACCCAAAAAAGTCCGCCCGGAGGGGGGGTTTTTGGGCTAGTTAAAAATATAAGCGAAAGTGGTCTGTCGTCTGTCTGTCTGTCGTCTGTCGTCTGTCTGTCTGGTGTGTGTGTGGTATGGGTTTTTCCCCCCCCCGTGGCGCAAACACCTCTATGGCAATTTTTGGAATCGGGTTGACCAGGGGAAGGTCTAAGCCCACTTATAGATGATCCGTCACTTTTTTTCTTCTTTTTTTTTTAGCAGCCTATTACGAGAAATTTTGAAAAAAAAAAGTGGTTCGAGAATTGAGGAAAAATTGATGTGGGTGATGGGATGAAAGGGTGGGGGGATGGTTTGGGTGTGGGTTGGGTGAGTGAATGGGTGGGGGGTGATGGGTAATGGGTGGGGTGAGTGAAGGGGGGGGGGGTGATGGGTTGGGGGGGATGGGGGATGGGGGAGGGAATAGGTGGGGGTGATGGGTAATGGGTGAGTGAAGGGTGTTGGTGATGGAATGGGGATGAATGGGGGGGGGGTGGGGAAGGGTGAGTGAAGGGTTGTGGTGATGGAAAGGGTGATGAATGAGGGGGGGGTGATGGGGAATGGGGAGTGAATGGGTGTTTGGGGATGGGTAATGGGTGAGTAATGGGTGGGGGGGTGATGAATGGGTGGGGGGTGATGGGTAATGGGGGTGTGGTGAGGGGAATGGGGAGTGAATGGGTGGGGGGGGATGGGTAATGGGTGAGTGAAAGGGTGTGTGGTGATGGGGGGGTGGGAATGGGGGGGGGTGATGGTAATGGGTGAGTGAAGGGGGGGGGGGGGTGATGGTAAGGTTGAATGGGGGTGTGGTGTGGGGATGGGTGAGTGAAAGGGTGGGGGGGATGGGAAGGGTGAGTGAAAGGTGGGGGTGTGGGGAAGGGGGGATAATGGGTGAGGGGGTGGGTAAGGGGGGTGAAGGGGGGGGGTGGGGTGGGTTGGGTGGTGAAAGGGTGTGGGTTTGGGGAATGGGGGAGTGAAGGGTGGGGGGTGAGTGAAAAGGGTGGGGGGTGAGGGGGAAAGGGGGTGTAGTGATGGGAATGGGTGAATGAATGGGTGGGGGGGGATGGGGAAGGGTGAGTGAATGGTTGTGGTGATGGGTAAGGGGGTGAATGGGTCGGGGGGGAGGGAATGGGTGAGGAATGGGTGGGGGGGGGATGGGTTGGGTGAGTGAATGGGTGTGGTGATGGGTTTTGGGGGAGGGAAATGGGTTTTGGGGGGTGATGGGGGAAAGGGGGAGTGAATGGTGTGTGGTGATGGGGAATGGGTAGTGAATGGGTGGGGGGGGGATGGTTTGGGTGGGTGGAAGGGGGGGGTGATGGGGAATGGGGGTGTGGGATGGGTAATGGGGGTGAATGGGTGGGGGTGAGGGGAAAGGGTGAGTGAATGGGGGGGGGGGATGGGTATGGGTGGTGAATGGGGTGTGGTGTGGGTAATGGGGGTGAATGGGTGGGGGGTAATGGGGGAGGAATGGGTGGGGGGGATGGTAATGGGTGGTGAATGGGTGGGGGGGGATGGGTAAGGTGAGTGAATGGGTGGGGGGTGATGGGTAAAAGGGTGATGGGTAATGGGGGAGTGAATGGGGGGGGAATCCTACATTTTCTACATCCATGATTTCAGGAAAGTTAGAAGGGGCTATCTGGAGAGTCCATGTTTGGTGGGCCGAAGGCCCACCAAACATGGACTCTCCACTTTCCACTTTCTTCGGGAAGCTGCGTGAGCGCCTGGTGGCCGCCGCGTGGCTGGCCTCCCCAAGGGACCCCCTGGGGCAGTGCAGTGTCCCCATGGGGGGCAGCTGGCGGGACTTGCTGCCGCTGATGCTGGGAATGAAGGAACGTCTGGCCTGCCTGGAGAAGCAGGTCCAGAACATCAACATCACGAACATCACGTTTTTGTTTTCAGGGTCATGGCGGCCATGTTTGTGGCTGCTGTGGCAGTGTTTGGTGCCCTGGTGGTGGCGTGCGTCTGGGAACGACACATCCTGGCACGGAACCACCGCCAAGAAAACAAAGAACTGATGGTGAAAGACACAGGCGGTCACCTGTGTCTCATTGACGCAAAACACTGGCCTTGTCTACTGCACCGACGCGTCCTTGTGGTGGTGTACCACATAATGACAAGCGACGCTCTGATACATCAACTTCAGGAACAACATGTACGTCCCCTTTGCCGGTGCCGGGCACATCATGGGCACACGAAAGGCACTGCCCTTGCCCGCACCAGACGTGGCAGTTAAGGCTATTAACTCCGAAGAGAAAGATGCAGCCTACGAAAGTGCCAACGAGGCCCGTGGCTAAGTACAAGACACGCCTCTCCTGTACAACATAGCAGCCTCATGGGCGGACACGGGGCGGAGGACCTGCCGATGGAGGCTGAAGACCTCGTCGTCCTTCGCCTCGTCGTCAGTAGTTTTTGACGCTCGAGGACTTTTCTCTTGCTGGGGGAGGACCTGCTCTCCAGCCTCCATTGGCAGGTCAAAACCACCTACAACTTCAATTAATTTCAATCAACCACCAGTTGCGATGGTGGTTGTAGTAGAAGTGGAAGAGAATAGCGATGGTGGTAGTAGTAGAAGTGGAAGGTGTGCCCATGATGTGCCCGGCACCGGCAAAGGGGACGTACATGTTGTTCCTGAAGTTGCTGTACATGCCCCTGGTCATCAGAGCGTCGCTTGTCATTATGTGGTACACCACCACAAGGCCGCGTCGGTGCAGTAGACAAGGCCAGTGTTTTGCGTCAATGAGACACAGCTGACCGCCTGTGTCTTTCACCATCAGTTCTTTGTGCTTGATGCTTTTTGCCGGGGCCTGCCAGAACATCTGGCAGGCCCCGGGCAGTGCTTCCTGCACTGCCATCGTGGCCGCTGCTGCGTCCACGTTTATCAAAACCCTGGGAAAAGCACACGATCCATAGCTTGCCAATAGAGGGCGGTTACTCAGAATCATTTTTCTTTTTACTAATCCTTTTGAAATTTGTATTAATTGAAGTTTTTATAACAGAAAGCTGCATTTGCTATTGTGTTGTTGTCCTCCTTTCTGCAAGGTATACAGTGTTGCCTTCTTACTGATTCCTGCCGGCATGTTGCCAGAGGGAGGGTGGGCGGGGAGGAACCTTGTTCTATTCTATCCTGTTCTCGTAGATCACTAGTAATAATGCATAATTCAGCAGATACCCTTGTTATAGACCAACAAGCCTCCTAGTATCTGTTTTAAACCTGCTTCTCGTCTTCCTCCTTTTCCTTCACTTCTGCTATGCCTTCTTCCTCTGGCTTATTGCGTGGGAATTTTGCAACAATTGCTATGAGAGAGAGAGAGAGAGAGAGAGAGAGAGAGAGAGAGAGAGAGAGAGAGAGAGAGAGAGAGGAGAGAGAGAGAGAGAGAAGAGAGAGAGAGAGAGAGAGAGAGAGAGAGAGAGAAGAGAGAGAGAGAGAGAGAGAGAGAGAGAGAGAGAGAGAGAGAGAGAGAGAGAGAGAGAGAGAGAGAGAGAGAGAAGACGAGAGAGAGAGAGAGAGAGAGAGAGAGAAGAGAGAGAGAGAGAGACACACATATAGACAGACAGAGACAGTCCCTCCCTTGGTTAACATAAACATCATTACGAGCGAGCGCGAAGCGCTCGTGAGTCCTCACTGGACCGGGATTTTTCCGGGATAAGCGGCCGACCCGACCCGACCCGACCGACCATCACGCTTTTCAGGAGCTTATATCTTTGGAATCCCGCTTCCGATTGACAAGCGGTCTTCGCCATCTGATAGCCCCATTCAATCCCTACAGTTTCAGCGTAAAAAGGCAAAGGTAAATGGAGTTTAGAAGACAGCAGACAAATTTCCTTCTATCGGGTTTCTACGGGCTCGCTCGTCCTTCGCCGATTAAGGCGTCTTACTGGTCTTATTACTTCGTGTGTGTGTGTGTGTGTGTGTGTGTGTGTGTGTGTGTGTGTGTGTGTGTGTGTGTGTGTGTGTGTGTGTGTGTGTGTGTGTGTGTGTGTGTGTTATTTTTTTGTGATTTAACGGAATTTTTCGAACAGTAATGTTGTTCTTTTGGGAATTTTTTTAATTTCTTTTTATTGTTTTTTTCAGATGAGATACATGATGCGTTCAGAGAGAGAGAGAGAGAGAGAGAGAGAGAGAGAGAGAGAGAGAGAGAGAGAGAGAGAGAGGAGAGGAGAGAGAAGAGAGAGAGAGAGAGAGAGAGAGAGAGAGAGAGAGAGAGAGAGAGAGAGAGAGAGAGAGAGAGAGAGAGAGAGAGAGAGAGAGAGAGAGAGAGAGAGAGAGAGAGAGAGAGAGAGAGAGAGAGAGAGAGAGAGAGAGAGAGAGAGAGAGAGAGAGTCCGTCAGTCGGCTCCATTCCCTCATCATGGATTTCCTGATTCCCATGGCAGTAGTGAAGATATGACGCCATCAGCCAATGAGCGCCTGACTTGCCGAGGCTCACCTGCAGAGGATCTTGGAACCCTTTCTAACTCCAAGCTGTTCACAGGGGATCAGAAATCATCCTTAATATGAGGAGGTCGCCTGTTTTGCAAGCCATGAGTAAAGTATAAAGAGAGACCAGTGATGGAAAGAGCTACTCAAAGAAAGATAATGCATCCGCATAGAGTCCGTCAATCAACAATGCCTTCCCAGCAAATGTTTGCTGCCGCCTCAGCCCCCCAAGCTGGAGCCGCACGTGTGGCGTGGGCCCGACGCGAGGCCGCCACCTGGGAGAGGCAACAGGCCGCGATGCTCCCTCAAGAGAGTGGCGATGCCCGGCAGTGTCGGCGAGAGATGCAGGCAGCGCCCCGCCGGGACCCTGACGGAAGCCATAACCAGGAAATGCATCCCACCCGCCACTAGGGTCAAAGAAACCCAGGGCGCAACCAGCGACGGGCAGCCTGGGCTGACAAGGAAGCCGCGCGGCACCCTCCCATCGTGACGCTGCCCTACGAGAACGACGTTATGATGAGCGACCCTCACATCGTAACGCTGCCTTACGAAAATGACGTTATGATGAGCGACCTTAGCGGGGACGGCGAGTCGTCCCATAATTGTGTCTATGAACACTGCGTCACAAGGGTCGATGGTTCCCCCGGTGAGTGGGTCTACGCCAACGAGGTGCCGATGCTTGACGTGAGCGGCGGAGTCAAGTCTCACGGCGAGGGCGTCTACGCCAACGATATTGACATGGTAGATGTAACCATGGAAAGTGAGCCCCGTGGCGAGGGGGACTATCACGATAACGTCACCAGGATGGAGGTGAGCGGGGAGCGTGAGTCTCGCAGCTCACTAAAGCGAAGGCTGAATTATAAGCAAGAAGAACCAATGCCTACTCGCGCCGCTAAACGGTCCAAGGAAAACTTAAGCTCACAGCAAAGTGATGTAAGGGCAGTGGAGGGACAGAGCGCCCACCAGCACTTCAAGGCGGGAATTGAGGCAGCTTGCAATGTGCAGCAGCGGCAGATTCCCGCACATGACAAGTATGCAAGGCGTCATCCCGCAACTCAACGAGGAAAAGAAGCGGCGGCCAGGCGGCGTGCAAGCACAGCAGCAGCCAGCGCCACCGAGTCTGCCAAACCCCCGCGGCCAAGACGCCTTCGCTTCAGACTGGATGACGTGCCTCAACCCGTCAAAGACCGGGAATTCCTGTATTATGATTATCATAAACTGAACATGGGCACCTTGCAACAATGGGCAGCCCGCCTCGAGGCGCTGGACAACGACCAGGAGGCGTTCCAAAAAGATGTGCAGGCCATGGCGGCAAGGCGCGGCTTCACCCATTCAGGAGACACGCGCAGCACCTTACTAGAGCAAGAAAGAAAAGAAAGCACGCCTGCGTCAGAGAAAGGCGTTCTGGAAAAGCAAAAGTGGCAGGTTCCCTCCCGGTGGGTGCAACGTGTGCCCGTGGAGCGCGGCGCGTCTTGCCAAGAGGACTTGAACAAGCTTGTTCCTCAAAAACGAAAGCTACAGAACATCACCGTAACTGTTATGCAGCAAGACACTTGCATGTCAAGAGAACAAACCTTTCCTTACGAGGAGGAAATGGAAATAGAAAATACTTTCCGTGCCGCTAAACGGGCGAAGACAAATGCCGCGGAGAAAGGAACACCAAGAAAACAAGAGTGGAGGCCGCCCTGCCCTTGGAAAAACGGTGATTCCGCCGCCACCGGTACAAGGGTTAAGGCAACCTGCAGGTCCCAGAAGACCCATTCGCATATCCCCGGCCGATCCAAAATACCACAAAGTAAGCGTAACGCACAGAAGTGGAAGTCGTCCTCCCAGTGGAGGAACAAATAATCCGCCGCCAAAGATCCGAGGATGAGACAAAACTATAGGTCCCAGAGGACCCACTGGCCGATACCTGGCAGGTCCCAACAGTCACACGTCACAGAGAAGAGAATGCATAACTCCCCTGCCAATGGAAGAACGAGGAACCCGGGACCAGAAATACGAAGCTCAGACAAAACTGCAGGTCGCAGAGGACCCGCTCACTGATTCCTGACTAGTGTAACAACCTGCCACGGACTTTGATAGGAACGCTTGAAGAAGATACATACCCTAAGCTAAAGCTAAAGCTAGGAAAAAAAAAACTTCATGATAACCACGATAGCACAACATTACAAGTACCGCACTAACAAACACAACACCGAGAAGGATGAAATGATGAGTACCGCCACAGCCTCGTTGGGGAGCCGGAGCGCCACGAGCAGCCGCGGCAAGTGTCGCACCACGACTCGGACCGCGAGGAGGTGTTGCCCGCCATCAGGACCATGGCGACCACCGCCACCACCCTCCTGGTGTGTGTGTGACGACTGGAAGCCCTGGGATACGAACGCGCCCTACAAGTACACCAGGGTAGTGAAAGGCGGCAAAGAACGCCACGCTGGCAGCAAAGGTTACCAGGCCGCGGATACATGGACGAGACGACTCTGAAGGAACGCATTACTCAGTCCAAGAAAAAAAAAGGAGCAGTGCAAATACTGAAGAAAAAAAGGAAACTTCTGCATGTATGGCGACAAAGGGCAATGTACGCGACCGAGGAGGGAAGATGAGAGCGGCTCATAAAGAGGCAAAATACAACGTTCCTGGCGTATGAGAAGAATGATTGCGAGGACGCGGTGAGGGGAAAGGCGGCAAGCGTTGGGCGTGTGACGACCCTGCCACGGAGGACCAGCTGCCGGAGGACACGGACGCCCATCTGGAGGCCCGCCCGCCGAGGCTACGGCAGCACAAACAGAGGCGTGCAGCGGCATCATCCCCCAGCTGGAGGGAAAAACCCGACGCCCGTCTGACGCCCATCCAGAGAGAAGACGAAGACGACGGTGCCTCACGCCTCGACACGAAGGGAAAAGCGGCGCCGCCAAAGCCCTAAAAGTGAGTCCAGGCGATGCGTGTGAGGCGCCTCACGTGCGGCCCGGGCTGGCGGCGACCACCAGGAGGCACAGCTGCCCTAAACAAGGCTCCAACACGAAGGAGGGAGCGCCCTCGACCCTCCAGGAACTACCACGTGTAGGTCTCGCGGCCTCTTGTAGCTTCCTTATTTAATATGTTCTCACAGTGAGTCCTGCCGCTGAGCAACTGTCTAACAAACAACGCGCCACTCAACTGTTGCAACGCACGACGCACAAGGACCAGAAACAAGCCAGGTCACCAGTCTTTAGCCTCAGCCACGGGACATACTCAGGCAGCTGTTAGGCTTGTGGGTGGGTCAGGTCAGGTCGCCTCTCACTCCACGCCTCTCCAGTGAGGGTATATTCAGAAGCCACAAACTCCCCTCGTAAGGGAGTCTGTGCATACCATGTGTCATTCTCGTCATTCTTACTGAAAACCCTTATTTTCTTATGGTTATAAAATCTTGGTTATTAAACACGCGTGATAAACTGTTCAACATGTAATCGCAGAAACAGCACTGAGCGGGTGTCGCGTATCTGCAGCGAAATGCCTCTACATAAGAGTGGGGAAGTGCGGCCTAACCAAAGACGTGTATAGTCTAATCGTGTCATTACTTTCGGAGTTTTATGTTCAAAGTTGCGTTTAATGAAGCCCAACATCATATTCGCCTTTTTACTGGCAGCTAGGCAATGCGTACTGGTTTTCAGATCATTATTAATGATGACACCTAAATCCTTTTCCTGCTGTACTTCAGTTAACGATTTATTTTGCATTTGATAGTTATATTTGAGGTTATCGTTGCCTATATGCATTACTTTACATTTATCAGAATTGAATTTTAATAGCCATTTATCACTCCAATCTGATAGTTTGTCGAGATCACGTTGTATGAGTTCGCAGTTTTCTCTAGTATATGCTTTTCCGCCTAATTTGGTGTCATCAGCAAATTTCGATATTTTAGATACAAGTCCGCAGTCCAGATCATTACGAGCGAGCGCGAAGCGCTCGCGAGTCCTCACTGGATACGAGATTTTTCTCACTTAAGCGGCCGACCCGACCCGACCGACCGACGACGTCACGCTTTTCAGGAGTTTATATCTTTGGAATCCCGCTTCCGGTTGACAAGCGGTCTTCGCTATCTGATAGCCCCATTCAATCCCTTTTGTGCTTGACATGTTTTGTCTCACGGGAGGGGTCAGCATGGCACGTGGCGCGTACCGCGTGAGGGGTGTCAGACAACGTTATCTTGCTATAGCTGAGAAACGGCTGTACCGACTAAGTTGAAATTTGGTGTGTGGTTTGAGACCACACACCTAGCAATGTCACACAGGTCAAACTCCGGGTGACGCCGCACGTGCGGCGGGTTTCTACGGGCTCGCTCGTCCTTCGCCGATTAAGGCGTCTTACTGGTATACAGATATAAACACAAGGGGGAAGATCGGAAATATTAATACTCGTAACTCTATTTGTATCACCCTGTGTGGCTGGAAACCGGTCACTCAGTCTCAATCCTTTCCACACTATAGTTGGTAGAAAAGTGTAGAACTGGGAAAAAAAATAAGATAGACAAACAAATCTTAACAGGTTATGTTACCTACATGCTTACCCAACATGTTACCTACTTGTTTACTATCAGTGCTGTATACACAGTTGGAGACATGTATCCGACATGTGGTGTTTCCTGTAATGTTGCCAACGTGTCTGCGGTCAAGTGTGGACGTCCCGTGACATGGGCGAAGAGAGCGCCTCGTATTTCCTGTTATGGTGCCCAGCATATTATAATGAAAGAAAGAAAAGTGCGAGGCTACAACAACCTTACATAGAGGAGGAAGAGGATATAGTGGGAGAGTATTTGTTTGGAGATGGGAATGTGGAAGAAGCAAAAAGAACAATCAACAGAGTTTGGATGACCAGAGAAAATAAGAGGAGAGAAAGAGAAAGAAACTAAAATATAGAATAAGAGAAGACAACTAATTAAAGACCCAGACAGCAAGAAGAAACAGTCAGGGAGTGCCGTTGAAAAAGGCCAGACTCCCGACCAACAACTGAACTGAACTGATGTGTCAACTCAATATACTCGGCAATTCCAAACTGGTCAGGAGTTAGACCGGGTGGAAATTGTGTTTGTGACTAACTTGGAGCAAAAGTTGTCAGCTGCACAACGAGAAACAAGGCACTTGCTCCCGAGGTGAGTGACACACCTGGCCGCCACCAGAGGACGCAGGGCCGCGGCAGGGAGGACGCGGCCTCCTCACAACAGACCCTCAGCAGTGATGGGGAGACACAGGGTATACACGCTCATTGATTGCCATGCTGCCGCAGTTCAAGTTCTCGGTTGCTCCACAAGATACGTAAGAGGAACAGGCTGACGTTATGCTGAAATAATCTCTGGGTTCTTCTATTTCATTGACATCGAGCGGGAAAAAAATACCCTTCGCACCATTTCAATAATTTCTTCTTTCTGTGGCCAATTTGAGATACAACAACATAAGAAGGAAACAAACATGATCCTTTGGTGTGTCCAGCAGGCCACCACAAAGATAAATAAACCACCAAGGGACAGGGCAAAACAAGGCCCACCACGCTTATAAACACGTCCACAAAACACAGCTCGCCGCCGGAACAGCCACGGGTTAAGAAGAACAACTTTGCCACCAACAACATTTTGGGGAAGTTTTTGGAGTTTCTTCGGTTCACTGTTTTCTTTAGTGTAAAAACGATCCACTCGGAGTCCCACAAGGAATCCAAGACAACAGCACCACCACCACCACCGCGAGTAAACAGCATATACGTAAAGGGATATATAAATTGGCCCATCCTCCTTTCTTTATTCTCTTACTGTCTTCTTTATAGGGATTGGCAACTACGCGGCCTTTTTGTCACCTTTTTTTTGTTGCCCTTAGCGATGTATAAAAAAAAAAATAAAAAAAAAAAATAAAAAAACGTAGCTGAGCTCAGTCCTGTTTGTCGCCAGAAATAATTCTCATAAGAACATAAGACATAAGAAAATAAGGAAGCTACAAGAGGACGTGAGGCCTACACGAGGTAGTTCCTGTTACCTAACACTACCTACATCCACCTTTCACCCCATCCATGAATTTATCTAGCCACCCTTTAAAGCTCCACCCTTTATGACTCCGCACTAACTACCTGTCTACTGAGTCCACTCCAATCATTTACCACCCTATTTGTGAACCAGTTTTCCCTATTTCTTTTTTAAAATCTACGCTTTTCCAGCTTGAATCCGTTACTTCTTGTTCTACCCTGGTTAATAGCCGTAAGAACTTTTCCTACCTCTCCTTTATTAAATCCCTTTATCCATTTAAAAACTTCGATCAGATCGCCCCTTACTCTGCGTCTCTCGAGTGAGTGTAACTTTAATAGCTTCAATCTCTTCTCGTAACTAAAGTTATTAGTAGTTCTCGTGCCATTCATTACTCATCTGAAAACGTCACCGCAAGAATCAAATAAATCGCTGGGTTGAATATTAGAAGCCGTTTGTACTGCATCATAGGAGCTCCTTTGTTACCTTCAATACTCATCACCAGGACTCAGGTCTGTCTTCCTCTATAACATTATACTCAACCACCACCACTACTCGCGTACCTTGCTCCCTCATCGTCACCTCATACTCCTCGTCACCTCATATTCCTCGTCACCTCATACTCCTCGTCACCTCATTCTCCTCGTCATCTCATTCTCCTCGTCACCTCATTCTCCTTGTCACCTCATACTCCTAGTCACCTCATACTCCTAGTCACCTCATACTCCTAGTCACCTCATACTCCTAGTCACCTCATACTCCTAGTCACCTCATACTCCTCGTCATCTCATACTCCTCGTCACCTCATACTTCTTGTCACCTCATACTCCTCGTCACCTCATACTCCTCGTCACCTCATACTCCTCGTCACCTCATACTCCTCGTCACCTCATACTCCTCGTACTCCTCGTCATCTCGTACTCCTCGTCACCTCATACTCCTCGTCACCTCATACTCCTCGTCACCTCATACTCCTCGTCACCTCATACTCCTTGTCACCTCATATTCCTCGCCATCTCATACTCCTCGTCATCTCATACTCCTCGTCACCTCATACTCCTCGTCACCTCATACTCCTTGTCACCTCAATACTCCTCGTCACCTCAATACTCCTCGTCACCTCATACTCCTGTCACCTCATACTCCTTGTCACCTCATACTCCTTGTCACCTCATACTCCTCGTCACCTCATACTCCTCGTCACCTCATACTTCTTGTCACCTCATACTCCTCGTCACCTCATACTCCTCGTCACCTCATACTCCTCGTCACCTCATACTCCTCGTCACCTCATACTCCTCGTCACCTCATACTCCTTGTCACCTCATACTCCTGTCACCTCATACTCCTCGTCACCTCATACTCCTCGTCACCTCATACTCCTCGTCACCTCATACTCTGTCACCTCATACTCCTCGTCACCTCATACTCCTCGTCACCTCATACTCCTCGTCACCTCATACTCCTCGTCACCTCATACTCCTTGTGACCTCATACTTCTTGTCACCTCATACTCCTCGTCACCTCAAACTCCTCGTCACCTCATACTCCTTGTCACCTAATACACCTTGCCACCTCATACTCCTCGTCACCTCATGATCCTCGTCACCTCATACGCCTTGTCACCTCATACTCCTTGTCACCTCATACTCCTTGTCACCTCATACTCCTTGTCACCTCATACTCCTTGTCACCTCATACTCCTCGTCACCTCATACTCCTTGTCATCTCATACTCCTCGTCACCTCATACTCCTCGTCACCTCAAACTCCTCGTCACCTCATACTCCTTGTCACCTCATACTCCTCGTCACCTCATACTCCTTGTCACCTCATACTCCTCGTCACCTCATACTCCTTGCTCTGCCTCGCTTCCTTCATTCCTTCACTACACAATGAAGACCTGGTGTATTTATTGCCTCTATTCATCCGCTTAAAGTATGTACCTCTACCTGGTATTACTTCGACGGCATGCCACTCATTCCACACACTCTATGCACACTGACTACCAAGGATACTCAACTCTACTAAATTATCTTGTACTATCCTTGCTGACTACCCTGCTCACTCTCCTTCCACCTGACTTGCTAACTTCAATGTGCCAGTTACAAATTATTTATACAGGGGGATAAACCAGTGAGCGAATACAGGTAGTAAATGTCCAACAACTCGCACCACTCACGCATAAAGAACTCGTACTTATGTAGAGCGGAACACATCATTTGGTACGACGGACCATTTATCACATTAATTATTAGTTGCTGCTGCCATCATTCACCACGTACACACACCTCCACCACCTCGTACACACACACACACACACACACACACACACACACACACACACAACACACACACACACACACACACACACATACACATCACCCACCCACCCATACACATCACACACCCACCCACACATACACACATACACGCGTAGATGGATATAGATAGATATATATTGACCACAAATCTAGCACACATATGACCATAACAAGGCATCAAGTATATTGCAAAACACAAATATATCACAAAAACACATGTATGCTCCATCAAATACATGCACCTAAAAAATCACCAACCTTAAAAAAATCATGTTCGTAACCAGTCGAACCTAAACGAAATGAACCTAACTCAACCTAACCAAAACTAAACGAACCTAACCTAAACTAACACAACCTAAACTAAGCCAACCTAACCTAACCTAGACTATTAAAAGTTATACAAATATTCTCGTTGGTATACATAGGGTGCAAACTTCGACATCTATCAACATTTCGATGAAGGTCAAGCAGTGTGCGTATGTCACTGTATGAGTATGTGCAAAGATTATGTTTTTGTAGCAGTTTAGCACACACATACACACACACACGCACAGTACATGGGGTGCAAACTTCGACATCTATCAACATTTCGGCGAAGGTCAAGCAGTGTGTGTATGAGTATGTGCAAAGATAATGTTTTTTGTAGCAGCTTAACTCTTGTGTTCCCGGCCTTGATTACAGAGCTTAAGACCGTCCATCACGACACTTAGGGAGGACTTAACAATCGACCCGCTATACATAAGTGTCCCCTCAGCCCCCCTCAGCAATTTAGTGATCTCTATACAATCAAAATGAGTAAGCACGTGGTCATGGCAGCTAACTCTTAATTAAACCCTAAGGAAATTATCATGCTGTCAGGACTATCATGATTTAATACAGAAAAAACCTCTTCATACACCTTGACGCAGATTACTCTTTAGGTGTTTTATATTTGCACGATAATTGCCCTGAGTGGAAGGAGGTGTTCGTGCTGATTCGCAGTGGCACCCTCACGACTGCCTCCCGCACGCGTCACGCTATAGTGGCGACTATTGTTTATGTGGTCGTGTGAACATTCGGCTTCTTTTGACCTGCTATGCTTGTACGATTCTATGAGACAAGCGGACGTCGAGAGAAGGTGTTTTTTTTTTTTTTTTTTTTTTTTTTTTTTTTTTACATCACAAAGGACTGGCCAAGGGCAAAAAAATAAGGTTACAAAAAACCCGCTTCTATTAGTTACAGAGGTACATTATAATGCCTGTGGTCGTGAGCCTTTGTTACTTCCAGGTGTCTTTTGGTACTCTTATATATGTAAGGTAAAAAAGTTATACTTCTTGGTGTTATTCAAGAACTGTTTCTGTTTTCATGAATGTTAATGTGTCGTCTTGAATATAAAGCCTCATATTTTTGTCCTCTTAATTACTAGCAGATCCTCCTTTTATTCTAACTATTCTTCTTGTTTGTATGTAGTTAGGATAATATCAAGATCAAGATCATGGTTATAAAATACAGCTGATTAATTAATAGAATAGAATATACAGCTTCTTATTTGTTGTCCTCTTAATAGCAGATCCTCTTTTTATTCAAATTACTCTTCTTGTTTTTATGTCAGGCTGTGGCAAAGACTACTGTTTTGTGCATACAAAATAGGTTTTGGATATGGTTATTAATGTTGAGAAAGAATTTTTTTTTATGACACAAGGCACTTCTGTCATGTTATTTGCACTGCCACAGCTAGTTTCACGATTTAATACAAGTGCTATCCAAGCTTTCCTGCAGGACATTCAGGTGGTCAACCAAGAGTGATACGCCATATAAAAATCCAGCCTGTGCCACCACGAGCGAGGGCCGACCATCACAGCCCTCCAGAATGTGCAGGGCCAACTACTACCGGAGCCCTCAAGGAAAAAGAAAAGCTTTCAGACGCTATAGGCTTCAACGTTATTAAAAAAAAAAAAAAAAAAAAAACTTCATAAGAGACGGAAAAAGAAAAGCTTTCAGACGCTATAGGTTTCAACGTAAAAAAAAAAAAAAAAAAAAAAAAAAAAAAAAAAAAAAAAAAAAACTTTATAGGAGAGACAACATATTTTCAGGATATATAAAATAGTCTTGAGCCTCATTAAGTCTTTCCATTGATCCGAAAACCTATGGAAAGGAGTCGCCCTCTCGAGGTGGACACTGGACAAGGAGGTAGCGGTGGCGTCGGCCCAACAGACGCCAGCCATCTGTTACCGACAGGGCAGTGGTGGCGTGCTAACGACGGCGGCAGGCAATTCATGGCGTCTTTAGTAATGGTGGGAATTGCGTGGGTGGCGTCTTGCCTTACGTAACGCCGGGAGTAAAACACGTCCCCGCCGGATGTTCGGGTAGGGATCCCGCGGTTATTCCTGGAGAGTTGCCGCCTCAGCAGGGGGGAAAAAAATATGGGAAGTATAAGAAAGGGCTAGAAGGGGAAGGATATCAAGGGCTGGAGACTGTTACCAGATAAAGCAGGGAGTGGGAAGGGCGGGATTCTATTAATATACGGAGACTTGGAGGGAGGTTACGCATGGACGCTATAAAAAAAAACAATAAAAAAAAAATAAAAAAAAAAATAAACAAAAATAAACAAAAATAAAGAAACAAAATAAAATAAAATTCAATAAAAAAAATAAAAAAAATTGTTGCAATGTGTAGGTATGTATGTATGTTTGTATGTTGCAATGTGTATGTATGTTGTAATGTGTATGTAGATGACCACCAGGAGTGTTGCATTCTTTTGTGGTGAATGTCATGTTTTGCAGTCTTGTGGCGGGGAATGTTGTGTTGCGTATTGGACATTGTGTTGTGTTGTAGTGCAAGAAGAAATGTATATACCTTGAGAGCATAGATTATGACAATACTGTACATTAAGGACAATATACTTCCTTCCATAGAGATAATGAGGTAGTTTGAAGGCAAACATAAACACCCACATAATTTGGTGCCTCTAGACAACGGTAGTAGGAACAGTAATAGCAGTAGTAGTACAGTAGTAGTATTCGTAGTAGTAGTAGTAGTAGTAGTAGTAGTAGTAGTAGTAGTAGTAGTAGTAGTAGTAGTAGTAGTAGTAGTAGTAAGATAGTAGTAGTAGTAGTAGAAGTAGTAGTAGTAGTAAGATAGTAGTAGTAGTAGTAGTAGTAGTAGAATAGTAGAATAGTAGAATAGTAGTAGAAGTAGTAGTAGTAGTAGAATAGTAGAATAGTAGTAGAAGTAGTAGTAGTAAGATAGTAGTAGTAGTAGTAGTAGTAAAATAGTAGTAGTAGTAGTAGTAAAATAGTAGTAGTAGTAGTAGTACCACCACCACCACCTCAGAACAGCGGGACTATACTCCATATTTCTAGCCACTGTTGACTTCCTTATTACAGGCGTCACACCCACACCTTTCAGTCAATCAGGTGTGTGCAGAGGACTTGTTTATTTATACTTGATTACTGCCTCCACACAATGAACGCTTTTATCATGGTAATTACGCTATGAATGTACGGTTTGAGTTGAGTTGAGTTGAGTTGAGTTGAGTTGAGTTGAGTTGAGAGAGAGAGAGAGAGAGAGAGAGAGAGAGAGAGAGAGAGAGAGAGAGAGAGAGAGAGAGAGAGAGAGAGAGAGAGAGAGAGAGAGAGAGAGAGAGAGAGAGAGAGAGAGCACACACACACACACACACACACACACACACAACACACACACACACACACACACACACAGTGGCACAACAATATAATCGGGTAAATCGGGTAAACTTGTAAGGATCCTCACCCTCGAAGGGCACAGTACGATTAGTGGAGTACAAAAGCCTCACTAAGCCTCTATTATCCGTCCATCACACACTGTCACTTTCCTGCACAGTAAAGCCCGGTTCACACTGGCCAAATACCTGCACCTTTATACCCCGGGGAACAAACCCGGCACATATTCCCCGGTGTTTGGCCAGTGTGAACCGCACTTAAACTACAGTCACACTGGGATCCCGGTAGACCATGGTACGCCCCGGCACGGTGACCTTGGCGTACCGTGGTCTACCGTGGTGCATACCGTGTCCATGTCGTGGTGTACCGTGGGTGACCTTGGCGTGCCGTGACATGCCTGGACGACGATCTGAAATTTTAAACATGTTTCAAATTTCAGATCGCCGTCCCAGCACACCTATACCGGGCCCTACCGTATCAAATTTTCACGCCGGCCTATAACGGGATGTACCTTGATAACTTGATAACTTGTATGTACCGTGTTCAGTGTGACTGTCGCTTTAACGTTCACCAAATTCTAGTCAGCCAACGAAGCCTTGTCACACACGCATAATCCAATGGCTCTTACCTCGCTTAACCTCTTCTCGTATACATTTTCTTTTACAGACGCATATTTCTCAGGATGTTTCGCTTCATACACTCAACATGTTTTCTCGGATATCATTCAGCCTTTTTTCAAATTCTGTCGTTCATTTTCCAATTGCATCTTGTTATATGCAGTGTAGCCAGATTAGCTACCGATGAGGTGAATACTGAATGCAATGGAATCGTGACAGAGACGAAGACATGCATGAAAGTTGCATGAGGCGTCTGTAAAGCATATGTTTTGGTGTAGTTCAGCAATGCAGAGGGAAAAATATTAATGGATTCACTGAGAAAGCAAATGACACTTACTTAAGGGACATTAATAAGGGCATGATACTTTTTTTGAGGAAAATGAAATGGAGGAATGTTTGAAAAGGAATGAAATTATGAGACCGGAAAAAACTGCATGAAGAGCAAAAGAGAGCAAAAAAACCTTGTATATCCCGACCACAAAGATTATTAAGGAGTACGAAAGATACATATTGCTACATGTATAGATAAACAAAAAATTATATAAAGAGTGACTGAATGAATAAGACATATACAGAAAGAGAAGGCAGAACAGACATACAAGCAGACAGATACACCGGCACCAAGGCAGACTAGACAGCCATGCATGCCCTTCATCTTGTTTCCACGGCACGAATAATTTCCCCTTTTGGCTTCACTCCTTCAGTGTTCAAAGCGCTGAATAATAACATACAGTACTGTATACAGTTTATTAAATCTTCCTTTATAATAGTCATGCACACACATAGGTGGGCGCAATAACAAAAAAATTTATCACGATAACCGATAAATCGATAACGATAACCTTATCGGCGATAACCGATAATCGATAACTGGCGATAAATGTATCGCCCGATAAAGCGATAACCGATAAATCGATAAATCCAAAATTCCAATAGTAGCTACTAGTGATAGCGATATTGATATTTTAAATAAAAAATCTTAAATGCTATCAGTAAACTGTTAGAAAACCCTTCATTTACCTTTTGCACACTAATATCTTCTAAATTCAATGTTTATCCTGTCTCTTCACTAATGAAAAGTACTGTTTTTAAGTAAAATTTACGTTAGTAGAATAAAAATACGTTTTGAGAAGACGTCAAGACGATTAGCTGGGTTTAGACCGTTGTTCGGTTCCCAGCTGGGACCTACCTAATTCTGCCTCCAAGGCATGCGTGGCTCGCCCCTGTGCTAAACTGGAACCAAAAAATAAAATTATCGATTATCGTTAGTTTGGAACCAAAAGTATCGGCGATACCGATGAATCGATAACGTGGGAATTTTTGTTATCAGATAACCGATAACCCGATATCGTTATCGCGATAAATTATCGCCATAATTTGTCGCGATAACGCCCACCTATGTGCACACATTCCTCTCCCCTTATCCGGTGTTAACCTAATATTTCTATCGTTCACCTCGCCTGCACAACTTTCCATATTTCATGTTTGAGATAGAATTTTTGTGAAGATTCTATGGTATTATTCCACATGAACACCGAATTTACTTTGGTGGACAAAACTATTTTTTTCTGGTGAGTTTTGATGTGTTTTTGAATTAATCTGCTAACCGTTTCTGTCGCAAATCTTATTATTTTATTTTATTTTATTTTTATTTTATTTTTATTTTTAGGTAAAGGTTAGGTTAGGTTAGGTTAGGCAAGGGTTAGGTTAGGTATAGGCTCGGTTAGGTTCAATTTTGTTGTTTTTTGTCATTTTTGTTGCAAATCACTTTATATATATATATATATATATATATATATATATATATATATATATATATATATATATATATATATATATATATATATATATATATATATATATATATATATATATATAATATATATATATATATATATAATATAAAATAAAAATAAAAAAATTATATTTGCGACAGAAATGGTTAGCAGATTAATTCAAAACACATCAAAATTTACCAGAAAAAAATAGTTTCGTCCACCAAAGGAAGTTCGGTGTTCATCTGAAAATTTACCGATACTCTACTAGGATTCCTTCGCGTCTTCAATCAAGGAAATATGAATAATAAAGCCAACAGAAAGAGTCCAGTTCACCTTAATGATAACTAACATGTAAGCATAAGCTATCGGCATTTAGGGGCGGAATTATTCTTCATTTTAAATATCGCGACACAGCTGCTAAGCCTGAATCGTCAAAAGATGTAAACGATGTGCAGTGGATAATGGAAATGTACATGAATGATACATACAATAATACAATTAATATACAATAAATATAAAAATTAAAACAGTAATATACAATAAACATACAATATAATAATACAATAAATATCGTACATGGAAATATCCCCCCACCCCTTCATACTATTTACTATTATTTTTATTTATTTTTATTATTTTATATTTACTATTTACTATACATACTCTAACTATTCATTATGCACTGGTAGGGTACGCCGTATAACAAAAATTCTTTTTCTCAACTTTGGCATGCCAATTTCCTATGTAAAATGGAATTCTAAGACGATTTTATCTCTTTCTATTTTTTGCATTTGAGCAATTCTTACTATGCAAAATCGCACTTTTATATTGCACCCTTATCGAATAATGCTTAAATGAGTACGCAGTGTCCGGTTGGTCCTGTTTATTGCATCATGCACCAATATGAGTTCCAAATGACTAGCGTGGTAAGCTCTTTCTGATCAGTTGGTTCATCAGGCACTACATCACAGTGTCGCAGCCTCTACGTTGGCCTAGAACGTGTCCATCATGTCCTTCTTAGACCTGAAGCAGGGCATGGTCTCCCGGCGGTGGGCCCGAGCCCGGATGAACCCGTCTCTGGCCTGCTGCCCCACCACTGCTGCTGCAGCATCTGTCACCTGCTTCACGACTCTTTCGGTGTTCTGAGTGTGGATAGAGAACTCCGGAACCTCGTACGGCTTGACCAGGATCTCCTGGATCTGATCCCCGGACAGTGAACAGGTGAATGCCGGCTCGTGCACCTGGCCAGGCTGCCAGCTGATCAGTGTCTGCAAGCTGGTAGCTGACAAGCTCAGCTTGGGTGTGATGCGAGGTCTTACACTGGTGTCCCCATACTCCTCGCCAGCCCTCAGCTTCAAAATCTGGGTCACGGCGAACCTGCGGTCGTCCTCACTCTGACTCGCCATCAGCGAGAGGAGGACACATTCTGAGTGTGCGAATGATGCTCCTGTCCGCACGTAGAAGGTCACAGCTGTTTGGACCTTCTTGGGCTGCGACCTCATCACTCTGAGCTGCGTGAGGATGTGCTTGGGGCCGTCCTCTAGTCTGTGGTGAACCTTTATGTCGTAGTAGAGTTTGAAGTACACCTGCAGGCAGTACTTGACTAGGATTTCCAGGGTGTTCAGTTCTTTGCCAGTCAGTCCATGCTTTCTGGTCCACATGTACACGAGCGACTGGCCTGTGGTGAGCCATCTGGAGTGGGACACCTTGCCACACTTGATCTACTGCAGCTCAGACGGGAGAACGCCCCGCTTCACAGCCTGGACCAGCTGATAGGAGACCTACTGGTCAGTGGACATGTTGACCAGGATATACTCCGGTATCTCCGTGAGATCTTCACCGCCTGGCACTCCTCTGAACTCTTGCGTTGTACTGCATCTCATTCACGCTGGACAGCAGACTGCACACTGGACCCGTGAAGCCAGTGTTAGATGAGGTAGGCCCGTCGATGCTGGTGATAAGATGGCGCAGGGGCAACTCGTTTGTGTGCAACACGCATATACTCCAGAAGAGCTTGCGTCCCAGCATCTTCTCCAAATGGGCGTGAGTACCACCCTTCCACCCCGTGTTGGCCCTAGTTGAGTCACCTTGCAGTACGATCAGTGAGTCGGTGGAGTCGTACGTCACCAGCAGATGATAGAGAGCCTGAGCCACCTTCAACGCAGGCTTCTCAGGTGGCACCGGGTCCTCTGGTACAAAGTGCCAAAGGTACCTTCCAGATGGCTCCTCTGTCACTGACTCATGCTCCTCCCTGATCAACCTTGGGTGCAGTTTCCCATAGCTGTCGGGCACCATCGCCCTGGTCTTGTCCTTCCTCCCATCATAACCCAATCCAACTATTTTGGTACCCTGGTTAGGGTATGTCGTATAACAAAAATTCTTTTTCTCAACTTTGGCATGCCAATTTCCTATGTAAAATGGAATTCTAAGACAATTTTATCTCATTCCATTTTTGCATTTGAGCAATTCTTACTATGCAAAATCGCACTTTAAGCTATGTTTTGCATATAAATATAAAAGTCCATTTTTGCATAGCAAGAAGTGCTCAAACCAAAAAGTTGAAGCGGACAAACCACCCTTAAAATTCAATTTTACATAAGAAAACACCCTGCCAAATTCGAAATAATCTATATTTCACTTTTCATTGGACCTACGGCATACCCTATTAATATGCAGTACATTGTAGCATGACAAAAAAAATTGCAATATTACAATGAATAAAATCTTAACTACTTAATTGAGGCTGGTCTTCATACAGGTTTTGAGTGTAAGGCAATGTAGTGATTATAGATACCATCCATCTCTGACTGGTAGAGCTGTACAATTCTAGGTAAGGTTACGGAATAAATGTAAAATCATCGTCATCTTTCTTTTTAACGTCAGGCAAAATCTGACGTTAAAAAGAAATATGATGATGATGATTTAACATTTGATCTGTAACCTTACCTAGAATTGTACAGCATTTGCATTTATTTAATGAGGTTAGACAGATTTGATGTTAAACTCGTAATAAACTCGCATTAAATATGTTGAACTCATAATTGACACTGATAATGAGGCGGTGTTGCAGGTGGGGAGGGGGGTGAAGAGACATGATGAAGACAGTTCGGAGGAGACAGATGAGATAATGAGATAAATAGGACATGTAATATGAGAGACCAGATATAATAGATGTTAAAAAAAAAAAAAAAAAAAAAAAAAAAAAAAAAAAAAAAAAAAAAAAAAAAAAAAAAAAAAAAAAAAAAAAAAAAAAAAAACAAAAGCGTAATATGAGACCAGATATTATAGATGTAAAAAAAAAAAAAAAAAAAAAAAAAAAAAAAAAAAAAAAAAAAAAAAAAAAAAAAAAAAAAAAAAAAAACTGCAGGATGGGTATCAATCAATCAATCATTGGGGGCATATGCCGGGGGGCGCGTCGCCTCGCCCACCCTACGACGCCACTCCCGGGGGTCACCACGCACGAGTTCCCATGCAGGCTCCTTTCCCATACCAAGCAGCTCTCGACAAGAAACATCAACTTGCCCCAGCCACGAGCCTTGTGGGCGCCCCCTTGGCCTCCTCCATGCCGGATTGTCTCTTACAGATACAACCCGATGGGAAGGATCGGTTTCAGGGTAGCGTGCCACATGCCCATATAGCCGAAGTTGGCGCTGACGGACTATGCAGGTAATAGACCTCGATTCAGTCTCACGGTGCAATCGCTGATTTGACACGTAATCATCCCAGCGATACCCCATGATTCTGCGAAGACACTTATTACCAAAGGCATTGATTCGTCTCTTCAAGTCACTATTTAGTGTCCATGTCTCACAACCATAGAGTAAGACAGGGATCACAAGCGACTTGAAGATCCGGATCTTTGTCCTCCTGCACAGGTACCGACAACGCCAAATACTCCCGCTGAGCGAGTCCATAACACCGTGGGCTATGCCAATCCGTCGTAAGACTTCTTGACGTGACCCACCGTCATTATGGACTGCGCTACCAAGGTATGTAAAACTTTCCAAGATCTCAATGTCCTCGCCACACGCATGAACAGACTGTACTGCTTCATCTAGTAAGTCTCCAAATACCTGGACCTTGGTCTTGAGCCAGGAGACCTCAAGTCCCAAAGGCTTTGCCTCCTCGTGCAGCGCCTCGAGAGCCATCACCAGGACCTCCAGCGACTCAGCAAAGATTACTGCATCATCGGCAAAAACAAGATCAGTGATCTTGGTGTTGCCGACGGATGCTCCACAATCACTTTGATCTACAACCTTGCCAATACCCAGTCCATACAAGCGTTGCAAAGTGATGGGGCAAGGACGCACCCCTGCCTCACTCCTGTATTCACAGGAAAGAAGCTGGATACACCTGCCCCACACTTCACAGCACTCTCAGTCCCAGAATACAGACCAGTTATTAGGATGGGTATGGTGGATGGGAATAATACTTTTTTTGTGTGTGGCAAATGGAATGGAAGAATGTAACAAGGAATAAAGAGATGCAGCTGGCAAATAGTGCATAAATAATAATAAGAAAAAAAACATGTATATATATGTTCATAGAGATTATCAAGGAGTACGATACATATTGCTACATGTATATATAATTATTCATTTTAAGGGAATGGGTGGTATGGTGGATGGGTATGGTGGATGGGTATGGTGAATGGGTATGGTGGATGAGTATGACAGATTGAGGTACAGAGTTTTAGAGATGTGAAGCAGGTTTTTTTTTTTTTTTTTTTTTTTTCATTTCATAACTTTTCTTTGGAACCAAATATACATCAAAACTATTTCAACATTTGATGGCAAGAAATTTTATATCATGATGGGTTGGAATGAGGTTCAGGACTGCTATTTTCCAACGTCAACCTGGACACGGCACTTCGGTAAGAGTTGTTGTCGGTTGTGAGTACTCAAAAGAATACAGTGATACTAACATTGAATAGAAAACTACCACAATAAAAGTCTTCTAACGGTGCCATCAATGTGTGGTACAAGAACAGTACCAGATTGCTAAATTGTATTCCAGAATTATTAAAATGTTTACCTTCTCATTCTATCAGTTAGGTTAGTGAGCTTCATGTATTTTTTTTAAAGTGGTATTCTTTGGAGTCTTTCAGTTATGGCGGGAAAAGAAATTGTACAAGAATGCAAATGGGACCTACCTTTTCACCACACCTCCCTTATAGTTACATACATCTGTACATAGGTTAGCTTGCATTAATGTCTGATGAAGATTAATTTCCTTTGAAGCACAGTGTGGGTTAAATTTTGGCTCAGCTAATGACCCCCAGTGGATCACATGGAGCAAGGATCAGTGCATTTTTTAATATCACAACTGGGCGACCAAAATGTCTCCCAGTGATGGAAAACTGTCGCCCAGTAAGAACAATTTTAAGTTACTGGGCGACAAGATATTTGTTCATAAAATCCTTACTGGATACAATGGTTCATCTTATCTGTGTGTGTTAGATCCAGAAGTGCACTCTTATTACTGCATAGGATCTTTATTTATACACAATATACAAAAGGTTGAAGTTGATGTATCCAAAAAACTATTTTAACAGGTAGGCCTTTACCTTTCTGGCTATCCAAAGAATGTTGCCCAGTAAGATTTGCTTCAAAAATGTACTGGCAAGGATCAGACATGGGTGATAGCAATATGTAAAACAGTATTGCTATAAACAGTAAAACAGTGTTGCTATTAAACAGTTACTAGTCTGCATATCATAGGGTTTTCAAGAAATAGTACTGTAGAAGTATATTCACTATCATACATACAATTGTAGAATAAAGTAAATAAATAAATACCTTGGTTAAGTCTTATGCAAACAAGGCAATGGAAGGAGTCATGAGAGAGAGTAGTAGTAGTAGTAGTAGTAGTAGTAGTAGTAGTAGTAGTAGTAGTAGTAGTAGTAGTAGTAGTAGTAGTAGAAGTAGAAGTAGAAGTAGAAGTAGAAGTAGTAGAAGTAGTAGAAGCAGAAGTAGTAGTAGTAGTAGTAGTAGTAGTAGTAGTAGTAGAATAGTAGTAGTATCTTTGGGGCATAATGTGATAAAGGTAGGCCAAGTAAACATGGATACAAAGAAGGCACTATGTGATATCATAATACTGCCAACACTAACATATGCAAGTGGGCATAGGATGAAGGAAAGACATGTAGGAAATAGGCAGTGAAGATGAGATATTGTTTAAAAGGTGCTTGTGGTCTAAATAAAATGGATGGTGAAAGCATTAAAAGTGTGTATGGACATGGAATGAAGGCAAGACATGTAGGATTCTGGCAGTAGAGTTGAATGATTTGTTTCAGAGGAGCCTGTGGTCTGAATATAATGGATGGTGAAAGCATTGAAGGTGTGTATGGAGAGTTTGGTATATATCAATTAACCCTTTGAGTCCCAGAACGTTATTTTCATTGTAATTTGACTACCATTAGACAGTTTTAATGAATATATGCAAGATTTTATATATACGGTATGATCTGTTTAGTATCCTTGTCCTTATCCTTGTCCTAGTAAGTTAGTTTTCGTGATTTTATGCCTAACAACAGATGATTTTATATAGCAAAAGAAAGATCTGGGTGTGAAAGGGTTAAGATCTGGGTGTGAAAGGGTTAAGATCTGGGTGTGAAAGGGTTAAGATCTGGGTGTGAAAGGGTTAAGATCTGGGTGTGAAAGGGTAAAGATCTGGGTGTGAAAGGGTAAAGATCTGGGTGTGAAAGGGTTAAGATCTGGGTGTGAAAGGGTTAAGATCTGGGTGTGAAAGGGTTAAGATCTGGGTGTGAAAGGGTAAAGATCTGGGTGTGAAAGGGTTAAGATCTGGGTGTGAAAGGGTTAAGATTTGGGTGTGAAAGGGTTAAGATCTGGGTGTGAAAGGGTAAAGATCTGGGTGTGAAAGGGTTAAGATCTGGGTGTGAAAGGGTTAAGATCTGGGTGTGAAAGGGTTAAGATCTGGGTGTGAAAGGGTTAAGATCTGGGTGTGAAAGGGTTAAGATCTGGGTGTGAAAGGGTTAAGATCTGGGTGTGAAAGGGTTAAGATCTGGGTGTGAAAGGGTAAGATCTGGGTGTGAAAGGGTTAAGATTGGGTGTGAAAGGGTTAAGATCTGGGTGTGAAAGGGTAAGATCTGGGTGTGAAAGGGTTAAGATCTGGGTGTGAAAGGGTTAAGATCTGGGTGTGAAAGGGTTAAGATCTGGGTGTGAAAGGGTTAAGATCTGGGTGTGAAAGGGTTAAGATCTGGGTGTGAAAGGGTTAAGATCTGGGTGTGAAAGGGTTAGATCTGGGTGTGAAAGGGTTATGGTCTGGGTGTGAAAGGGTTAAGATTTGGGTGTGAAAGGGTTAAGATCTGGGTGTGAAAGGGTTAAGATCTGGGTGTGAAAGGGTTAAGATCTGGGTGTGAAAGGGTAAAGATCTGGGTGTGAAAGGGTTAAGATCTGGGTGTGAAAGGGTTAAGATCTGGGTGTGAAAGGGTTAAGATCTGGGTGTGAAAGGGTTATGGTCTGGGTGTGAAAGGGTTAAAAGTGAAGGGATGAAATGTGATGTGGTGGAGGTGGTCAAACATTGCATTTTGAGAGATTGGAAAGGAATGAATTGATAAAGAAAATGTACATGAGGGGGTGGATGTTTGGGTGTGAGAGAAAGGCCTCCTACAAAATAGAAGGACAGAGTGTGGGAATACTTTAGGGGAGTGAGAGGAAAGGAGACTGAGAGGAGTGGAAGGTGCTGGAGGGGAGTGTATGGACAGAAGTAAAGGGACTCTTCTGTTGTAATAGGCTAGATAATTTCATGGATGGGGATGAAAGATGGATGTAGGTAGTATGTAGGTAGTATTAAGTAACAGGAACTACCACTTGTAGGTCTCGCGGCCTCTTGTAGCTTCCTTATTTTCTTATGTGCTTATGTTAATTTGTGTTAGTGATGCTTCTTATAAGAATAACACAAATTAACATATGACATAAATGGCATAAAGCATACATCATACATACATAAAGCAAATGTTGTATGTTCTTATGTTGTAGGGCTACCCATCCCCCTTGAGGGAGTCCCAAGGAACATGGGTCAGCAGGTTAGGTTAGGTTAGGTTAGGTTAGTTTTTTCTTAATGGGTCAGAGGGTAGTAGATTGCATGGTAATAGTGATGGTAACAAGACAAAAAAAAGTGTGCAGAAATACAAAACTATACTACTGATAAATGTTCTTGTCTTTTCCTCATGATCACTGAATGGGTGGTAAAATTGAATAGAATACATAAAATATTTGCATCACAATAAAAATCTAACTGTATATCATTTCTATCATTCATAAAAATATATTACTGATGAATGTAGACATTTACTTATACATGCCTCAGATCATGAAACAAATGTACTTTTACCTTCAGGGGAATGTTAGCCAAGTGATGAGATGCATTAAGGAGAGAAGTATGGGGGATGCTGATAGTGCTTAACCCCTTGAGGCCCAGAACGTAATTTTCATTGTGATTTGGGTACCATTAGACGATTTTAATGAACATAAGCAATATTTTTATAGATATGACCTATTTTGCATCCTTGTCCACTAACCATTGTATATTTAGTGCATTTGAAATTTTAAGGCTAACACAGATCAATTTTTTATACTCAAGGCAAGACGCGTGAAGGGTAAGGAAGGACCAGAGGCAGAAATAAGCTATAGTAAGGGGGAAGTAGCTCAGGTTTTAGAGCATCTGAAGGGTCTATAATCTGTTTTATAACATGAGAACTTTATAATCAAAATTGCAGTCAACATTTGTATGCTGCAAGCAAACTTATATCCATGAAAGTGGGTTTCAGAAATTAAGTTATTATTGTCGACCGGATGAGGATCAGGCTTATAGACATAGTAAGCCAGTTCTAATCTATATAACTTATCTTGGAACCTTTCAACACCATCAAACCTATTCAACATTTCGATGCAAGAAACTATATCATGATGGGATCTTGAATCGTACTTATTGTCCCCGACGATATCGGTCGGCTATCCCATAACCAGTACCGGATATCCTAATCATAATAACGATTTCCATTCCAATCCTCAATCCCATCAACCGGTATCAAAATTCGGACAAAAAATCCTAACTATCCTAGGCAAACTCTAGCGTCATTATTTTGGTAATGTACGATATCTCTTAAACAACCAGGCTTTTCTTAACCGATTCCCACTCAATAATTCTAACCGAGTATTAATTAGGATTCCTATGTCAGAGCAATTAGTCAGGAAGGCATCAATACCATCAACCCAACTAGTCAACTCATCTAACATAACCTTCATCAAGCCATCAACTTCGAGCTCACGCATCAACCATCAACCTCACCATCAACCATCAACCATCAACCATCAACCATCAACCTCAACCATCAACCTCACCATCAACTCAACCATCACCTCAACCATCAACCATCAACCATCAACCATCAACTATCAACCTCAACCATCAAACATCAACCATCAACCTCAACCATCAACCTCAACCATCAACCATCAACCATCAACCTCAACCATCAACCTCAACCATCAAACATCAACCATCAACCTCAACCATCAACCCATCAACCTCAACCATCAACCATCAACCATCAACCCATCACACCATCCACCATCAACATCAACCATCAACCATCAACCATCAACCTCACATCAACCATCACCTCAACCATCACCATCAACATCACCATCACCCCATCAACCTCAACTCATCAACCATCAACCCAACCACACCATCACCATAAACCATCAACCTCAACCATCAACCATCAACTCAACCATCAACCCATCAACCATCAACCTCAACCATCAACCATCAACCATCAACCATCAACCATCAACCATCAACCTCCCAAACCATCAACCATCAACCATCAACCTCAACCATCAACCACCAACCATCACCCTCAACCATACCCCCAACCATCAACCATCAACCATCAACCTCAACCATCAACCATCAACCATCCAAACAACAATCAACCATCAACCATCAACCATCAACCTCAACCATCAATAACCATCAACCTCAACCACCAACCATCAACCTCACTCAACCTCCATCACCCATCAACCATAACCCAACCTCAACCATCATAACATCAACCTCAACCATCAACCATCAACCTCAACCATCAACCTCAACCATCAACCATCAACCATCAACCTCAACCATCAACCATCAACCTCAACCATCAACCTCAACCATCAACCATCAACCATCAACCTCAACCATCAACCTCAACCATCAACCTCAACCATCAACCTCAACCATCAACCTCAACCATCAACCATCAACTCAGGCCATCACATCTTCTCAGCACCATAGGAAATGTCACCTGGTAATTTGTGACCTATCCTAGTTCACCTGGTTGTCCCCAGCCACCAGCCAGCCGGGACTACATTATATAACCTAGTCCCCAGCCACCAGCCAGCCGGGACTACATTATATACCCTAGTCCCCAGCCACCAGCCAGCCGGGACTACATTATATACCCTAGTCCCCAGCCACCAGCCAGCCAGGACTACATTATATACCCTAGTCCCCAGCCACCAGCCAGCCGGGACTACATTATATACCTAGTCCCCAGCCACCAGCCAGCCTGGACTACATTATATACCCTAGTCCCCAGCCACCAGCCAGCCTGGACTACATTATAAAACCTAGTCCCAGCCACCAGCCAGCCGGGACTACATTATATACCCTAGTCCCCAGCCACCAGCCAGCCGGGACTACATTATATAACCTAGTCCCCAGCCACCAGCCAGCCGGGACTACATTATATACCCTAGTCCCCAGCCACCAGCCAGCCGGGACTACATTATATACCCTAGTCCCCAGCCACCAGCCAGCCGGGACTACTTTAAATACCTAGTCCCCAGCCACCAGCCAGCCGGGACTCCATTATATACCCTAGTCCCCAGCCACCAGCCAGCCGGGACTGCTTTATATAACCTAGTCCCCAGCCACCAGCCAGCGGGACTACATTATAAACCTAGTCCCCAGCCACCAGCCAGCCGGGACTACATTATATACCCTAGTCCCCAGCCACCAGCCAGCCGGGACTCTTATATAACCTAGTCCCCAGCCACCAGCCAGCCGGGACTACATTATATAACCTAGTCCCCAGCCACCAGCCAGCCGGGACTACATTATAGAACCTAGTCCCCAGCCACCAGCCAGCCGGGACTCATTTATATACCTAGTCCCCAGCCACCAGCCAGCCGGGACTACATTATATGAACCTAGTCCCCAGCCACCAGCCAGCCGGGACTGCTTTATATACCTAGTCCCCAGCCACCAGCCAGCCGGGACTACATTATAGAACCTAGTCCCCAGCCACCAGCCAGCCGGGACTGCTTATATAACCTAGTCCCCAGCCACCAGCCAGCCGGGACTACATTATTAACCTAGTCCCAGCCACCAGCCAGCCGGGATTACATTATAGAACCTAGTCCCCAGCCACCAGCCAGCCGGGACTACATTATAAACCTAGTCCCCAGCCACCAGCCAGCCGGGACTGACTTATATGAACCTAGTCCCCAGCCACCAGCCAGCGGGGACTACATTATATACCTAGTCCCCAGCCACCAGTCAGCCGGGACTACATTATATAACCTAGTCCCCAGCCACCAGCCAGCGGAGACTACTATTATATAACCTAGTCCCAGCCACCAGCCAGCCGGGACTACATTATATAACCTAGTCCCCAGCCACCAGCCAGCGGGACTACATTATATACCCTAGTCCCCAGCCACCAGCCAGCCGGGACTACATTTATATACCTAGTCCCCAGCCACCAGCCAGCCTGGGACTCATTTATATAACCTAGTCCCCAGCCACCAGCCAGCTGGGACTATTATATAACCTAGTCCCCAGCCACCAGCCAGCCTGGGACTGCTTTATTAAACCTAGTCCCCAGCCACCAGCCAGCCGGGACTACATTATATAAACCTAGTCCCCAGCCACCAGCCAGGCGGGACTACATTATATACCCTAGTCCCCAGCCACCAGCCAGCCGGGACTACATTATATAACCTAGTCCCCAGCCACCAGCCAGCTGGGACTGCTTTATATAACCTAGTCCCCAGCCACCAGCCAGCTGGGACTGCTTTATATAACCTAGTCCCCAGCCACCAGCCAGCTGGGACTGCTTTATATAACCTAGTCCCCAGCCACCAGCCAGCCGGGACTACATTATATAACCTAGTCCCCAGCCACCAGCCAGCCGGGACTACATTATATAACCTAGTCCCCAGCCACCAGCCAGCCGGGACTACATTATATACCTAGTCCCCAGCCACCAGCAGCCGGGACTACATTATATAACCTAGTCCCCAGCCACCAGCCAGCTGGGACTGCTTTAATAACCTAGTCCCCAGCCACCAGCCAGCCGGGACTACATTATATAACCTAGTCCCCAGCCACCAGCCAGCCGGGACTCATTATAGTACCTAGTCCCCAGCCACCAGCCAGCCGGGACTACATTATATAACCTAGTCCCCAGC
Source organism: Chionoecetes opilio (assembly GCA_016584305.1). Classification (NCBI taxonomy): domain Eukaryota; kingdom Metazoa; phylum Arthropoda; class Malacostraca; order Decapoda; family Majidae; genus Chionoecetes; species Chionoecetes opilio. The sequence goes on along the minus strand of JACEEZ010008897.1, from coordinate 284,675 downwards.
CACCAGCCAGCCGGACTGCTTTATATAACCTAGTCCCCAGCCACCAGCCAGCCGGGACTTACATTTATATAACCTAGTCCCCAGCCACCAGCCAGCCGGGACTACATTATATACCTAGTCCCCAGCCACCAGCCAGCCGGACTACATTATATAACCTAGTCCCAGCCACCAGCCAGCCGGGACTACATTATATACCCTAGTCCCCAGCCACCAGCCAGCTGGACTACATTATATACCTAGTCCCCAGCCACCAGCCAGCCGGGACTACATTATATACCCTAGTCCCCAGCCACCAGCCAGCCAGGACTACATTTATATAACCTAGTCCCCAGCCACCAGCCAGCCGGGACTTACATTATATAACCTAGTCCCCAGCCACCAGCCAGCTGGGACTGCTTATATACCCTAGTCCCAGCCACCAGCCAGCCGGGACTCTTATATACCTAGTCCCCAGCCACCAGCCAGCCGGGACTGACTTATATACCCTAGTCCCCAGCCACCAGCCAGCCGGGACTACTTATATAACCCTAGTCCCCAGCCACCAGCCAGCCAGGACTACATTATAGAACCTAGTCCCCAGCCACCAGCCAGCCGGGACTACATTATATAACATAGTCCCCAGCCACCAGCCAGCCGGGACTACATTATATACCCTAGTCCCCAGCCACCAGCCAGCCGGGACTACATTATATACCTAGACCCAGCCACCAGCCAGCCGGGACTACATTATAACCCTAGTCCCCAAGTCCAACCCAGCCAGCCGGGACTCTTTATATAACCTAGTCCCCAGCCACCAGCCAGCCGGGACTGCATTATATAACCTAGTCCCCAGCCACCAGCCAGCCGGGACTACATTATATAACCTAGTCCCCAGCCACCAGCCAGCCGGACTACATTATAACCTAGTCCCCAGCCACCAGCCAGCCGGGACTACATTATATACCCTAGTCCCCAGCCACCAGCCAGCCGGGACTACATTATAACCTAGTCCCCAGCCACCAGCCAGCCGGGACTACATTATATACCCTAGTCCCCAGCCACCAGCCAGCCGGGACTACATTATAGAACCTAGTCCCAGCCACCAGCCAGCCGGGACTACATTATATAACCCTAGTCCCCAGCCACCAGCCAGCCGGGACTACATTATATACCCTAGTCCCCACCACCAGCCAGCCGGACTACATTATATAACCTAGTCCCCAGCCACCAGCCAGCCGGGACTACATTATAAAACCTAGTCCCCAGCCACCAGCCAGCCGGGACTGCTTTATATACCTTAGTCCCCAGCCACCAGCCAGCCGGGCCTGCTTTATATACCCTAGTCCCCAGCCACCAGCCAGCCGGGACTACATTATATACCTAGTCCCCAAGCCACCAGCCAGCCGGACTACATTATATACCCTAGTCCCCAGCCACCAGCCAGCCGGGACTACATTATATAACCCTAGTCCCCAGCCACCAGCCAGCCGGGACTGCTTTATATACCTAGTCCCCAGCCACCAGCCAGCCGGGACTACATTATATACCCTAGTCCCCAGCCACCAGCCAGCCAGGACTACATTATATAACCCTAGTCCCAGCCACCAGCCAGCCGGGACTGCTTTATATAACCTAGTCCCAGCCACCAGCCAGCTGGGACTACATTATATACCCTAGTCCCCAGCCACCAGCCAGCCGGGACTACATTATATACCCTAGTCCCCAGCCACCAGCCAGCCGGGACTGCTTTATATAACCTAGTCCCCAGCCACCAGCCAGCTGGGATCTTTATATAACCTAGTCCCCAGCCACCAGCCAGCCGGGACTGCTTATATAACCTAGTCCCCAGCCACCAGCCAGCCGGGACTACATTATATACCCTAGTCCCCAGCCACCAGCCAGCCAGGACTACATTATATAACCTAGTCCCCAGCCACCAGCCAGCTGGGACTACATTATATACCCTAGTCCCCAGCCACCAGCCAGCCGGGACTACATTATATAATCCTAGTCCCCAGCCACCAGCCAGCCGGACTACATTATAGAACCATAGCCCCAGCACCACCAGCCAGCCGGGACTACATTATATACCTAGTCCCCAGCCACCAGCCCAGCCGGGACTGACATTATATACCCTAGTCCCCAGCCACCAGCCAGCCGGGACTACATTATATAACCTAGTCCCCAGCCACCAGCCAGCCGGGACTGCTTTATATACCCTAGTCCCCAGCCACCAGCCAGCCGGGACTGCTTTATATAACCTAGTCCCCAGCCACCAGCCAGCCGGGACTGCTTTATATACCCTAGTCCCCAGCCACCAGCCAGCCGGACTGCTTTATATACCTAGTCCCCAGCCACCACCAGCCGGGACTGCTTTATATAACCTAGTCCCCCAGCCAAGCCCCCCAGCCCAGGCCGGGACTACATTATATACCCTAGTCCCCAGCCACCAGTCAGCCTGGACTGCTTTATATAACCTAGTCCCCAGCCACCAGCCAGCCGGGACTGCTTTATATACCCTAGTCCCCTCCAAAATCATGATAAGTATTCGTTTCTGCCAGAATTATATTAGGAAAAGTTTATTTCTATTGATGAGATTAAATTACACCCCACACCAAAATATTTGTACGATAAGAGTGCCCGTGGGATAAAATGTACCTATTATCTATAATAATATAAGCGAAAGTGTGTGTGTGTGTGTGTGTGTGTGTGTGTGTGTGTGTGTGTGTGTGTGTGTCTGTGTCTGTGTCTGTGTCTGTGTCTGTCTGTCTGTCTGTCCGCGATATGTGCCGCCCACTGTGGCGGAATCCCATCATATGTCACAGTTTTGGAATCAGGTTGACCAGGGGAAGGTTTTAAGCCCACTTATAGGATGATCCGATCACTTTTTTTTCTTTTTCTTTTAGCAGCCTATTAGCGAGAACTGTGAAGAAAAAAAAGTGGGTTGCGAGAATTTGAGGAAACCTTGATGTAGGGTGATGGGTATAGGTGAGTGAATGGTGGGTGATGGTGTGGGGTGATGGTGAGTGAATGGTGGGGGTGATGGGTGTGGGTGAGAATAGGTGGGAGGTGTGGGTAAGGTGAGTGAATGGGTGTGGTGATGGGTAATGGGTGTGGGGTGATGGGTAATGGGTGAGTGAATGGTGGGGGGTGATGGGTAATGGGTGAGTGAATGGGTGGGGGGAATACTTACATTTCAGTTAAGTTGAGGGGGTATGGAGATCTGTGTTTGGTGGGCCGGAGTGGTGGGTAATGGGTCTATCAGGAGAGTCTGTGTTTGGTGGGCCGAGGTGGTGGGTAATGGGTCTATCAGGAGAGTCTGTGTTTGGTGGGCCCTCGGCCCACCAAACACAGGTGGTGGGCCAAAGGCCCACCAATAGCCCTCCGCAGGAGCTAGCCAAAAAGGCCGCCCGGAGGGCGGCTTTGCGGCTAGTTCATTATAAATCTTTACCTTATTAATAATTACAGTTTGTAATTCGGAACTTTGTAAATATATGGTTCATTAATGTGCGTCACCACCAGAGGTGGGCGAGAGCGATACTTAGTGCGATACTGCGATACTATCGCACCGCCAAAAAAGTATCGCAGTATCGCCAAAGCATTCAAAGTAGCGGAGTATAAGTATCGCAACTCAAGTATCGCTTAAATTTCCCGCGATACTTTAAAAGATGACCTTAAACAAAAGTTTTTCAGCGGCAATGCGCATAGATTTGGCGCCTTACTGTCATAACAGCTTTCTAGCACGCAGAACATTTCGTCATTTATCGTCTATTTCGTATTTATTTCATCATTCACTGGTCTGGCAGTGGTGAGACTAGCAGTGGGGGTTACACCTACTACTGGTCCGGCATGAGCAATGGTCACCGTGTACGAGGAGTAGCTATAGGCATCTCAAGCAGCCGTCAGTTGTTGAGGTTACTCCGGTTGATGAGCGTATAATGCGGGTGAGGATGAAACACACTCTGGGTTTCATGTCTCTTGTTGCTGTGTACGCTCCTACCAAGATGCGTAAAACTGAAGAGAAGGAGATGTTCTACGCCAAACTCGACTCTGTATTAGACCAGTGTCCTCCTCGGGACACACTCATTGTCTTGGGCGACTTCAATGCTACTACTGGCACTGTGAGAGATGGCTACGAGTTATGTGTTGGTCCCCATGGCTCCGGTACCAGAAACACCAACAGTTCTCTGCTTCTGAACTTTGCAAGGTCCAGAAGGTTGAGAATTGCAGGTTCTTGGTATCAGAGACCAGAGCTGCACTGCTGGACATAGTATAGTAATGCCGGAGGGGTAGCAAAGGAGATCGACCACATCCTCGTTAGCACTCGTTGGAGGATCCTCCAGAACTGCAGGGTTTACCGGAGTGCTGAGTTCTTTGGAACAGATCACAGACTTGTTGTTGCTACACTTAAGCTTCATGTAAAGTCCAGAAGAATCTCAAGAGGTAACCATACTGTGTTTATCTTGAGAAACTGAAGGACTTGACATGTGCTCATGAGTATGCGGTGGCAGTCTCAAATCGGTTTGATGTGCTCGGTGCTCTCGGGGACCCTGTAGAACTGTGGGATACCTTCAAACGTGCAACTCTACAGGCTGCCAAGGAGTGTATTGGGGAGCGCCCGAGGTCAAGGCGTGGTTTTGTCTCGACGGAGACGCTGGAGAAAATCGAGGAGTCGCGCTGCCAGGCTGGCTGGGAACCGGGACCAGCACAGGGCTCTGTCACGCCGGACTAGAACCCTCCTGGGGAGAGACAAGGAGAGGTATGTCAGGAGTCTCGCTGAGGATGTCGAGGGTCATTTGAACGCTAATGACCTCCGACCCGCCTACCGAGCTCTGAAGAAGCTCCGTTCCAAGTCTCCTTCTCGGGCGAGTGCTATTCGAACAGCAGATGGGCGCCTCGTGTCGGACATGGATGGGCAGATGGCTCGTTGGGCTGAGTACTTTGGGCAGTTGTTCACGGTGGACCCTCCAACTGAGCAGCTTCACACCACTGGGTTACAGGCAGTGGATGCCGATCCTCCCATTGACGAAAGCGCACCCTCTCTTGACGAAGTCAGAGAGGCTGTAGCAAAGTTGAGGGGTGGAAAGGCAGCTGGTGTTTGTAATATCAGTGCGGAGCTCCTCAAAGCTGGGGGGTGAGGCCATGATCACGGCTTGCTGCTGTCCTGACTGCCGTGTGGCAATCAGGTACCATTCCTCCTGACTGGAAAAGGGGGCTGGTCGTCCCTATCTGGAAGGGAAAGGGACCGTCAGGACTGCAACAATTACCGTGGTATTACACTGCTCAGCGTACCAGGCAAGGTGCTTGCCCATCTATTGCTGACACGGATTCGCAGCCATCTGGTGAAGCATCAGAGACCTCAGCAGTCTGGGTTCACGCCTGGTAAGTCAACAACGGACCGTATCCTAGCGCTTCGTGTCCTGGTGGAACGCCGACGTGAGTTTTGACAGGGGATGCTTGCAGCCTATGTTGATCTCAAGAAGGCGTTTGACTCAGTGCATCGTGAGTCACTCTGGGATCTTCTGCGACTTCGAGGGATTCCTGCAAGGACTATTGGTTTGATAACTGGTCTGCATTCTGGGACTGAGAGTGCTGTGAAGTGTGGGGCAGGTGTATCCGGCTTCTTTCCTGTGAATACAGGAGTGAGGCAAGGGTGTGTCCTTGCCCCATCACTTTTCAACGCTTGTATGGACTGGGTATTGGACAAGGTTGTAGATCAAAGTGATTGTGGAGCATCCGTTGGCAACACCAAGATCACTGATCTTGTTTTTGCCGATGATGCAGTAATCTTTGCTGAGTCGCTGGAGGTCCTGGTGATGGCTCTCGAGGCACTGCACGAGGAGGCAAAGCCTTTGGGACTTGAAGTCTCCTGGCTCAAGACCAAGGTCCAGGTGTTTGGAGACTTACTAGATGAAGCAGTACAGTCTGTTCATGCGTGAGGAGAGGACATTGAGATCTTGGAAAGTTTTACATACCTTGGTAGCGCAGTCCATAATGACGGCGGGTCACGTCAAGAAGTCTTACGGCGGATTGGCATAACCCACGGTGTTATGGACTCGCTCAGCGGGAGTATTTGGCGTTGTCGGTACCTGTGCAGGAGGACAAAGATCCGGATCTTCAAATCGCTTGTGATCCCTGTCTTACTCTATGGTTGTGAGACATGGACACTAAATAGTGACTTGGAGACGAATCAATGCCTTTGGTAATAAGTGTCTTCGCAGAATCATGGGGTATCGCTGGGATGATTACGTGTCAAATCAGCGATTGCACCATGAGACTGAATCGAGGCCTATTACCTGCATAGTCCGTCAGCGCCAACTTCGGCTATATGGGCATGTGGCACGCTACCCTGAAACCGATCCTTCCCATCGGGTTGTATCTGTAAGAGACAATCCGGCGTGGAGGAGGCCAAGGGGGCGCCCACAAGGCTCGTGGCTGGGGCAAGTTGATGTTTCTTGTCGAGAGCTGCTTGGTATGGGAAAGGAGCCTGCATGGGTACTCGCGCGTGGTGACCCTCGGGAGTGGCGTCGTAGGGTGGGCGAGGCGACGCGCCCCCCGGCGTACGCCCCCAATGATTGACTGATTCACTGGTCTTCCTCAAGGGGAACCTGGGGAGGGTGCTGCTGGACAAGGAGGAGGAGGAGGGCCAGAGTGATGATAAGGAGGAGGAGGAGGAGCTTGAGGAGATGCAGTACATAAGAACATAAGAAAATAAGGAAGCTACAAGAGGCCGCGAGGCCTACACGTGGTAGTTCCTGTCACCTAACACTACCTACATCCACCTTTCATCCCCATCCATGAACCTATCCAGCCCCTCTCTAAACCTCCCTAATGACTCCGCACTAACTACCTGTCTACTGAGACCATTCCACTCATTCACCACCCTATTTGTGAACCAGTTTTTCCCTATTTCCTTTCTAAATCTAATCCAGTAGTGACTAGTGAACTCTGTGCGTGCGTGCGTGCGTGCGTGCGTGCGTGCGTGCGTGCGTGCGTGCGTGCGTGCGTGCGTGCGTGCGTGCGTGCGTGCGTGCGTGCGTGCGTGCGTGCGTGCGTGCGTGCGTACGTGCGTGCGTGTGTGTGTGTGTTTTATATTTTAAATAAAATTTGTCAGTTTAAAAATAAATATATTACAATGTTTTAATGTGCCTAAACTGTAGTTTAAGTAAAATAGATCTTTTTTTGGCTAATACAGTGTTTTCTTAGGTAGCAAAGTATCGCAGAGCTAAATTTTTGGTATCGCAGTATCACTGCGATATTATCGCTTTAAGAAAAAAGTGTCGGTAGCGGAGTATCGCAGTATCGCGTATCGTTTTAAGAAAATCCAAAAAAGTAGCGGAGTATCGCGTATCAAACTAGCGGGAAAAAAGTATCGCATTATCGTTATCGCACTACCAAAAAAAAGTATCACGCCGACCTCTGGTCACCACTGTACTTGTTTTCCCCTATACCCTTTTCCCTTATGCTGGAAGGGTGAGTGCAGAGTCTGGCAACACAAGACCTCGATAAAGTACACTATATAATGGAGCTGAAAAAGGGTTTATGGAGCCGTCGTTGAGCGGAATTTCGTCGACGTGGAAATTTTCGACGACAGTTCCACTTGTAATAGATGAAAAGGAAGAACAAAGTATGTCATTATTGGACACATTTTTTTTTTGTCCCAAAAACTGTAAAACTGCAGTTTAATACAATACATGGATATTGGTTACATAGCCTGACCTAACTGGGGCTGCGCCCCCCAAATCCCTCACTAGTTCACTAACCTAACTTGGACATTGGTTACATAACCTAACCTAATTGTTTAAGCTATTGTTGGTATTTAATCCCTGAATGCAGAAACATGGGCAAACAAAGCTGATTATATATATATATTATATAGCTATATTGGGTACTGTACTATCAAGATCAAGAACTGGAATGGTTGTGGAAAATAGGAACACTCGTCGACAGCGATGAAAATTTTGGTAGACAAAAATTCCAGGTACCCTGAAAAAGCACTTGCGGAAGTTAACTTCATAATGAGTTAAATTCCCATAACAACCCATAACAAAAACCATCATGGCTTCCAGTCCAGTGTGACATGTCTAACATAGTTCTCAGAATATTTCCCTGACCTAGAGGATGAATGCCCTTGATATGGAAGACTGTGTTGACGGGGTGCCTCTGGCCCACCGGTGACCCTTTGAATCTGTCGCCCTTGGTTGCCTGTTCACAGAACTCAAGGCTGCTAGAATTAAAGGGCAAATGGCGTAATGGATTGAAAGCTTCCTACGGGGCAGAGAGCAGAGCATCAGGTCAGGGGTACCTGGAACTCTCATCAACCGGAATTCTCGTCACTGTCGATGAATGTTCCTATTTTCTACGACTGTTCCAGTTCTTGATCTTGATATTACAGGACCCAATATATAAATTGAATCACTTTTACCGATGTTTCTGCATTCAGGGACTAAATATCAACAATAGCTTGATCAGTTAGGTTTAGGTTACATAACCAACGTAAGTTAGTGAACTAGCGTTGGGGTCTAAGTCTGGTTACGCTAAGTCAGGTTACATATCCAATGTCTATGTATAATATTTAACTGCAGTTTCAGTGTTGTAGGACAAGCGAAAAATGTAGTGTCCAATAATGAAATATCATCATTCATCCTTTTCATCTATTACAAGTGGAACTGTCGTCAAAAATGTCCACGTCAACGAGAGTTCTCGGTTTGTTTTCAACGAGAAATCCGGTCGACGACATTCCTAAAAACCAAAACAGCTGGTAAAAAGGGCAAAAGTTGGGTTTAACAAGGAAATGTCCCGGGGCAGGCCTTTCCTCTCTTTGTTCTGATCTTGGAACATCAAATATGGGGAAACTGTAAAATGCGGTTTCAAAAATACCCCTATTGACCATATCTCCGAATAACTGGGTGGGCTCCCCCTGCTAGTTAACTAACCTAACCTGGGCATTGATTACGTAACCTAACCTCAGTGGGGGGAAGTTCGCCCCTCCAGACCCCCCTTGTACAATTTTTTATATATTAATAATGCTTTTATTTAATAATAAAAATAATAATTAAAATAATGGCGTTACATGTACTACCAAAAATCCACTGTTATTGCAGCCAGAAACGGTTAAGGGGACCGCCCACCCTAAATCTTGTTTACTGATGGATCTTGCTGTAAATGTTATGAGTTATTTATGGCTAAGTAAGGACTTCAAAACATAAGTTTCATTTAGATCTGGCCAATTGTTTTTTGCAAAATATAAAAAATGTAAAACAAGAGGAAAATTAGGCTGATTTGAATTGCTTTCAACTCGTAGGATTATTGGTGGATTACTTTTAATTTAAAACTATTAACTCTTCTACTTATGACGAAAGATTACATGGTGTGGTTTTTCATTATCTTTCTTTATCACCGATAAATAAAATTTTGGAAAAGTATGAAAAATTTCCCCAAAAATCAGTTTGAAACTCAAGTGCCATGTTCCTAATTGACATAAGCAAAAACCTCTACCATAGTTTTCTTTGTGTTTTATCCAGCTATCCATTGATGCCTCAAATGTAAAGATGGGATAAACACTGATGAAGGAGTAGCAAATTATATAAGAATAACTTTCATTTTTCAGAAACGAGCCCTAAACATTTTTTTTTTAGGAAATACTTTGGAACTCATCCTTCCGGCTTTGACTGAAATGAACTACCGCACTGTATTGTATGCTTATTGTACTTCACATCTGTAAAGGTTCCAGCGTGCGCTCAGCCTTGGTTAACCCACACGGCCGCTATGAAATATGAGGTGCCTCAAAAAATTTTAAGTCCAGTTAGGTTAGGTTAGGTTAGGTTAGGTATACTTTGTGGTTAAGGTTAGGTATACTTTGTGGTTAAGGTTAGGTTAGGTATACTTTGTGGTTAAGGTTAGGTTAGGTTAGGTATACTTTGTGGTTAAGGTTAGTTAGGTATACTTTGTGGTTAAGGTTAGGTTAGGTATACTTTGTGGTTAGGTTTAGGTTAGGTATACTTTGTGGTTAAGTTAGGTTAGGTAGTATACTTTGTGGTTAAGGTTAGGTTAGGTTAGGTATACTTTGTGGTTAAGGTTAGGTTAGGTTAGGTATACTTTGTGGTTAAGGTTAGGTATACTTTGTGGTTAAGGTTAGGTATACTTTGTGGTTACGGTTAGGTTAGGTTAGGTATATTTTGTGGTTAAGGTTAGGTTAGGTTCGGTTAGGTATACTTTGTGGTTAAGGTTAGGTTAGGTTAGGTATACTTTGTGGTTAAGGTTAGGTTAGGTTCGGTTAGGTATACTTTGTGGTTAAGGTTAGGTTAGGTTCGGTTAGGTATACTTTGTGGTTAAGGTTAGGTTAGGTTCGGTTAGGTATACTTTGTGGTTAAGGTTAGGTTAGGTTAGGTATACTTTGTGGTTAAGGTTAGGTTAGGTTAGATTTTTACATATAGTGACTTTGATGATTTTTTGGGGAGCCATAAATCACTTATATTTGCTTCCCCCACCCAAAAAACCCGTATTCCCGCCAGTTCCCCAGGCTTGTTGGCTATAGGGGGAAGAAAAAAAAGATAGGGGTGAAGGACTTCTTCCAAAGTTTTACCTTTTTTTAGTTTGACTAAGTGTTACGTCAGTAAACCCTATAAGGGTTTTGTCTATTGGTTCCATTTTACTTTTGAGGCTAAAAAAGCATTATAATTGATATTTTATCGTCAAAACAGAACGAGGCGTGGCGATCGCGTGGTGCGGGGGGGGGGGGAGATTTAAACCCCTTTAAATATACTTTTAAGGGACAAACTATACAGCAGTGTGTTGCCCAAGGCCACAGCTACCATTATATGGCTTAAAATAATTTTTTGATATTTTTCATGAATTTTTTATATATTCAGGGTGGGCGGTCCCCTTAAATTAAGTTAAATCAGATTATGTTAGGTTAGAGGTGGAGTTTGGTAAAGTATCAGATGGTATCAAGAAAAAAAGAAAATTATCAATACTATGACAGTGCAAAGCGGAACAAGGTTTGCGGTGTGGCACAGGTGGGGCGGGGCGGGCAGCAATTTTTTTTCCCAAGCAGGTTTGCAATGGTTGGCGGGTCTCTTCGCTTGGCTGTAGCTCCGTAACTAACCACAGGATTTTCTTGAAAATACCCTCATTGTGATTCCCACACAAAGTTACCACTGTCGTTAAACATAACACCTAACCTAACCTAACCTAACCTAACCTAACCTAACCTAACCTAACCTAACCTAACCTAACCGTTACCTAACCTGTTTGGGAAAAAAAATTCGCGGGCGGGCACCCACCCACACCTGTAAACAACAAAAAATCCCACAAAAATGAGTGCCAGATTCACTTATAACACATCAAAAATATTCAGGAAATCTAAGTTTCGGCCTCGAAATCGGTGAATGCTCACTACCGAAATTTTACCGCCATCATTAGGTAAGCAGTCGGCGGGTAAGCCTTCGGTAAAACTGCAGTTTAGTACAATACTCCCTATTGAGTATTGACCAATGTTCTCCCGGCATAATATAACATAACCTGGGCATTGATTACGTAACCTAACCTCGCTGGGGGTTTTCGCCCCCTAGGCCCCCATTGTTATTTTTCATTTCAGACAGGCGTTGTAGGGGTAAGAAATGCTGCAAATTACCAGATCTACAAGTCGAGGACGATTATAATTACGTGCCTTGTAATGTATTAAACTACAGAAGAACCAAGCCTTCATAAGTAAGCAATCATGAGGTAATGAGTTGAAGGTTGGGATAAAACCTTGCCTTCCCCTCTCTGAAAATGAGTCTTGATCTTTTCCAATAACATGAATTACGGTTTAAAGGCTACACAATAACCTAAAATATTGTTACTAACCTTACACTATGGTAGATACTATTCCGAGTCCAATGAGTCCGTCAAAACACTTCACACGAAATTCACACTGTCAACACAAAACTGTCGTCACCGGCCAACATGGCGCCGAGGAGTGTCAAACGCAGATGACGATGGCGCTCTTTTCCATCACAGTGTCACCTGCAAATAATTTAACATTTCTTTTAGTGATTATACTGTATTTTGAAGCGAAGAATAACATTTCAACATTTACTTGTTAACTCTTGGTAACTATTTCCATTTGGATTTGTTTTTCGTTGTGTGGTGCCCACAATGTAATGTGTGTTCCACAGTCCTGTTACTGAATAGGATGAAATATGTTTATTACGTAAGATGTTAGGTTAAGAAGTGGGCGTATCGTTACCGTAGGGGATATGATTTATTAGAATTAAGGCAACTTGTGAATGTACACCAGTTGGGAAGTGAGACAGTAAAGAGTTAAATATATTATAATTAGAAATATATTAACGCGTTGTCATTCAGATCCAACCAGTAATTACATAATTATAGTACTTACATCTTTTATTTTTATTCATTTATATTTTTTTCCCAACGTAATGTGGGTGGTGGCAGCAGAGTAACATAATATATATATATATATATATATATATATATATATATATATATATATATATATATATATATATATATATATATATATATATATATATATATTATTAAAAAATATAAAAGAAGATTAATATGACGTGTTTTGTACTTCAGTCCTGTCAAATGTTAAAACACCATGATTTGAATGATCAAAATATAATTACGGAGGAGCAAGCAGAAATAAGACTATCAAAAAGTATAAGAAACTAGATTAAAACTATTAAAAGACTATTAGTATATATATTTAAAAAAAAAAAAAAAAAAAAAAAAAAAAAAAAAACAAATCCCATATTACGCTTGCGATGGCAACAGTGGCTGTCATAACTCCTCCCGTGGGTGGCCGAGATTACGGTGGTGTACACGTTCACCTACAACCGAATATAACAACACAGTGCAAGTCTTTGACGATATACTCGGAAAAAGAATATATAGGTTCATAAGAAAACAGTGTAGCAAGGTGGTTATAACAAGAAAACATTAAAAGCCACGCCGACCTACCGTAGTTGTGTTAGTGAGGATCATTCACACGTGAGTATTAATTGTGTTCATATTGATAATGCGAAATATTTATGATCCAGAAAGCAGTGAAGCTCATTAATGTTAGTAAACAGCCTAATAGCTATGCATAGTTTATCGGTAATGAGGCTGTATCTGCCACCTGTGTAGCACTATAATGTTATGCAGGATCATGTCGTAATAATTAAGTAATAAAGATTTATGAAAGGCTGGCTATTCACGGCGTTATTTTTCTTATTTATAATTTCCAGATAATATGCTTTGGGACATTATAACCCGTAAACATAACCTGACGTAACGCCCCGTGTTATAGCCGCTTAACAATCATGGAAATATTTCATTGAGTGCAAAAACTATGTAGCTAATTAACTATATGTTTCTCTTCGGTAACTTTGGCATGTTATATTTTACTGTTTTATTCTAAAGCACCACTTCTCAAATGAACATGATAATGATAGCATAGACATCGTAATAGTTTGATTGTAATGTTATTTAGTTGTGGTAAAGACCATAATTATATTGTAGGACCTGAACACTTTGTTGTATACGTGTACAGCACCATTCAGGTTGTCTTTTTGAGTATCCTACTTATCATGGGTAACTTTGATTGATATCGAGTGAACAGATTATAAAAAGTAGGAACGACAAAAGAGAGATAGAGAGACAGAGAGAGAGAGAGAGAGAGAGAGAGAGAGAGAGAGAGAGAGAGAGAGAGAGAGATGCCATAATTCCACAGGCGGGCTGCTATAGGCAAGAACTCGCGTCAACCAGTGTTGACAAAATATAAACAACAGAGAGAGAGAGAGAGAGAGAGAGAGAGAGAGAGAGAGAGAGAGAGAGAGAGAGAGAGAGAGAGAGAGAGAGAGAGAGAGAGAGAGAGAGATTCATAAACACGGTGTTAAGCAAGAATAATACAAGATATTATCCTTGGTGTTACGTGTGCAAAGCCATTCAGATGGTCTTTCAGAGCATCATACTTTTTACGGGTAAGTTCTGCTTTATATGTAGTCCTGTGATTGGTGGTGGTGATACTGAGCAGCGGCTGTGAGTGGCCAAGGCTCACTGAGGCCCCTCACTGCTTTCTACAGAAAAAAATGAAAAAACAAACAAAAAAAATAAAAAAATGTCTTTAACTTTACTAATGTAATAACTTTTATCTTTCATATTGCTTTAACTTCTGAATATTTGTGTTTAATCACCGTTTTGACTGTCTTATGGAAAATGTCTTGGGCATAACTGTGCTGTATTTATTCTTTGTTTATTTTGCATTCTAGTGTTGTTATCAAAGCTTTTACGACATAACATAAATTTCCACAAATTTTACTGTTATATATTCTCTCTCTCTCTCTCTCTCTCTCTCTCTCTCTCTCTCTCTCTCTCTCTCTCTCTCTCTCTCTCTCTCTCTCTCTCTCTCTCTCTCTCTCTCTCTCTCTCTCTCATTCAGCCAATCATCGTTGCACTCCCTCCCTCCCTCCCTCTCGTCACCTCACAATTGTCACTACCGGTACAAAGCTGTCACGGCCACAGATCAACGTTGTGCTATAATTTTTGACAAATGGGAAGCTATTTTCTCCATTTTATACGTGTGTGTGTGTGTGTGTGTGTGTGTGTGTGTGTGTGTGTGTGTGTGTGTCCAAGAAATAGGTAGCAAAGAATGAAAAAGGGACGCAGCACGCCCACTATTCTCATATGTTAAGTTTATCAACTCTTTTTTTTCTCATGTGTATAGAACAAACACAAGCGGTTAACATCATTACACTTATCGTTCATGCCTTGGCTAATGCTAGAATATGAAAATTATAATAGAATACAACTTATAGAACTTATAGAATATGTATATAATAGGAATAAAGCTTATAAAATACGAATAGAACTACGAATAGAACTACGAATAGAACTGCGAATAGAACTGCGAATAGAACTACGAATAGAACTACGAATAGAACTTATAGAATATGTATAGAATAGGAATAAAGCTTATAAAATACGAATAGAACTACGAATAGAACTACGAATAGAACTACGAATAGAACTGCGAATAGAACTACGAATAGAACTGCGAATAGAACTGCGAATAGAACTACGAATAGAACTGCGAATAAAACTACGAATAGAACTGCGAATAAAACTACGAATAGAACTGCGAATAGAACTACGAATAGAACTGCGAATAGAACTACGAATAGAACTGCGAATAAAACTACGAATAGAACTGCGAATAGAACTACGAATAGAACTACGAATAGAACTTATAAAATATGTATGTACGCCACGCACCACCAAAGCCTTCTCTATGTAAAAGCCTGAGTCTGGGAGAGCGGGATGGACGTGACGTCACGAGCTGAGTCTGCTCCGCGAGTCAGTAGGAGCCGAGCTTTCAGCATGTGAGGATGTACGGGCGGTATAAGATATACTGTTATCTTTGGAAATGTTTGTTCTATAATATTATCAAATAAAAAACCGTAAAACACACTAAAGAAATGCCATTATGAGACTCTCAAGAAATATGCATGAACTTAAACTCTTCGCCATTTAATATTTTACTCGCAAACATTTTACATGGTGAATACCAATAGAAGCGGAATTTAATTAGCTTTCCATTGTTATATTTTGTTTTCGGATAAATGAATTAGAACCATACATACATTAGCGTTAACTAAATAAATAACATCATCAAACGGGAAAAATTACCCGATTTCATGACCTTTTTTGTTAGTTAACGCTAATTTATGTATGGTTCTAATTCATTTATCAAAAAACGAAATATAGCAATGGAAAGCTAATTAAATTCCGCTTCTATTGATATTCTCCATGTAAAATGTTTTTGAGCAAAATATTAAATGGCGAAGAGTTAAAGTTCATACATATTTCTTGTGAGTCTCATAATGGCCTTTCTTTAGTCTGTTTTACGGTTTTTTATTTGATAATATTATAGAACTAACATTTCCGAAGATAACAATATATCTTTTATACTGATAAACATATATTAGGTACGAAATTACCCGATTTCATGATGTTATGTATTTAGTTAACGCTAATTTATGCATGCTGCTAATTCATTTATCAGAAAACAAAATATAGCAATGGAAAGCGAATTAAATTCCGCTTCTATTGATATTCTCCATGTAAAATGTTTTCGAGAAAAATATTAAATGGCGAAGAGTTTAAGTTCATGCATATTTCTTGAGAGTCTCATAATGGCATTTCTTTAATGTGTTTTACGGGTTTTTATTTGATAATATTATAGAACAAACATTTCCGAAGATAACAATATATCTTTTATACTGATAAACATATAATTAGGTAGGTAAACTTGTCATCTCGGTGGCCTCGTACAGACGCCGTCCGTGACGTCATCAATCTCAGGCGCAGGCCTTTATAGATTGAGACGGCCTTGGCACCACACACGTCGGCACGTACCCTGAAACACGATGACAACACGTCACGTACACTGTCTAATAGGCTACACGAGCTTAACCCCTTCAAGCCCAGATCTTTCCTTTGCTATATAAAAAATCGTATGTTGCTAGCCATAAAATTACGAAAAGTAACTTAATATACCAAATTAGTTAGTCGATAAGGATACTAAACAGGTTATATCTATAAAATATTGCTTATATTCACTTAAAATCGTCTAATGGTACCCAAATTACAATGGAAATTATGTTCTGGGTCTCATGGGCTTAATAATTACAGACGGGAGAGATAGCATATGCCTTACACTCCCTCATTTATCATACCTAAAAACACATCATTCATAGAGTTGATTTAGAGAGCTTTGGTGTTATTGTGTAATTCATACGTCTGGTAAGTAGTGAGACAAGGTGAAGGTATCCTTGTCCCGATACGATATGCATATAGAGCAGCGGCCTTAACCTTATGCCTATGAGGAGGTTTTTGCTCACACCTTTTTTAAATGAAATCATCGACATGGAACCAAGTTTTTTCTTTTTACAATGTACGATTTTTTTTTTTTTTTTTTGCCTTGAAAAGCCCTAAATTAATTAAAGACGAATTTACAGTTAAGTCTGGGCGTTACTGCACCACACCACCACACACACACACCACCCACACACACACACACAACACACAAACACCACACACACACACACACACACACACACCACACACACACACCACACACCACACACACACACACAACACAACCACACACACACACACCACACACACACACACACACACACACACACACACACACACACACACACACACACACACACACACACACACACACACACAACACACACAACACACACCACACACACCACACACACACACACACACACACCACACACACACACACACCACACCACACACACACAACACACACACACCACACACACACACACACACACACACACACACACCACACACACACACACACACACACACCACACACACACACACACACACACACACACACACACACACACACACACACACACACACACACACACACACACACCACACACACACACACACACACACACACACACACACACACACACACAACACACACACACCACACACACACAACACACACACACACCCACACACACACACACACCACACAAAAAAACACACACACACACACACACACAACCACACCACACACACACACACACACCACACACACACACACACACACACGGCTATATTAATTAACCCCTTGAGGCTCAAAACGTAATTTCCATTATAATTTGGCAACCATAAGACGATTTTTAGTGAATATAAGCAATATTTTATAGATATGGCCTGCTTAATATCCTTGTCGACTAACTAATTTGGTATAATTAGTTACTTTTCATAATTTTATGGTTAGACAACATACGATATTTTATAGCAAAGAAAAGACCTGGGTGTGAAGGGGCTAATAGTATAATAGACTGTGGGGATATAGGTACTCTTAAATCATCGTCACTCAAGCTTTCGTGGTGTGCTCAAAGATAACGGAATATAGGATTGTAGTCATTGAAAAAGAGACAAGAGTGTCCTATAGTGTGCGAAGAATTTTGGAGGGAAGGATGGGAGTGAGAATCAATTAGAGGGTAAGAAAAGAAATAAAGAAGTGAACGTGATCTAGTCGTTTTGAAATGGAAAATAGAAAAATAATAAAAGTCTTACGAAAAATAACTATCGAATGCTGAGTTTTCACATGACACACAAGAAAACGAAATGTGTCAATAAAAGAATAAGGAATGCACACACACACACACACACACACACACACACACACACACACACACACACACACACACACACACACACACACACACACACACACACACACACACACACACACACACACACACACACACACACACACACACACACACACACACACACACACACACACAGTCACACACACACACACAGTCACACAAACACACACATACTCCCCCCCTCACACACAAACACACACAGTCACACACCACACACACACACACACAACACACACACACACACACACACACACACACACAGTCACACAAACACACACATATCCCCCCCTCACACACAAACACACACAGTCACACACACACACAACACACAACACACACACACACACACACACACACACACACACACACACACACACAGTCACACAAACACACACATACTCTCCCCCTCACACACAAACACACACACATTCAATACAAAACTCAAAATTCCTATACATGCAGGAACCTTACATTCACCAAAACCAAATAACGATTTTTCTATACAGTCTGTGCAAGTTTCCAGACACAAGCGGCTCTCACACACACTTCAGAACGAGGCGCACTCACCACACACACTCCTCTTATCCTTTCCCTCACATTTTTCCCTCTATTATTCCCTCTCCTCTCTCCTCTAACGCCTCTCTCCCTCCCTTTCTACCTCCCTATTTTTTCCTGTCTTTACATTTTCTGATTTTTCTCCCACTATTTTTTCTTCCCACTCATTGTCAATCCCTCCCTTCCCCTCTCTCTTCTTGTACCTTTGTCCTATCCCTTCTACCCTATCATTCCCTTCCCACATCTCCCTTTCACCAGTCCTTCACTCTACTAAATCCTTCTATCTGACTCCCCACTCCAATTCTATCCCTCCGCGCCTAGCCAGTTCCTTCCCTCCTCCTCGTAGAGCACAGTACAAAGCCACTACTGCTTCCCGGTTCATTGGAGAGGAACAGAGCGTGAATACAGATCAGCTCTGCCAATCACGACCTCTCAAGGGGATGAGGTAAAGTACTTCGTGTACGTGGTCAAAATGAACGCCGCCCATGGCTACAACCTATAAACCTAGCGTCTTAAAACCTTAAAAAAAAAAAAAAATCCCAAACCTAAACCTAAGAAAAAATCCTAAAATCCCAAACCTACACCTTAAAAAAACATAAAATCCCAAACCTAAACCTAAAAAACCCTATATCCCAAACCGAGACCTAAAAAAAACCTAAAATCCCAAACTAAAACCTAAAAAAAACCTAAAATCCCAAACCTAAACCTAAAAAAGCCTAAAATCCCAAACCTACGCTTATAAGAAAACCCTAAAATCCTAAACCTAAACCTAAAAGCGTCAGTACCATAGAACTACATAGCTGATCCTTTCCTTTCCTCAGAATTTCCTCGTCTTCTTCCACCCATTATATACAAGATTGAACGCCATCCTGCTTCAAAGGAATTATTAATGTTGTCTCGCTCGCACGTGAACCTACATAGTGTTAAGTAACAGGAACTACCACGTGTAGGTCTCGCGGCCTCTTGTAGCTTCCTTATTTTCTTATGTTCTTCTTATGTTCTTAAAACGAGAAAGAGGAGGATGGGTAAATGTTATGTCCTTTTAATCCTTTAGTTCTTTAGCCTTGATCTTAGTGGTCTATGTGACGGTAACCGGGAGATGGGATGTACTATTTAGAGAAATTTTTGATCATGGCTGAGTCTTGGCTTACTTCGTGATGCGTATTGTGTAGTACTAAACCTTTTCCGTGGGGGTCGTTCAGTAGGTTGGCGGCACCGTTGCTTTGCTGATGGAAATGCGAGAGAAAAACTGCAATGTTGACCTCTGGGTTTATATATATATTTATTCTCTCCTCTCTCGTTCTCTCTCTCTCGTTTTCTCTCTCTCGTTCTCTCTCTCTCGTTCTCTCTCTCTCGTTCTCTCTCTCTCGTTCTCTCTCTCGTTCTCTCTCTCTCTCGTTCTCTCGTTCTCTCTCGTTCTCTCTCTCTCGTTCTCTCTCGTTTTCTCTCTCGTTCTCTCTCTCTCGTTCTCTCTCTCGTTCTCTCTCTGTCTGTCTCTCTCTCTGTTTCTCTCTTCGTCTCTTCTCTCTTCTCTCTCTCTCTTCTCTCTTCTTCTTCTCGTCTCTCTCGTTCTCTCTCTCTTCTGTCCTGCTTTCTGTCTGTCTGTCTGTCTGTCTCTCTGTCTGTCTGTCTGTCTCTGTCTCTGTCTCTGTCTGTCTGTCTGTCTGTCTGTCTGTCTCTGTCTCTGTCTGTCTGTCTGTCTGTCTGTCTGTCTGTCTCTCTGTCTGTCTGTCTGTCTGTCTGTCTGTCTGTCTGTCTGTCTGTCTGTCTGTCTGTCTGTCTGTCTGTCTGTCTGTCTGTCTGTCTGTCTGTCTGTCTGTCTGTCTGTCTGTCTGTCTGTCTGTCTGTCTGTCTGTCTGTCTGCGTCTGTCTGCTGTCTGTGTGTCTGTCTGTCTGTTTATCTATTATTCTGTCTGTCTGTCTGTCTGTCTGTCTGTCTGTCTGTCTCTCTGTCTGTCTGTCTGCCTGTCTGTCTGTCTGTCTGTCTGTCTGTCTGTCTGTCTGTCTGTCTGTCTGTCTGTCTGTCTGTCTGTCTGCTGTCTGCTGCTGTCTGTCTCTGTCCTGTCTGTCTCTTCTTCTGTCTGTCTCTTCGTCTGTCTCCTGTCTCTTCTTCTGTCTCTTCTCTTCTCTCTCTCTCTCTCTCTCTCTCTCTCTCTCTCTCTCTCTCTCTCTCTCTCTCTCTCTCTCTCTCTCTCTCTCTCTCTCTCTCCTCACGTCATATTCGACATGCATTCCATATTCGACATGCGACCTGTGTTTAGAAAAATGTGAACAATAATGCTTTATACCAAACCTGTCACTGGAATGGTTGGCAGTTTGACATGATGCAGTTTCTAAAAGATGAATTAATTCAACAATAAAAATGTCAGGTAACCACAGGATTTTCTTTTACACTGATTAACAAGCAGGTAAATAAAAGTTCCTGAAATGCTTTGAAATTCACGGTTCTTTTCAAATTGTCACTCAAGGACTTGTGACTGACACTGATGCGAGAACATGACGTATGGAATTAAAAATGTGAATGGCGAAATGTGCAAATTAAGTTAATTATACAAACACACGCTAATCCTTTGCATGCACAGTTAAAGAGTAAATGCTTTTGAAATTCCAATGGATTTGTTTTGCTGTAAAACTCAATACGCGGCGCTGGGAATGAGGGACGACGTTTGGCAGCGAGGCTTTGCAATAGTCATTTATTTAGGGCTTGAAAAAAGAATGCTTTGTCGATTTATTAATTTATTTACCTATTCATTTGTTTATCAGGTAATTACTATGGAGATTATTAGGCTCTGTAGTTTCTGGACACGAGCTATTTTTTTTCTGTGTAGATTATAATTGTTTTTCAAATGGAGATGGTTTTTTTACTGGAAGATAATAGAAAAGCGTTCATTTCTAGTTTTTATAATTATACAGATGCCGTGGGTATTAAAACCAGCCACACATCGTCCATTTCTCCTTGATGATAATCGTCCCTCTATATTCTAAGGTTATCGTTTCGAATGTTTAGCAAGGTAGAGATATTCAAGATATATGTATACAATGCATATATACATCTTATGAAATATTAGCTTAAAACATTGATAAATTGATAAAGAATATTTTTTAATGTTGCATTTCAGTCTCTTCAGAGTTCCTGCTCTTTCAGAAGCAATCAGCTCCAACTCTCAGCCATGGTTACCACAATACAGCTCACAGTGCGGGAAGCAGCACATTAACCCCTTCACGCCCATATCTTTCCAATGCTATATAAAATCGTCTGTTGTTAGCCATAAAATTACGAAAAGTAACTAAATATACCAAATTAGTTAGTGGTCAAGGATACGGATACTAAACAGGTCATAGCTATAAAATATTCCTTATATTCACAAAATTCGTCTTATGGTAGCCAAAGTACAATGGAAATTACGTTCTGGGTCTCAAGGGGTTAACGGCACGATAAGCACATTCCCCTCATAAGCAGTACTGTTTAACAATTACCAGCTGAGGGGAAGGGGACCAAAGCATTCCGCCAAATATTTCCCCTTCCTTATTTTGCTCGGGTGCGCACCTCGGCCACGCGCCACTACCAAGCCTCGAGCCCACTTACACGGGCTGATACCCTATTTTTTCCTGGTATTGCTCTTATCCTCGCATCGACCGTATAGAGGACGACGCCTGCTCTATACGACGATCGTATAGAGCAGGTGAGGACGGAGCGACCTCATCGGACGGCCATTTAGGGTCCAGTTAACCTTCGATAAAAGAGAGGGAGATTGGCCGGGAAACCCATCTCCTGCGCGCTTCGGCACCAAAATTGCCGTAAAAGCCTCAAGAGTGTGTTTCTGGCGGGGTTCCCTGGTCAGGCAAACTCGGGGAGGCGTGAACCCTATATGGACGCGTGGACAAGTGTGTAGGTCCTGGTGTGATGGGAAAGACTCAGGTGGTGAGGGAACAACGGCGAGGCTCTGAGGGAAGGCTGTAAGGGCAGTGAGGTGGACAGAAGTGCGTGCATTTTGTGGCCACATATGCGAAGGGCAAAGCACGTTTTCCCACTGAAACATATATACATGAAGCAGGTGAAACGTGCGTGTAATGTATATAAGAACATAAGAAAATAAGGAAGCTACAAGAGGCCGCGAGACCTACACGAGGTAGTTCCTGTATATAGGTATATTATTCGGTATATAGTGGGAGCAGCGAGCGGCAACCTGCAAGCCTTCAGATGTGAAAGGTTCAAGTAAAGAAAGAAAATAATACACAACACGAAATACTGATGAAGGTAAATCAAATGAAAAGTTAGTAGAATATACGAGGGCAAATATGAGATACTTATCTATATGATGTATGTATATACTTTCTTGATCTATCTTGAGGTAGATTGTTCTTCGCTATACGTATATACTAGGTACTCATATTCTATATCCTAGCGGCCATCTTGGATTCGAAACCAATGTCCAATGCCCTGGGTGATTGACTGTACGTGTAGCCAGCAATTATTCACACACACACACACACACACACACACACACACACACACACACACACACACACACACACACACACACACACACACACACACACACACACACACACACACACACACACACACACACACACACACCTGTGGTTCCTGTGGTGAATAGTTTCAGGCAACAGTTGATGCCCGTGGCCACGCTGATGCGCCGCCACTAATATAACCCGTCTGCTCGTCTCTTCGCCATCTGGTCTATGATGCTGTTGCTGGCAGCGCAGAGGTGGTAATGAGGCAGCTTGGGTTGATCGGGTATTGTCCGTAGGAACTTGTCTAGGTGGTTCTTGAAACGTTCAAGGTTATGTTCCGTTGAGTCACGCAGGTGTCTGGGCAGTGCATTGAAGAGGTGTGGCCCTCTTATAGCGAAAGCGTTTTCTTTGAGCGTCTTGACTCTTGTACTTGCTCTGGGGTATATCCTTTCAATATGGCAGAGCAGACCCGTCGTGGGTGATTGCTAGACCGTACATTCAAGTTATTTACAGATTTTCCGGTCAATATTTTGTAGATGTATAATATAGCGTACCTTTCTCTACGCCTTTCTAGTGAGTAAAGGTCGAGTTCACGTAATCTTTCCCAGTAGTCCAAATGTCGGACGTCAAATATTCTATCGGTGAAAGATCGTTGTACTGCTTCAAGTGACTGCTTCTCTCCTGCTCGCCATGGACTCCACAGCTGACAACAATACTCCAACAACGGTATCACGAGTGACTTGTATAATGTCAGCATAGGAAGCCTTTCACGTGTCCGGAAAGTGCGAAGGACACCCCACACACACACACACACCACACACACACACACACACACACACACACACACACACACACACACACACACACACACACACACACACACACACACACACAACACACACACACACACACACACACACACACACACACACACACACAACACACACACACACACACACACACACACACACACACACACACACACACACCACACACACACACACACACACACACACACACACACACACACACACACACACACACACACACACACACACACACACACACACACACACACACACACACACACACACACACACACACACACACACACACACACACACACACACACACACACACACACACACACAACACACACACACACACACACACACACACACACACACACACACACACACACACACACACACACACACACACACACACACACACACACACACACACACACACACACACACACACACACACACACACACACACACACACACACACACACACACACACACACACACACACACACACACACACACACACACACACACACACACACACACACCACACAACACACCAAAAAAAAGGAAAAAAAAGCAACCTCCCCTCCCCAACACACACAACACACACTCATAACCCCCCCCACACACACTCATACACACACACGCACACACAACACACACACATACAACCCCCTCTCCCCAACACACTCATAAACCCCTGCAAATAAAAAGAAATGGTACTAAACACACAACAAAGCAAGGCAGAGTTGTACCAGAATCAAATCTTTAGTGCCAGATTCGCTTAGTGGACAGAATGACAGTCTACCATTGGGCACACTCACACATGGACAAGATGTACGCATTTCAAAAGACTTGTGAGAGGTGGCAGCAGATGTAAAGAGGAAACAGAGGCGGTGACGAGCTGCATGCGTCCCTTTAATACCTAGGAAGGCCTGAAGTAGTAACGCTAGGGTTATAGATAGCAATATGACAACAACAAATCGGGTTATAGATAGCAATATGACAACAACAAATCGGGTTATAGATAGCAATATGACTACAACAAATCGGGTTATAGATAGCAATATGAAAACAACAAATCGGGTTATAGATAGCAATATGACAACAATAAATCGGGTTATAGATAGCAATATGACTACAACAAATCGGGTTATAGATAGCAATATGACAACAATAAATCGGGTTATAGATAGCAATATGACAACAACAAATCGGGTTATAGATAGCAATATGACAACAACAAATCGGGTTATAGGTAGCAATATGACAACAACAAATCGGGTTATAGGTAGCAATATGACTACAACAAATCGGATGGAAAGAAATCGATGGTTTGAAGTATGGTTTGTAGGGAAATTAAAAGAAAGGAAAGAAAAAAGGAAATTGTAAAGGAAAACAAAGAAAAGTAGGGGAAATTCTAGTGAAATTGAGGAAATAGTGATTAATTTATGTGACTGACGGAACGGTGAAAATGAACAGAATTAAACCACGTAAAGTACTATTTCAAATGACTGATAAAAAGATTCTCAAGAAAAGAGACTGTTTTGAGTCTTAAGATTGAGGGAATTATAGAGTAGTAGTTGTAGAGTAGTAGTGCAGTAGTTGTAGTAGTGGAGTAGTAGAGTAAATTAGTATGAGTAGGTAAAGAAGATTAAAGTATAGAGTATTTTAAAATTAAAGATTAGAGAGATGTAGTAGAGTTAGATTAGAGTAAGTAGTAGTGTAGAGTAGAGTAGTAGTAGTAGTAGAGTAGTAGTAGAGTAGTAGAGTAGTAGTAGTAGTAGTAGAGTATTATTATTAGTAGTAGTAATAGTAGAGTAGTATTAGTAGTAGTAGAGTAGGAGTAGAGTAGTAGTAGTAGTAGAGTAATATTAGTAGTAGTAGAATAGGAGTAGTAGTAGTAGTAGTAGTAGTAGTAGTAGTAGTAGAGTAGAGTAGTAGAGTAGTAGTAGAGAGTAGTAGTAGTAGTAGAGTAGTAGTAGAGAGTAGAGCAGTAGTAGTAGTAGTAGAGAGTAGAGTAGTAGTAGAGAGTACAGTAGTAGTAAAGAGTAGAGTAGTAGTAGAGAGTAGAGCAGTAGTAGTAGTAGTAGAGAGTAGAGTAGAGTGTCAGAGATTTAGAAGGAAGTCAGAGCTATATGAGAAGGAAGTCAAGCAATATATGAGAAGGAAGTCAGGCAATATATGAGAAGGAAGTCAGAGCAATATATGAGAAGGAAGTCAGAGCAATATGTGAAAAGGAAGTCAGAGCAATATATGAGAAGGAAATCAAGGCAATATATGAGAAGGAAGTCAGGGCAATATATGAGAAGGAAGTCAGGGCAATATATGAGAAGGAAGTCAGGGCAATATAGGAGAAGGAAGTCAGAGCAATATAGGAGAAGGAAGTCAGGCAATATATGAGAAGGAAGTCAGGGCAATATATGAGAAGGAAGTCAGGCAATATAGAGAAGGAAGTCAGAGCAATATATGAGAAGGAAGTCAGAGCAATATATGAGAAGGAAGTCAAGGCAATATAGGAGAAGGAAGTCAGAGCAATATATGAGAAGGAAGTCAGGGCAATATAGGAGAAGGAAGTCAGAGCAATATATGAGAAGGAAGTCAAGGCAATATATGAGAAGGAAGTCAGGGCAATATATGAGAAGGAAGTCAGAGCAATATAGGAGAAGGAAGTCAGAGCAATATAGGAGAAGGAAGTCAGAGCAATATATGAGAAGGAAGTCAGAGCAATATATGAGAAGGAAGTCAGAGCAATATAGGAGAAGGAAGTCAGAGCAATATAGAGAAGGAAGTCAGAGCAATATAGGAGAAGGAAGTCAGGAGCAATATATGAGAAGGAAGTCAGAGCAATATATGAGAAGGAAGTCAGAGCAATATATGAGAAGGAAGTCAGGGCAATATAGGAGAAGAGAAGTCAGAGCAATATAGGAGAAGGAAGTCAGGCAATATAGAGAAGGAAGTCAGAGCAATATAGGAGAAGGAAGTCAGAGCAATATAGGAGAAGGAAGTCAGAGCAATATAGGAGAAGGAAGTCAGAGGCAATATATGAGAAGGAAGTCAGAGCAATATATGAGAAGGAAGTCAGAGCAATATAGGAGAAGGAAGTCAGAGCAATATATGAGAAGGAAGTCAGAGCAATATAGGAGAAGGAAGTCAGGGCAATATATGAGAAGGAAGTCAGAGCAATATAGGAGAAGGAAGTCAGAGCAATATATGAGAAGGAAGTCAGAGCAATATATGAGAAGGAAGTCAGAGCAATATAGGAGAAGGAAGTCAGGGCAATATATGAGAAGGAAGTCAGAGCAATATATGAGAAGGAAGTCAGAGCAATATATGAGAAGGAAGTCAGAGCAATATATGAGAAGGAAGTCAAGGCAATATATGAGAAGGAAGTCAGGCAATATATGAGAAGGAAGTCAGAGCAATATATGAGAAGGAAGTCAGAGCAATATATGAGAAGGAAGTCAGAGCAATATAGGAGAAGGAAGTCAGGCAATATATGAGAAGGAAGTCAGAGCAATATAGGAGAAGGAAGTCAGAGCAATATATGAGAAGGAAGTCAGAGCAATATAGGAGAAGGAAGTCAGAGCAATATATGAGAAGGAAGTCAGGGCAATATAGGAGAAGGAAGTCAGAGCAATATATGAGAAGGAAGTCAGAGCAATATAGGAGAAGGAAGTCAGAGCAATATAGGAGAAGGAAGTCAGAGCAATATAGGAGAAGGAAGTCAGAGCAATATATGAGAAGGAAGTCAGAGCAATATAGAGAAGGAAGTCAGAGCAATATATGGAGAAGGAAGTCAGGGCAATATAGGAGAAGGAAGTCAGAGCAATATATGAGAAGGAAGTCAGAGCAATATAGGAGAAGGAAGTCAGAGCAATATATGAGAAGGAAGTCAGAGCAATATAGGAGAAGGAAGTCAGGAGCAATATATGAGAAGGAAGTCAGAGCAATATAGGAGAAGGAAGTCAGAGCAATATAGAGAAGGAAGTCAGAGCAATATATGAGAAGGAAGTCAGAGCAATATATGAGAAGGAAGTCAGAGCAATATAGGAGAAGGAAGTCAGAGCAATATAGGAGAAGGAAGTCAGGCAATATAGGAGAAGGAAGTCAGGCAATATAGGAGAAGGAAGTCAGAGCAATATATGAGAAGGAAGTCAGAGCAATATAGGAGAAGGAAGTCAGAGCAATATAGGAGAAGGAAGTCAGAAAGGAAAAGCAATATAGAGAAGGAAGTCAGGCAATATAGGAGAAGGAAGTCAGAGCAATATATGAGAAGGAAGTCAGAGCAATATAGGAGAAGGAAGTCAGAGCAATATATGAGAAGGAAGTCAGGCAATATAGGAGAAGGAAGTCAGAGCAATATAGAGAAGGAAGTCAGGCAATATAGAGAAGGAAGTCAGAGCAATATATGAGAAGGAAGTCAGAGCAATATAGGAGAAGGAAGTCAGAGCAATATATGAGAAGGAAGTCAGGGGCAATATGATGAGAAGGAAGTCAGAGCAATATAGGAGAAGGAAGTCAGAGCAATATAGGAGAAGGAAGTCAGGGCAATATAGGAGAAGGAAGTCAGGGCAATATAGGAGAAGGAAGTCAGAGCAATATAGGAGAAGGAAGTCAGAGCAATATAGGAGAAGGAAGTCAGGGCAATATAGGAGAAGGAAGTCAGAGCAATATAGGAGAAGGAAGTCAGAGCAATATAGGAGAAGGAAGTCAGAGCAATATAGGAGAAGGAAGTCAGAGCAATATATGAGAAGGAAGTCAGAGCAATATATGAGAAGGAAGTCAGGAGCAATATAGGAAGGAAGTCAGAGCAATATAGGAGAAGGAAGTCAGAGCAATATATGAGAAGGAAGTCAGAGCAATATAGGAGAAGGAAGTCAGAGCAATATAGGAGAAGGAAGTCAGAGCAATATATGAGAAGGAAGTCAAGGCAATATATGAGAAGGAAGTCAGAGCAATATAGGAGAAGGAAGTCAGAGCAATATATGAGAAGGAAGTCAGAGCAATATATGAGAAGGAAGTCAGAGCAATATATGAGAAGGAAGTCAGAGCAATATAGGAGAAGGAAGTCAGAGCAATATAGGAGAAGGAAGTCAGGGCAATATAGGAGAAGGAAGTCAGGGCAATATATGAGAAGGAAGTCAGAGCAATATAGGAGAAGGAAGTCAGAGCAATATATGAGAAGGAAGTCAGAGCAATATAGGAGAAGGAAGTCAGAGCAATATAGGAGAAGGAAGTCAGAGCAATATAGGAGAAGGAAGTCAGAGCAATATATGAGAAGGAAGTCAGAGCAATATAGGAGAAGGAAGTCAGAGCAATATAGGAGAAGGAAGTCAGGGCAATATAGGAGAAGGAAGTCAGAGCAATATATGAGAAGGAAGTCAGAGCAATATAGGAGAAGGAAGTCAGAGCAATATATGAGAAGGAAGTCAGAGCAATATAGGAGAAGGAAGTCAGAGCAATATAGGAGAAGGAAGTCAGAGCAATATGAGAAGGAAGTCAGAGCAATATAGGAGAAGGAAGTCAGAGCAATATAGGAGAAGGAAGTCAGAGCAATATAGGAGAAGGAAGTCAGAGCAATATAGGAGAAGGAAGTCAGAGCAATATAGGAGAAGGAAGTCAGAGCAATATAGGAGAAGGAAGTCAGAGCAATATAGGAGAAGGAAGTCAGAGCAATATATGAGAAGGAAGTCAGAGCAATATAGGAGAAGGAAGTCAGGGCAATATAGGAGAAGGAAGTCAGAGCAATATAGGAGAAGGAAGTCAGAGGCAATATAGGAGAAGGAAGTCAGGGCAATATAGGAGAAGGAAGTCAGAGCAATATAGGAGAAGGAAGTCAGAGCAATATAGGAGAAGGAAGTCAGAGCAATATATGAGAAGGAAGTCAGAGCAATATAGGAGAAGGAAGTCAGAGCAATATATGAGAAGGAAGTCAGGGCAATATATGAGAAGGAAGTCAGGGCAATATAGGAGAAGGAAGTCAGAGCAATATATGAGAAGGAAGTCAGAGCAATATATGAGAAGGAAGTCAGGGCAATATAGGAGAAGGAAGTCAGAGCAATATATGAGAAGGAAGTCAGGGCAATATATGAGAAGGAAGTCAGAGCAATATATGAGAAGGAAGTCAGAGCAATATATGAGAAGGAAGTCAGAGCAATATAGGAGAAGGAAGTCAGGGCAATATATGAGAAGGAAGTCAGAGCAATATATGAGAAGGAAGTCAGAGCAATATATGAGAAGGAAGTCAGAGCAATATATGAGAAGGAAGTCAGAGCAATATATGAGAAGGAAGTCAGAGCAATATATGAGAAGGAAGTCAGAGCAATATATGAGAAGGAAGTCAGAGCAATATATGAGAAGGAAGTCAGGGCAATATATGAGAAGGAAGTCAGGGCAATATAGGAGAAGGAAGTCAGAGCAATATATAGAAGGAAGCGGCATAAGAGAAGAGTCAGGGCAATATATGAGAAGGAAGTCAGAGCAATATATGAGAAGGAAGTCAGAGCAATATATGAGAAGGAAGTCAGGGCAATATATGAGAAGGAAGTCAGAGCAATATAGGAGAAGGAAGTCAGAGCAATATATGAGAAGGAAGTCAGGGCAATATAGGAGAAGGAAGTCAGGGCAATATAGGAGAAGGAAGTCAGGGCAATATAGGAGAAGGAAGTCAGGGCAATATAGGAGAAGGAAGTCAGGGCAATATATGAGAAGGAAGTCAGGGCAATATAGGAGAAGGAAGTCAGAGCAATATAGGAGAAGGAAGTCAGGGCAATATAGGAGAAGGAAGTCAGGGCAATATATGAGAAGGAAGTCAGGCAATATAGAGAAGGAAGTCAGAGCAATATAGGAGGAAGGAAAGTCAGAGGCAATATATGAGAAGGAAAGTCAGGGCAATATATGAGAAGGAAGTCAGGGCAATATATGAGAAGGAAGTCAGGCAATATAGGAGAAGGAAGTCAGAGCAATATAGAGAAGGAAGTCAGAGCAATATATGAGAAGGAAGTCAGGGCAATATATGAGAAGGAAGTCAGAGCAATATATGAGAAGGAAGTCAGGGCAATATATGAGAAGGAAGTCAGAGCAATATAGGAGAAGGAAGTCAGGGCAATATATGAGAAGGAAGTCAGGGCAATATATGAGAAGGAAGTCAGAGCAATATAGGAGAAGGAAGTCAGAGCAATATAGGAGAAGGAAGTCAGAGCAATATAGGAGAAGGAAGTCAGAGCAATATAGGAGAAGGAAGTCAGAGCAATATAGTGAGAAGGAAGTCAGAGCAATGGAAGGAGTCAGAGAATAGGAGAAGAAGTCAGGGCAATATAGGAGAAGGAAGTCAGAGCAATATAGGAGAGGAAGTCAGGGCAATATAGAGAAGGAAGTCAGAGCAATATAGGAGAAGGAAGTCAGGCAATATATGGAGAAGGAAGTCAGAGCAATATATGAGAAGGAAGTCAGAGCAATATATGAGAAGGAAGTCAGAGCAATATAGGAGAAGGAAGTCAGAGCAATATAGGAGAAGGAAGTCAGAGCAATATAGGAGAAGGAAGTCAGAGCAATATAGGAGAAGGAAGTCAGAGCAATATAGGAGAAGGAAGTCAGAGCAATATAGGAGAAGGAAGTCAGAGCAATATAGGAGAAGGAAGTCAGGGCAATATAGGAGAAGGAAGTCAGAGCAATATAGGAGAAGGAAGTCAGAGCAATATAGGAGAAGGAAGTCAGAGCAATATAGGAGAAGGAAGTCAGAGCAATATAGGAGAAGGAAGTCAGAGCAATATAGGAGAAGGAAGTCAGAGCAATATAGGATGAAGTTTGAGCTAGGAGCAATAAAGGAGATAACATGAATTCAGGGTGAAGAAATACAGAAGAAAGTTTAATAACAAAACAGTAAAGAAGAAAGTTTTGAAGTTAGAACAATGGAGGAGATATTTTGAAGTCAGAACAATATAGGATAAAGTTTAAAGGCAAAAGAAGAAGTTTGCAATACATTATATGTGTGTTCATAGACCACTGTATACCTGGACTGCGCACAGAATATCAGCCTGTTGCACATGGGCCTGAACTTGCCCTGAAGTCGGAGGGCCGCTCGGATTCATATATATATATTATATATATATATAATATATATATATATATATATATATATATATATATATATATATATATATATATATATATATATATACGGATCATATAGACTGGTTTATCAGTATATATGATATACTGTAATCTTCGTAAATGTTTGTTCTATAATATTATCAAATAAAAAACAGTAAAACACGGTAAAGAATTGCCATTATGAGACTGCAGAATTATGCATGAACTTAATATTCACTTCAACTCTTCGCCATTTAAAACTTTGTGAGTCAACTTTTATCATGAAGGGTATCAATAGAAGCGCAATTTTATTAGCTTTCCATTGCTATATTTCGTTATCTGATAAATTAATTATAACTATGCATAAATTAGCGTTAAATAAATAAATAAAATCATCAATCGGGTAATTTTCCCGATTGATGAGGTTATTTATTTAGTTAACGCTAATTTATACATGGTGCTAATTCATTATCAGTAAACGAAAATATATAAGTAAATAAATAACATCATCAATCAGGAAAATTACCCGATTGATGAGTTTATTTATTTATTTAACGCTAATTTATGCATGGTTCTAATTCATTTATCAGATAACGAAATACATTAATGGAAAGCTAATAAAATTGCGCTTCTATTGATACCCTTCATGATAAAAGTTGATTCGCAAAGTTTTAAATGGCGAAGAGTTAAGTGAATATTAAGTTCATGCATATTTCTTCATAGTCTCGTAATGGCATTTCTTTAGCGTATTTTACTGTTTTTTATTTGATAATATTATAGAACAAACATTTACGAAGATTACTGTATATCATATATACTGATAAACCAGTCTATATTACCAGTCCATAGACCACTATATCTCTTTGTTGAGCGCCCCGCAGTCCCCTATGCAGCCCCGCAATTCAAAACATTGTCGCGTGTGCAGTCCAGGTATACAGTGGTCTATGGTGTGTTGAATAAAGTGAACATTGACGCTGGGGATCTGTAAGGGTGGCTGGCACACTGTATGATTATATAATGAAGGAATGGACTGTAGGAGTGGTCGGTGAGGCAGCTGACAGGAAATTTGAGTATGTATATATTTTTCATACCATAAGGGACTGGCCTAGGGGGAATAACGGGGAAAGAAAGAAGCCCTATTGTTGCCAGACCCCATAAAGAAAATAGAAAACAGTTTATATAGATAAAAAAAAAAGGGGAGGAGTTGATCAATTTAGTATGAGAGGTGTCTTGATACTCCTCTCTCCAAATAGTTTAGCCTCTTCACGCCTAAGTCTTTCCTTTGATAAATAAAATTGTCTGTTGTTAGCCATAAAATTACGAAAAGTGACTTAATATGCCAAACTAGCTAGTGGACAACGGTACAAAATAGGTCATATAAATAAAATATTGCTTATATTAATTAAAACCGTCTAAGAGTGGGAAAAGTTCAATGGAAATTACGTTCTGGGCCTCAAGGGGTTAAGTCGTAGGAAGGCGGATGAATAGACTCGGAAAGAGAGTTCCAGAGTTTACCAGAGGAAGGGACGAAAGAGTAAACATTCTGGACTCTTGCATTAGTAAGATAGCCAGGAAAGGGATGAGAATAAGTAGAGAGTCTTGTGCAGCGAGGTCAGGGAAGAGGGGGAGGCATGTTGTTAGCAAATTCGAGGAAACTGTAGGAATAAAATATAACGGTAGAAATGGCAGGAAAAGCAACATTGAGTTTGTGTTTGAGTGATATGAAGACAGTCAGGAAGAGAAGGAGAGTTGACGAGACGTAAAGCTTTTCAATCTACCTTGTTTGTGAAAGATAGATGATTTGTAAGCGAGATGGAAAGACTATTTTGAGCGACTATCAAGACAATAAAAGAATACTTCAAGACGATGGTCACTTAAATCATGGAACGGTAAATATCTGTACAGAGGATAGAGAAATGGTAAGTGTTGATGTATACGCAACACATGGATTTATATTCGATTTTATGGATTGAATTTTCGAATATTGTGTTAACCCCTTGAGGCCCAGAACGTAATTTCCATTGTAATTTGGGTACCATTAGACAATTTTTAGTGAATATAAGGAATAGTTTATAGATATGACCTGTTTAGCTACTATCCTTGTCCACTGGGTAATTTATATAAGTTACTTTTTCGTAATTTTATGGCTAACAGCAGACGATTTTTTATAGCAAAGGAAAGATCTGGGCGTGAAGGGGTTAAAGTGTTATAATGGAGAGGACTGATTTATCAATATAACGAAGATGCAGTAGATAGCAAGAATTCCAGAGGAACTAAATTTGTAGAAAGATGAATTATAATTATCAACAGAAATACCCACATTCATGCGCGGAAAAACAAATTATTGATAGTAGGATTGTTAGTATCAGATGAGCAGGTTGTGCACAGGTACTTACATTGTGCAGTCTGAAAGCACTAAAACCATGTACTTGATTTACATTGAATCTGACAAGGCGGATGTCAGAGCTGCAAGGCAAATAGTGTTGAGAAGTTCAAGTGTCAAGATAACTCTTTGTCTGTGTGATGAGGGCAACGAGTATGCACACAGGGGGTAAGGGCAAAAGTTACGAGCACTTCAAGGGTAACAAATTAATCCCTCTGACCTACATCAAGGATTACTCACTCAGCCCCTGCCGCTCTGATTCAGAAGGGATGCTTTGGAAATTTTGAAAGGGTGAAAACGTGTTATTTTTTTTTCTGTAGACCCCCATGGTGTGTTTTTTTCTGAAGAACCCCATGGTATATTTTATTCTGAAGAACCCCATGGTATATTTTATTCTGAAGAACCCCATGCTATATTTTATTCTGAAGAACCCCATGCTATATTTTATTCTGAAGAACCCCATGCAATATTTTATTCTGAAGAACCCCATAGTATATTTTATTCTGAAGAACCCCATGCAATATTTTATTCTGAAGAACCCCATGGTATATTTTATTCTGAAGAACCCCATGCTATATTTTATTCTGAAGAACCCCATGCTATATTTTATCTGAAGAACCCCATGCTATATTTTATTCTGAAGAACCCATAGTAATTTTATTCTGAAGAACCCCATGCTATATTTTATTCTGAAGAACCCCATAGTATATTTTATTCTGAAGAACCCCATGCTATATTTTATTCTGAAGAACCCCATAGTATATTTTATTCTGAAGAACCCCATGCTATATTTTATTCTGAAGAACCCCATAGTATATTTTATTCTGAAGAACCCCATGGTATATTTATTCTGAGAACCCCATGCTATATTTATTCTGAAGAACCCCATAGTATATTTTATTCTGAAGAACCCCATGGTATATTTTATTCTGATGAACCCCATGCTATATTTTATTCTGAAGAACCCCATAGTATATTTTATTCTAAAGAACCCCATGGTATATTTTATTCTGATGAACCCCATGGTATATTTTATTCTGATGAACCCCATGCTATATTTTATTCTGAAGAACCCCATGCTATATTTTATTCTGATGAACCCCATGCTATATTTTATTCTGAAGAACCCCATGCTATATTTTATTCTGAAGAACCCCATAGTATATTTTATTCTAAAGAACCCCATAGTATATTTTATTCTGAAGAAACCCCATGCTATATTTTTTTCTGAAGAACCCCATGCTATATTTTTTTCTGAAGAACCCCATGGTATATTTATTCTGAAGAACCCCATAGTATATTTTATTCTGAAGAACCCCATGCTATATTTTATTCTGAAGAACCCCATGCTATATTTTATTCTGAAGAACCCCATGCTATATTTTATTCTGAAGAACCCCATGGTATATTTTATTCTGAAGAACCCCATAGTATATTTTATTCTGAAGAACCCCATGCTATATTTTATTCTGAAGAACCCCATGGTATATTTTATTCTGAAGAACCCCATAGTATATTTTATTCTGAAGAACCCCATAGTATATTTTATTCTGATGAACCCCATGCTATATTTTATTCTGAAGAACCCATGCTATATTTTATTCTGAAGAACCCCATAGTATATTTTATTCTGAAGAACCCATAGTATATTTTATTCTGAAAAACCCCCATGCTATATTTTATTCTGAAGAACCCCATGCTATATTTTATTCTGAAGAACCCATGGTATATTTTATTCTGAAGAACCCCATAGTATATTTTATCTGAAGAACCCCATGCTATATTTTATTCTGAAGAACCCCATGCTATATTTTATTCTGAAGAACCCCATGCTATATTTTATTCTGAAGAACCCCATGGTATATTTTATTCTGAAGAACCCCATAGTATATTTTATTCTGAAGAACCCCATGCTATATTTTATTCTGAAGAACCCCATGGTATATTTTATTCTGAAGAACCCCATGGTATATTTTATTCTGAAGAACCCCATGGTATATTTTATTCTGAAGAACCCCATAGTATATTTTATTCTGAAGAACCCCATGCTATATTTTATTCTGATGAACCCCATGGTATATTTTATTCTGAAGAACCCCATGGTATATTTTATTCTGAAGAACCCCATGCTATATTTTATTCTGATGAACCCCATGGTATATTTATTCTGAAAAACCCCCATGCTATATTTTATTCTGAAGAACCCCATGCTATATTTTATTCTGAAGAACCCAATGGTATATTTTATTCTGAAGAACCCATAGTATATTTTTATTCTGAAAACCCCATGCTATATTTTATTCTGAAGAACCCCATAGTATATTTTATTCTGATGAACCCCATGGTATATTTTATTCTGAAGAACCCCATAGTATATTTTATTCTGAAGAACCCCATGCTATATTTTATTCTGAAGAACCCCATAGTATATTTTATTCTGATGAACCCCATAGTATATTTTATTCTGAAGAACCCCATAGTATATTTTATTCTGAAGAACCCCATGCTATATTTTATTCTGAAGAACCCCATGCTATATTTTATTCTGAAGAACCCCATGCTATATTTATTCTGAAGAACCCCATAGTATATTTTATTCTGATGAACCCATGGTATATTTTATTCTGAAGAACCCCATAGTATATTTTATTCTGAAGAACCCCATGCTATATTTTATTCTGAAGAACCCCATGCTATATTTTATTCTGAAGAACCCCATAGTATATTTTATTCTGAAGAACCCCATGGTATATTTTATTCTGAAGAACCCCATGCTATATTTTATTCTGAAGAACCCCATGGTATATTTTATTCTGAAGAACCCCATAGTATATTTTATTCTGAAGAACCCCATAGTATATTTTATTCTGAAGAACCCCATGCTATATTTTATTCTGATGAACCCCATGGTATATTTTATTCTGAAGAACCCCATAGTATATTTTATTCTGATGAACCCCATGGTATATTTTATTCTGAAGAACCCCATAGTATATTTTATTCTGATGAACCCCATGGTATATTTTATTCTGAAGAACCCCATGCTATATTTTATTCTGAAGAACCCCATAGTATATTTTATTCTGATGAACCCCATGCTATATTTTATTCTGAAGAACCCCATGCTATATTTTATTCTGATGAACCCCATGGTATATTTTATTCTGAAGAACCCCATGCTATATTTTATTCTGAAGAACCCCATGCTATATTTTATTCTGAAGAACCCCATGCTATATTTTATTCTGAAGAACCCCATAGTATATTTTATTCTGATGAACCCCATAGTATATTTTATTCTGATGAACCCCATGCTATATTTTATTCTGAAGAACCCCATGCTATATTTTATTCTGATGAACCCCATGGTATATTTTATTCTGAAGAACCCCATGGTATATTTTATTCTGATGAACCCCATAGTATATTTTATTCTGAAGAACCCCATGCTATATTTTATTCTGATGAACCCCATGGTATATTTTATTCTGAAGAACCCCATGCTATATTTTATTCTGAAGAACCCCATAGTATATTTTATTCTGAAGAACCCCATGCTATATTTTATTCTGAAGAACCCCATGCTATATTTTATTCTGATGAACCCCATGGTATATTTTATTCTGATGAACCCCATAGTATATTTTATTCTGAAGAACCCCATGGTATATTTTATTCTGAAGAACCCCATAGTATATTTTATTCTGATGAACCCCATGGTATATTTTATTCTGAAGAACCCCATAGTATATTTTATTCTGAAGAACCCCATGCTATATTTTATTCTGAAGAACCCCATGGTATATTTTATTCTGAAGAACCCCATGGTATATTTTATTCTGAAGAACCCCATAGTATATTTTATTCTGAAGAACCCCATAGTATATTTTATTCTGATGAACCCCATAGTATATTTTATTCTGATGAACCCCATAGTATATTTTATTCTGAAGAACCCCATAGTATATTTTATTCTGAGGAACCCCATAGTATATTTTATTCTGAAGAACCCCATGGTATATTTTATTCTGAAGAACCCCATGCTATATTTTATTCTGAAGAACCCCATAGTATATTTTATTCTGATGAACCCCATGCTATATTTTATTCTGAAGAACCCCATGGTATATTTTATTCTGAAGAACCCCATGGTATATTTTATTCTGAAGAACCCCATGCTATATTTTATTCTGAAGAACCCCACGGTATATTTTATTCTGATGAACCCCATAGTATATTTTATTCTGAAGAACCCCATGGTATATTTTATTCTGAAGAACCCCATGCTATATTTTATTCTGAAGAACCCCATGGTATATTTTATTCTGAAGAACCCCATGGTATATTTTATTCTGAAGAACCCCATGCTATATTTTATTCTGAAGAACCCCATGTTATATTTTATTCTGATGAACCCCATAGTATATTTTATTCTGAAGAACCCCATGGTATATTTTATTCTGAAGAACCCCATGCTATATTTTATTCTGAAGAACCCCATAGTATATTTTATTCTGAAGAACCCCATGCTATATTTTATTCTGAAGAACCCCATGGTATATTTTATTCTGATGAACCCCATGCTATATTTTATTCTGAAGAACCCCATGGTATATTTTATTCTGAAGAACCCCATAGTATATTTTATTCTGATGAACCCCATGGTATATTTTATTCTGAAGAACCCCATGCTATATTTTATTCTGATGAACCCCATGGTATATTTTATTCTGAAGAACCCCATGCTATATTTTATTCTGAAGAACCCCATGCTATATTTTATTCTGATGAACCCCATGGTATATTTTATTCTGAAAAACCCCCATGCTATATTTTATTCTGATGAACCCATGCTATATTTTATTCTGATGAACCCCATGGTAAAATTTATTCTGAAAAAACCCCATGCTATATTTTATTCTGAAGAACCCCATGCTATATTTTATTCTGAAGAACCCCATAGTATATTTTATTCTGAAGAACCCCATGCTATATTTTATTCTGATGAACCCCATGGTATATTGTATTCTGAAGAACCCCATGCTATATTTTATTCTGAAAAACCCCCATGCTATATTTATTCTGATGAACCCCATGGTATATTTATTCTGAAGAACCCCATGCTATATTTATTCTGATGAACCCCATGCTATATTTTATTCTGATGAACACCCATGGTATATTTTATTCTGAAAAACCCCCATGCTATATTTTATTCTGAAGAACCCCATGCTATATTTATTCTGAAGAAACCCCATGCTATATTTTATTCTGAAGAACCCCATGCTATATTTTATTCTGATGAACCCCATGGTATATTTTATTCTGAAGAACCCCATGCTATATTTTATTCTGATGAACCCCATGCTATATTTTATTCTGATGAACCCCATGGTATATTTTATTCTGAAGAACCCCATGCTATATTTTATTCTGAAGAACCCCATGCTATATTTTATTCTGAAGAACCCCATGCTATATTTTATTCTGATGAACCCCATGCTATATTTTATTCTGATGAACCCCATGCTATATTTTATTCTGATGAACCCCATGGTATATTTTATTCTGAAGAACCCCATAGTATATTTTATTCTGATGAACCCCATGCTATATTTTATTCTGAAGAACCCCATGCTATATTTTATTCTGATGAACCCCATGCTATATTTTATTCTGATGAACCCCATGGTATATTTTATTCTGAAGAACCCCATGCTATATTTTATTCTGATGAACCCCATGGTATATTTTATTCTGAAGAACCCCATGCTATATTTTATTCTGATGAACCCCATGCTATATTTTATTCTGAAGAACCCCATGCTATATTTTATTCTGAAGAACCCCATGCTATATTTTATTCTGATGAACCCCATGCTATATTTTATTCTGATGAACCCCATGGTATATTTTATTCTGATGAACCCCATGCTATATTTTATTCTGAAGAACCCCATGCTATATTTTATTCTGAAGAACCCCATAGTATATTTTATTCTGAAGAACCCCATAGTATATTTTATTCTGAAGAACCCCATGCTATATTTTATTCTGAAGAACCCCATGCTATATTTTATTCTGAAGAACCCCATGCTATATTTTATTCTGAAGAACCCCATGCTATATTTTATTCTGAAGAACCCCATAGTATATTTTATTCTGAAGAACCCCATGCTATATTTTATTCTGAAGAACCCCATAGTATATTTTATTCTGAAGAACCCCATGCTATATTTTATTCTGAAGAAACCCCATAGTATATTTTATTCTGAAAAACCCCCATGCTATATTTTATTCTGAAGAACCCCATGCTATATTTTTCTGAAGAACCCCATGCTATATTTATTCTAAAGAACCCCATGCTATATTTTATTCTGAAGAACCCCATGGTATATTTTATTCTGAAGAACCCCATGCTATATTTTATTCTGAAGAACCCCATGCTATATTTTATTCTGAAGAACCCCATGCTATATTTTATTCTGATGAACCCCATAGTATATTTTATTCTGAAGAACCCCATGCTATATTTTATTCTGAAGAACCCATGCTATATTTTATTCTGAAGAAACCCCATGCTATATTTTATTCTGAAGAACC
Organism: Chionoecetes opilio; assembly: GCA_016584305.1. NCBI lineage: Eukaryota > Metazoa > Arthropoda > Malacostraca > Decapoda > Majidae > Chionoecetes > Chionoecetes opilio. Next base: position 243,534 of record JACEEZ010008897.1, on the reverse strand, counting down.
CCATGCTATATTTTATTCTGATGAACCCCATAGTATATTTTATTATGAAGAACCCCATGCTATATTTTATTCTGAAGAACCCCATGCTATATTTTATTCTGAAGAACCCCATGCTATATTTATTCTGAAAAACCCCATGCTATATTTTATTATGAAGAACCCCATGCTATATTTTATTCTGAAGAACCCCATGCTATATTTTATTCTGAAGAACCCCATGCTATATTTTATTCTGAAGAACCCCATGGTATATTTTATTCTGAAGAACCCCATGCTATATTTTATTCTGAAGAACCCCATGCTATATTTTATTCTGAAGAACCCCATGCTATATTTTATTCTGAAGAACCCCATGCTATATTTTATTCTGATGAACCCCATGGTATATTTTATTCTGAAGAACCCCATGCTATATTTATTCTGAAGAACCCATGCTATATTTTATTCTGAAGAACCCATGCTATATTTTATTCTGAAGAACCCATGCTATATTTTATTCTGAAGAACCCCATGCTATATTTTATTCTGAAGAACCCCATGCATATTTTATTCTGAAGAACCCCATGCTATATTTTATTCTGAAGAAACCCCATGCTATATTTATTCTAAAGAACCCCATGCTATATTTTATTCTGAAGAACCCCATGGTATATTTTATTCTGAAAAACCCCATGCTATATTTTATTCTAAAGAACCCCATGCTATATTTTATTCTGAAGAACCCCCATGCTATATTTTTCTGAAGAACCCCATGCTATATTTTTCTGAAGAACCCCATGCTATATTTTATTCTGAAGAACCCCATGCTATATTTTATTCTGAAGAACCCCATAGTATATTTTATTCTGAAGAACCCCATGCTATATTTTATTCTGAAGAACCCCATAGTATATTTTTTTTCTGAAGAACCCCATAGTATATTTTATTCTGAAGAACCCCATGCTATATTTTATTCTGAAGAACCCCATAGTATATTTTATTCTGAAGAACCCCATGCTATATTTTATTCTGAAGAACCCCATGCTATATTTTATTCTGAAGAACCCCATAGTATATTTTATTCTGAAGAACCCCATAGTATATTTTATTCTGAACAACCCTATGTATATATATATATATATTTTTAAAGTCAAATAGGTGTAAAAACATATCTTATATCATGTGTGTGTGTGTGAGGAGAGAGAGAGAGAGAGAGAGAGAGAGGAGAGGAGAGAGAGAGAGAGAGAGAGAGAGAGAGAGAGAGCTTGTGTGGTATGAGGAGAGTTACGGGTGGAAGGTGAGATTGTCAGTACTGACTCAGTACATCAGTACTGACAGAGGGAAGGAGGATGAGAGAGGCGGGACAGGTGTGGGGAAGGGGAGGGGGGACAGGTGTGGGGAAGGGGAGGGGGGACAGGTGTGGGGAGGGGGAGGGGGGACAGGTGTGGGGAGGGGGAGGGGGGACAGGTGTGGGGAGGGGGAGGGTTGCAATGTTTCTTCTGGTTTCCGAGGCACACGGCTTCGGGCAACAGACGGCCTCAGAGAACGGACGGCCTCGGAGCGACACCGGCACCACCTTCACGGGAGCTACGACCAGGGCGCGGGCCACCCTCAGGCAGACTCCGGCCCCGTGACTCCCTGACTGAAGGTGGCGCTGGGCCAAAAGCCACAAAACACTTAAAGACCTTTTTTTGGTCGTTAGTCCAACGACGGAACCCACAGCGCGGAAAATTCGTCGATTTCGTCGTTAACGTGCACACTGGCCAACGACTGCTCAAGACCGGTATTAGCAGAGGTCGGAAGTCTCCAGACATGCTCATTATTGCTTGGTATGCTATGAAATATCTTTTTTATAGGTGAATGTAGACATATGATTGCATTTGGATGGATATTATTCATATATATGAGTAAAGACATGAAATACAAGCAAGGGACTCATCTACGTCTGGCAGCGCGGCCTTCGGCAGCAGCAGCAGCAGCAGCATGAAGCCCGTGAGGTGAATATCAACACCAACTTCACGAAGGGAGATAGATGTCTTTGGTAATATTTAGTAGGGGAGCGAGAACCCCTTGAGGAATCCTATGATCCCTGGTGCTATCACAGGCGTGGAAGCTGACTGTCTTCTTCAGGAAGGCACAGGTGAGGCGGATAACTGCGGGTTTTTACTCAAAAGTTTTGAGTGGCGGCGCCGCTGGAGCCGCCAGCTCCTCCGCCACTGTAGGTTTGGGCAGGATTAAACGTCTTATTACTCGTTATTATACAACTTAGTGATTATGGTGAGATGTTATATATACTTGTCATTATCTAAATCAATGTAGCACCGTGTGTCACCTTAAATAAGGGTGATTTAAAGATGTTATGATGAGGTGACTGATGGCGAGGCAGAGTGACGGAGAGGCCTTGCCGCGGGCCTCCCCATATCACAAATATTCACTATTTCAACCCACACACACATCCTTCTACCACCAAAACACTAGCAACACAGGCTCCTTACTTATACATCTTACTTTCTGATACATTAAAACTCCTTAAAATGCAAGCATTCCGAATAAAACGAGAATTAGTTTGAGATGACGGGGACAAGGCGGGGAGAGGCAGTCTGGCATGCCATTCTTCCCCGGAAATATGTCTCGCTGACTTGTGATTGGTCGAGAAGTTTTAAAAACTGTTTATCATTGGCTGGTGGCTGATGACGCGCTTGATGACGTCATTACTCGCCTTAGCCAGTCAGCGCCTTCCGACACGTTAACGACCGAAAAGGGAGGCTTTGTAGCTTTCGTCGTTAGGAAACGAAGTTCGGAGAGATCGTCGTTGCTGGCCCAACTACCTTTGTTGCTGGCTTCCTGCCCTGGTATCGTCGCCGAGGCCGTCCGCCTCCAAAAACCCGTGCGCCGCAAGAACCAGTAGCAACATTGCTGGAAACATTTCTGAATCGCAGATTAAATTTAATCGTTGGTCCCCATGGTATATTTTATTCTGAAGAACCGCATTGTGCCTTTGCGTCCGATACAGACTTAAAAATGAATTACAAAGGGAAGTGTAGGAGTAATAAAGAACATTAGAGGAACAGAGACATGAAAACAAACGTGTATAGAACATAACACAGTGTGGCTCGTTTTAAGATCAGGGAAAGATGAACATAGAGATTAACGAAGATATATCACTAGGAGATTGGAGAGGCTCAGACACCTATGTACGATTGATATTGGAGGAAGGAGGCAATACAGAGAGGTAAAGTAAGATATAACTAAGTAAAGAAGGCAAAGTAAATAAAGCAAGTAAGAGGTAAAATAAGATATAAGATAAAATAATAAGAGGAAATAAAAGGTAACGGGCAAGGTCGGGAAAAACTGGTTCACAAATAGGGTGGTGAATGATTGGAATGGACTCAGTAGACAGGTAGTTAGTGTGAAGCCAGTATAGGGAGCTTTAAAAGGAGGCTAGATAATTTCATGGATGAGGATGAAAAGTGGATGTAGGTAGTGTTAAGTAACAGGAACTACCTCGTGTAGGTCTCGCAGCCTCTTGTAGCTACCTTATTTTCTTATGTTCTTTGTTCTAAGCGGGACGGAAAAGCTGGAGAGAAGTCATAAATATTCTACTATACATAAAAGACCGCGAGTGAAAACTGAAAGTATATCCAGGTATTCCTTTCTGCAGCCAAAACGATACTAATTTAAGGAAGACTCATACTAAAGAAGCTAAAAGTAATCATCAAAAGAAGCTAAACTAGAGAAGACTAATTTAAGGAAGCAGACGGGCGGCGAGAAAAGAAAAGATGTGGCGGAGAATTGAAAAAAAAGTTAAAAGCAAATGAAAGAATATGAAACGATGTAGCAAATGAAAATGTGGAAACTGATGTGAGGGATGAATGAACAGGTATTGAGAAAAAGATAGTAAAGTAAGACATGAAACAACGAAGGAAAGAAGATGCATGAAGAAATAAGAGTAGCAAATGAGAAGTGAAACGAGGTATACAGGAGGTTTGAGTCAAGATATCACAGTAGACGAGATCAGAGGAGGTATCGGAGGAGAGATCAAGAGTATACAGGAGGAGAGATCAAGAGTATACAGGAGGAGAGATCAAGAGTATACAGGAGGAGAGATCAAGAGTATACAGGAGGAGAGATCAAGAGTATACAGGAGGAGAGATCAAGAGTATACAGGAGGAGAGATCAAGAGTATACAGGAGGAGAGATAAGAGTATAAAGAGAGATAAATACAGAGAGAGATAAAGTATACAGGAGAGAGATAAGAGTATACAGAGGAGAGTAGAGTATCGGAGGAGAGATCAAGAGTATACAGTGAGGAGAGATCAAGAGTATACAGGAGGAGAGATCAAGAGTATACAGGAGGAGAGATCAAGAGTATACAGGAGGAGAGATCAAGAGTATACAGGAGGAGAGATCAAGAGTATACAGGAGGAGAGATCAAGAGTATACAGGAGGAGAGATCAAGAGTATACAGGAGGAGAGATCAAGAGTATACAGGAGGAGAGATGAATAAGATAAAGAGAGATAAATACAGAAGAGAGATAAGAGTATTCGTAGGTGCGTATAGATAAATAGAGAAAATTAAGAGAAGATATAAGAGCAGAGTAGGTATTCGTAGGTGCGTATATATTAATATCTATAATAATATAAGCGAAAGTGTGTCTGTCTGTCTGTCTGTCTGTCTGTCTGTGTGTGTGTGGTATAGGTTCCGCCCCCCGTGGCGCAATCACCTCATATGGCACAGTTTTGGAACCAGCTCGACCAGGGGAAGGTTTTAAGCCCACTTATGAGATGATCCGATCACTTTTTTTTTTTTTTTTTTTTAGCAGCCTATTAGCGAGAATTGTGAAAAAAAAGTGGGTTGCGAGAATTGAGGAAACCTTGATGTAGGGTGATGGGTAATGGGTGAGTGAATGGGTGGGGTGATGGGTAATGGGTGTGGGGTGATGGGTGAGTGAATGGGTGAGGGAATAGATGGGGGGTGATGGGTAATGGGTGAGTGAATGGGTGTGTGGTGATGAGTAATGGAGTGAATGGGTGAGGTGAGATGGGTGGGGGGTGATGGGTAATGGGTGAGTGAATGGGTTTGGGGTGATGTGAATGTGATGGGTAATGGGTGTGGGATGATGGGTGAGTGAATGGGTGAGGGGTGATGGGTGAGGGAATAGATGGGGGGTGATGGGTAATGGGTGAGTGAATGGGTGTGTGGTGATGGGTAATGGGTGAGTGAATGGGTGGGAGGTGATGGGTAATGGGTGAGTGAATGGGTGGGGGGTGATGGGTAATGGGTGAGTGAATGGGTTTGGGGTGATGTGAATGTGTTTGGTGGGCCGAAGGCCCACCAATAGCCCTCCGCAGGAGCTAGCCAAAAAGTCCGCCCGAAGGGCGGCTTTGCGGCTAGTAGATAAATAAAGAGGAGAGATAAGAGTATTCGTAGGTGCGTATATATATAAAAAGAGACAAATAAAGAGGAGAGATAAGAGTATTCGTAGGTGCGTATAGATAAAGAGATACATAAAGAGGAGATATAAGAGTATTCGTTGGATGAATAGACAAATATATATAAATAAAGAGGAGAGATAAGAGTATTCGTAGGTTTGCATAGATAAATAGATAGGTATAAAGAGATAGAGTATACATAGATATTCAGAAAGAGTATACATAGAGTATTCATAGGTGGTACGTAGGATGAATAGAACAATAGAGATCAATGAAGATGAGAGATAAGAGTATTCGTAGCTCCGTGGGAAGACTAGTGATTGAAACAGAGGTATGTACCAAGAAGGCGGGTGTGGGACCATCAAAGAAGAGATGGAAAGCTGATATAAAAGGAACGAATACTGATCTGACTCGCGAGGCACCAGTCAAGGCAACTTAGACGCAGCAGCTATACGATACTTGTAAGGTGTGAGGGTAGGAAGGGAAGTGATTGGAAGAGAGGGAAGGGAAGGGAAGGGAAGGAGAGAACGTCATGAAGGGAGTGAAGGGGAAAAAATGGGGAGGTAGTAGATATGGAGGGTACGAAATAAGTGGAGGAAGGGAGGGAGGGATGGAGCTATGG
>JACEEZ010008897.1:207500-232500 GCA_016584305.1 Chionoecetes opilio | reverse complement strand
CACCACTACCACACCACCATCCACTACCACCACCACCTACATCACCACCACACTACCATCCACCACCACTACCACCACCACCACTACACACCACACCATCCACCACACCACACACCACTACATCACCACTACCATCACCACCATCACCAAACCATCCTCACCACTAACGACCACCACCATCATCACCACCACCAACACCAACTCACTACCACACCACCACTACCACCACCACCACCACCAGGAAAGCCGCTCCTGCCGTGTGCTGATAACGTATCGTGATTTCGGGCTCATTCAGAAAATTGCACTAGAATTCAAAAGTCGTCACGGATGCGAAAATGTGTCACAGGGAGATTCAGATGAATGGCGTTCCTTATCGCTTGAAAGATACCGTATTCTAATTTCTCAGCGATAAGTGATAAAAAAAGACTGTTCTATTCCATGACTTTCATCGCTTGCCTTTAAGTTCACAAAATAGGAATGGACTCAGTCATCAGGTAGTTATAGTCCTATTCTTTTTCATTATGGTCAATGCACAAGGAACCACGCCCACCTGCCTCCCCTTCCTATTCCTACGGGCAGCTATTACCGGTACGTTCACTCCCAGTATCATCACTACCACATCACCATATCTTCACTACTTAACCCAGCCGACCACTATAGAGCAATCTTCACCATACAACGATACTACAATCAAAAATCCCTCTTAGTGAAGACCTGCTCTGTCCTGTGTCACGCGCTGATTTGGGTATCAGATATTGTGAATTGTGTAGTGATGCATCACAGAGGATATAGCACCAGAGATCTTAGCTTGCTCCGATAGAATAGAAAGAGAGGACGGTCAGTCGAGGGCGTCGCTTCCTTAGTGATTTCCAAATAGGAATATAGTACAGATAGTGTGGGAGTCAATAGGGAGTTTTAAAAGGAAGCTAGACAATTTCATGGATGGGGATGAAAGGTGGATGTAGGTAGTGTTAAGTAACAGGAACTACCACGTCTCACGGCCTCTTGTAGCTTCCTTATTTCCTTATGTTCTTTATGTTCTTAATTAGCACGTAAAGAAGAAAGGTTCGAGTGACCACGTGTATATAGGGTGTCGGAACGTTTATCTCTTTTTTTTTCTCCCCTATATCCGATCCCTTTGTTTATTAACCCCATGAGGCCCAGAACGTAATTTTCATGGTAATTTGGCTACCATTAGACGATTTCTAGTGAATATAAGCAATGTTTTATAGCTATGACCTGTTCTGTACCCTTGTCCACTGGCTAATTTGGTGTATTCAGTTACTTTTTGTAATTTTATGGCTAACAACAGACGATTTTATATAGCACAGGGAAGATCTTTACGTTAAGGGGAGCGTCACACCATTAAGGGGTTAATGGAATCAGGACCGAGGACAACAGTGTGTGCATGTCGAGGCGCGCCGCTCCTAATGTGTTCGTGCTGAAGATGGAAGAAGTATAGAGTGAAGGGAGGGTGTGGGGGGATAAAAAGAAGCAATGAAGCGGAATTCGTGAGCAGGAATCTCGTTAATTATGCAGGTAGGAACGCGGCAGCTCCTCACACTGTCCAAAACGAAGACTCCTTATGATGTGGGGAGGCACGCCATATACAGTGACTCAGATGTCTGGTATTGGAAGACACACGTTAAAAGATGTTCTGGTATTTACCTTTTCGTGAGTAATTTCTCTCATATTTTCACCCTTAACCCCTTCACGCCCAGATCTTTCCTTTGCTATAAAAAATTGTGTGTTTTCGAGCCATGTAATTACGAAAAGTAACTGAATATACCAGATTAGTTAGTGTACAAGGATACTAAACAGGGCATAGCTATACAATATTGCTTATATTCACTAAAAATCGTCTAATGGTGGCCAAATTACAATGGAAATTACATTTTGGGCCTCAAGGGGTTAATAGTGAGTAAGATCCAGGAACACCACCACACTACCACCACCACAATCACCACCACCACCACACTACCACCACCACCACACTACTACCACTACCACACTACCACCACCACCACCAACAACACCACTACCACCACCACCACCACCACCACTACACCACCACCACCACCACCACCCACCACACTTTGTACTCACTATATACGCTGGGAAATTAAATATGTGGTTTTGTGAGAATGTAGTCAAGGGGTTTTCATTTCGTGACATTTCGTATGCAGCTCACCAACTTAAATTTCTGTTCGAGTCCTCTACAGTATTGCATTTCTTCTTATGTTTTCTCGGTATTTCCCTCAATGATAATCACTAGTTTCTGACCTTAACCCCTTGAGGCCCAGAACGTAATTTTCATTGTAATTTGGGTACCATTACACAATTTTTAGTGAATATAAGGAATCTTTTATTGATATGACCTGTTTAGTGTCCTTGTCGACTAACTAATTTGGTATATTCAGTTACTTTTCGTAATTTTATGGCTCGACAACATACGATTTTTATAGCAAAGAAAAGATCTGGGCCTCAAGGGGTTAACTGTCTGCCTGCCTCACCCATTCCATTACTTATTTCGGTACTACTCCATAAAGCTCCGTTCTTTCTCATCCCGTCATCCGTATTTTGTCCACCTTGCTATAAGTGAAATGAATAGAAGGATTAAGAGAAAATAACGAGAGGCAAAAAGGAAATAAACAAAATTTGTGAAAAAAATGTAGGCAATACAATAAAGTACATAAGTAGGTTTAATAGTATTAGTAGGTTTAGTATAATAAGTTTGGTTTAGCCGCATTGACTTGATCATACGTGTAAAACATTTCCTTCCAAACTTATGAATTACTATTAGTTTTTTTTTAGTGTGTGTGTGTGTGTGTGTGTGTGTATGTGTTCGTTTTTAATGTTTCTGGTGTTAAAAAGGGTCGCTAAAAACATATTCCATTACAATAGACCAGATTTTTCCCTATCGGAACAATGAAATACACTTTTCACAGGAACCTTGAAATACAGAGGCAGGCAAATAGCTTCACAACATACCAGTGAAGGGATGCCAGGCCAGGAGAAGGCGAATATACTTCAAGATTAAGGAGTTGACCAGTAGCCTCTCGCCTTGCATCCCTTCACTGGTATGTTATGAAGCTATTTGCCTGCCTCTGTAATACAAGGTTCCTGTGAAAAGTGTATTTCATTGTTCCGATAGGGAAAAATCTTGTCTATTGTAATGGAATATGTATTTAGCGACCCTTTTTAACACCAGAAACATTAAACCCTTGAGGCCCAGAACGTAATTTCCATTGTAATTTGGCAACCATTAGATAATTTTTAGTGAATATAAGCAATATTTTATAGATATGACCTGTTTAGTGTCCTTGTCCACTAGCTAATTTGGTATATTAAGTGACTTTTCGTAATTTTATGTCTCGACAACATACAATTTTTTATAGCAAAGGAAAGATCTGGGCGTGAAGGGGTTAAAAACGAACACATACACACACACACACACACACACAAGTATAAGTTTGGAAGAAAATGTTTGACACGTAGTATAATTAAGTCAAAGCGGCTGAACAAAACAATTTGAAACACTACTTTATTTATTGCACATAGCCTACATTTTTTTTCCACTATCTTATTTATTATACTTTTTGCCTCTTTCGCTTTTTCCCCTTTATCATTCTATCCATTACAGTTCGGTGCGGGCCGGAATTACAGTGTCAGCACCGGATTGTCCTCGGTCATCCGGGAACGTATTCAAATTGTATAACACTTTTGGAGCCGAATGAGCAAAGTCCCGTAGCAAAGGGCGACCCCCGTCACACTGCCGGCTGGAGTACGAGTCGCGCACCTATATAACAACCCTTGGGTGCTTCTCTCTCTCTCTCCCCTCTCTCTCTCTCTTCTCTTTTCTCTCTCTCTCTCTCTCTCTCTCTCTCTCTCTCTCTCTCTCTCTCTCTCTCTCTCTCTCTCTCTCTCTCTCTTCTCTCTCTCTCTCTCTCTCTCTCTCTCTCTCTCTCTCTCTCTCTCTCTCTCTCTCTCTCTCTCTCTCTCTCTCTCTCTCTCTCTCTCTCTCTCTCTCTCTCTCTCTCTCTCTCTCTCTCTCTCTCTCTCTCTCTCTCTCTCTCTCTCTCTCTCTCTCTCTCTCTCTCTCTCTCTCTCTCTCTCTCTTCTCTCTCTCTCTCTCTCTCTCTTCTCTCTCTCTCTCTCTCCTCTCTCTCTCTCTCTCTCTCTCTCTCTCTCTCTCTCTCTCTCTCTCTCTCTCTCTCTCTCTCTCTCTCTCTCTCTCTCTCTCTCTCTCTCTCTCTCTCTCCCCTCTCTCTCTCTCTCTCTCTCTCTCTCTCTCTCTCTCTCTCTCTCTCCTCTCTCTCTCTCTCTCTCTCTCTCGTCATAAATTAATTAAAACAAAAATCTCTCGCATTCATGAAAAAATATCAAATCTGCCTTCAAGTTTAGCAGCAAACCTGGACGTCAAAGGGAATATTATTAAATAGACGAAAGTTTAGCAAAATCTCCTCTTTTTCAGGTGTCAGAATATAAAAAAAACTGTGATTTCCTACGTGTGATTTTATTTTTTTCACCTGTGAGTCAAAACATAAATGATCAAAGTTGTCAAAGTTGTTTTTACAATGCTATTAGCTAGTTATTGATGATATGTATTTTGTTTCCTTAAATTGAAGTATGTATGTATTATTAGAGTTTAATTTACACCTCTCTCTCTCTCATGCCAGTTTGCTATATATAGATGAAAAAATAATAAAGAAAAAAGTACCAAACCTGTTAATATTAAGAACTCAAATATACAATAAATTTTCTGCTATCTACCTTATAAATTTTACGGTAACGGAAAATTGCCATTAATCATCTAATATTTTATCTTCTCTCTCTCTCTCTCTCTCTCTCTCTCTCTCTCTCTCTCTCTCTCTCTCTCTCTCTCTCTTTTTGTAGGTGTATCGGTTAATAAGGTCATAATTTTAAGCCTCGTTCTCCTATGCAGTATACTATGGAGCAGCTTGTGTAGCTTTCTCTCTCTCTCTATCTCTCTCTCTCTCTCTCTCTCTCTCTCTCTCTCTCTCTCTCTCTGTAGGTATATCGGTTAATAAGGCCATAATTAGAAGCCTCGTCCCTCTATGCAGTACTGTCAAGCAGCTTGTGTATATCATTATGTCAGACGAGTACATTCATAATTGTGTTCCGTCACCCTCGCCCTCTGTTGCTTCCGTCCATCCCTTTAGTGTCATTAGGTAATCACGAACAATGGCTCCTCTATATGGACTCCAACGCTTTCCTGGATAACTTGATAAAGAAACGTACCCATAGTGAGAGAGAGAGAGAGAGAGAGAGAGAGAGAGAGAGAGAGAGGAGAGAGAGAGAGAGAGAGAGAGAGAGAGAGAGAGAGAGAGAGAGAGAGAGAGAGAGAGAGAGAGAGAGAGAGAGAGAGAGAGAGAGAGAGAGAGAGAGAGGTGGGGGGGAGGGTATATATAGGGTAGATCACTCTCGCAGGTTATTGCTTGCTTGTTGTTGTGGAGAGGGAAGGGGGAGGGAGGAGGTAGGGGGAGGGAGGAGGTAGGGGAAGGGAGGGGGAGGGATTGAGGCAGTGGAGGGAAGGGGGAGGGGGGAGATAGTGGAGGGAAAGGGGAGGGGGGAGATAGTGGAGGGAAGGGGGAGGGAGGAGGTAGGGGAGGGAAGGGAGTGGGCAAGAGGCGAGTGGAGTGCAAAGGGTAGGAGTAGAGGATCCCCACCCATGCTAATTACGATGGTTCAAACAGCCTGAGTGTTTTTGGGTAAATTGTGCGTGTGTGATTGCTTGTTATGCGGGGTGTGTGTGTGTGTGTGACTGTGTGTATGTGTGTGTGTGTGTGTGACTGTGTGTATGTGTGTGTGTGTGTGTGTGTGTGTGTGACTGTGTGTGTGTGACTGTGTGTATGTGTGTGTGTGTGTGTGTGTGTGTGTGACTGTGTGTGTGTGTATGTGTGTGTTTTTTGTTGCTTTTCAATGTGGAGCTATGGTAATATTCAAGGAAGGCTCAGTGGTGGAGGTTTGGGATTCGTGTGCAGTGTCCCTGTGTTCGAATCCCACTCATTGCCACTTGATTTCATTTTGGCATGGTGGCAATTTGTATCGGCAATAATTTCGTTGTTGGTTGTACGTGCGAATTTCCTAGATATTATTCAGGCACAGTCTAACTATAGTCCATAGCCACGGAGAAATATAGCCACAAAGTGTTATATAGACATTAATATAGACATTAATATAGCCACAAAGTGTAATATAGACATTAATATAGACATTAATATAGCCATAAAGTGTAATATAGACATTAATATAGACATTAATATAGCCATAAAGTGTAATATAGACATTAATATAGACATTAATATAGACATTAATATAGACATTAATATAGACATTAATATAGCCACAAAGTGTAATATAGACTTTAATATAGACATTAATATAGACATTAATATAGACATTAATATAGACATTAATATAGACATTAATATAGACATTAATATAGACATTAATATAGACATTAATATAGACATTAATATAGACATTAATATAGACATTAATATAGACATTAATATAGACATTAATATAGACATTAATATAGACATTAATATAGCCACAAAGTGTAATATAGACATTAATATAGACATGAATATAGCCACAAAGTGTAATATAGACATTAATATAGACATTAATATAGCCACAAAGTGTAATATAGACATTAATATAGACATTAATATAGCCACAAAGTGTAATATAGACATTAATATAGACATTAATATAGCCACAAAGTGTAATATAGACATTAATATAGACATTAATATAGCCATAAAGTGTAATATAGACATTAATATAGACATTAATATAGACATTAATATAGACATTAATATAGACATTAATATAGCCACAAAGTGTAATATAGACATTAATATAGACATGAATATAGCCACAAAGTGTAATATAGACATTAATATAGACATTAATATAGCCACAAAGTGTAATATAGACATTAATATAGACATTAATATAGCCATAAAGTGTAATATAGACATTAATATAGACATTAATATAGACATTAATATAGACATTAATATAGCCACAAAGTGTAATATAGACATTAATATAGACATTAATATAGCCACAAAGTGTAATATAGACATTAATATAGACATTAATATAGACATTAATATAGACATTAATATAGACATTAATATAGCCACAAAGTGCAATATAGACATTAATATAGACATTAATATAGACATTAATATAGACATTAATATAGACATTAATATAGCCACAAAGTGCAATATAGACATTAATATAGACATTATTATAGCCACAAAGTGTAATATAGACATTAATATAGACATTAATATAGACATTAATATAGCCACAAAGTGTAATATAGACATTAATATAGACATTAATATAGCCACAAAGTGTAATATAGACATTAATATAGACATTATTATAGCCACAAAGTGTAATATAGACATTAATATAGACATTATTATAGCCACAAAGTGTAATATAGACATTAATATAGACATTAATATAGCCACAAAGTGTAATATAGACATTAATATAGACATTAATATAGCCACAAAGTGTAATATAGACATTAATATAGACATTAATATAGCCACAAAGTGTAATATAGACATTAATATAGACATTAATATAGCCACAAAGTGTAATATAGACATTAATATAGACATTAATATAGCCATAAAGTGTAATATAGACATTAATATAGACATTAATATAGCCATAAAGTGTAATATAGACATTAATATAGACATTAATATAGCCATAAAGTGTAATATAGACATTAATATAGACATTAATATAGACATTAATATAGCCACAAAGTGTAATATAGACATTAATATAGACATTAATATAGCCATAAAGTGTAATATAGACATTAATATAGACATTAATATAGCCACAAAGTGTAATATAGATATTAATATAGACATTAATATAGCCATAAAGTGTAATATAGACATTAATATAGACATTAATATAGACATTAATATAGCCACAAAGTGTAATATAGACATTAATATAGACATTAATATAGCCACAAAGTGTAATATAGACATTAATATAGACATTAATATAGCCACAAAGTGTAATATAGACATTAATATAGACATTAATATAGCCACAAAGTGTAATATAGACATTAATATAGACATTAATATAGCCACAAAGTGTAATATAGACATTAATATAGACATTAATATAGCCACAAAGTGTAATATAGACATTAATATAGACATTAATATAGCCACAAAGTGTAATATAGACATTAATATAGACATTAATATAGCCATAAAGTGTAATATAGACATTAATATAGACATTATTATAGCCACAAAGTGTAATATAGACATTAATATAGACATTAATATAGCCACAAAGTGTAATATAGACATGAATATAGACATTAATATAGCCATAAAGTGTAATATAGACATTAATATAGACATTATTATAGCCACAAAGTGTAATATAGACATTAATATAGACATTAATATAGCCACAAAGTGTAATATAGACATTAATATAGACATGAATATAGCCACAAAGTGTAATATAGACATTAATATAGACATTAATATAGCCACAAAGTGTAATATAGACATTAATATAGACATTAATATAGCCACAAAGTGTAATATAGACATTAATATAGACATTAATATAGCCACAAAGTGTAATATAGACATTAATATAGACATTAATATAGCCACAAAGTGTAATATAGACATTAATATAGACATTAATATAGCCATAGAGTGCAATATAGACATTAATATAGACATTAATATAGCCATAAAGTGCAATATAGACATTAATATAGACATAGAGTGTAATATAGACATATATATAGCCATAGAGTGCAATATAGACATTAATATAGCCATAGAGTGTAATATAGACATAAATATAGCCATTGCGTGTAATATAGACATGAATATAGCCATTGCGTGCAATATAGACATGAATATAGCCATTGCGTGCAATATAGACATGAATATAGCCATTGCGTGCAATATAGACATGAATATAGCCATAGAGTGTAATATAGACATTAAGATAGCCACAGAGTGTAATATAGACATGAATATAGCCATTGCGTGTAATATAGACATGAATATAGCCATAGAGTGTAATATAGACATTAAGATAGCCACAGAGTGTAATATAGACATAATATAACAAAAACAGTGAGCTCTTCCCAAATCAAACTTCGTCAACAAAGCAGCGTGACATTCGCTATTAATACAATTATTACTTTAGACAAGCTTTTAGTGTACTGTCAAGCTTTTAGTACCTTTGCGTTGTAAGGTCTCGTATTAAATTCCAAATATTTAATAAACAAGAACTAACAGCGATATCTCTCCAACTCAAACCTCGTTAATACAGCAGATCGACCTTCACTATTCATACAAGTACAAATGACATTCAAGAGAGGCTTTTAGTATTCCTTTGCACGGTAAGTTCTCGTGTTGCATTCCTCTCGAGAGTCCCACGGCAGCCAAATGAACGAGGATTAACAGTGAACGCTTCCCAATGCAAACCTCGCCGACACAGTAACATGACTCTGACTACTAATTCAATTCCCATTTCAGAGAGGCTCATTGTATGTTTTTGCATTAATTAACTAAGGTCTCGTGTTATACTCCTCTCCAAAGTCCCGCTGGTAAAAGAAGAAAGAAAAAAAGGTGAAGAAAAAAGGTGCCTTGTGCTACTCTCTTGCCTTGGGAGTAGCAACATGTCAGCTACCGGCCACTGGCGCTGCGGACACTTAACGTTATCTATAATTATAAACGATGTAATAAGGTTAGTCCTCCTGCTATTTAAAAACCGTCTGTCTGAATAAAATCTTAATCAAGAGTGTTGTGAATTATGTGCAACGACGTAATTCGTGTTTTTCCATAAGTGATTAGTAGCCTCAAGTGTAGGAAGGAAGTACGTATAAGTTGCCTCTGACAGACCTTCACCAGCGTTACAAAAGTAGTCACCGTTTTTCCTTCCTTGATATTTCCATTCGCTCTTATCTTCTTCTTGTTACCTTTGTCGCTTTGTAGCCTATCGCTTCATATATAGGTCCTCTTCAACTTCGACTCCTTTGTTAACAGTCTTATCAACTCTTCCCTTGGTTATTTCACCTGGGAAACTAAACATTTTCATTAGTTTTCGATCCTTATGGTGCGTCCACACTGGCAACATTTGGTTTCAGATATCTCCCCCGACATTTGACCTGTCCACACCGGTGTTACCAACATATCGCCGACATATCAGTACCAACATGCCTACAAAATTGTATCATTACCGACCTCACAACTTATTGCCTACTATGTTGTATTTTGTGTTGCCAACATGTTTTGTTGCCAGTGTGGACGCACCATTATACTAACATCCATTATCTCCTTTGTGTCCATTACAATACAGACAGCCTTCAGCTTGCCATGAGTAGAGGCGACAGGCGACAGGTTGGCACCCCTGACACACACACACACACGTTCAGTAAAGCTTTTTCGTGTCCTGTTTTATAAATGTATATCTTTTGTTGGAGGATATGATGGCATGATTTATGATATGCAAGATTCATAGACCCATTATCATTTCTCCCAATGTTTTGTCAGGTAGATAAATAGTGAATAATGACTGGCGTGTGTCCGAATGGCGGATTAGGCTTGGGCGTCCCCTTTGCCTTATTAATTATTCCTACTTGGCTCCCTGACACAACGCGTCTAAAAATAAAAGAAAGAAATGATAAACAGCCATTGAAAATACTGAATTTATATGAAAAAGTATGAAAGTGCAAGAAATTAAAACAAATATATAAGCCAGCCAAGCTTGAGCATAGTGGCTGCCCTGTGACTCTGTGAGGAAGCCGGAAGGAAGGAAGGTTCAAGGCAGTTATGGCGCGCTGCTGGGAGGGAAGGCGACGTCTGTGTGGGTGTGGGTTGTGAAATATATTGAAAATCGAGATAAGTGTGCAAGAAACATGACATGGACGGCGCTCACAGTAAGGTAATGGTCTCATCTTTAGTTCAAGTAATAGTAAACGAGTACGTGCACAGCCGTAGCAATGCAGTGGTGTATTATGTGTGTGTATCGGCAACTCAGCACAGTATTCCTATAGCTCTATAATAGCGGTTAGCATTAGATATTTCCTCGGTCAAACTTTACCTTACGTTCTCGTCACAAATAGTAACATCCCACTGAGTATGAGGGTTAATTTGACAGTGATTTGGTAGCTTAAGGAGCAAACACTTCCTATGGCTGTAATAGGTAGTATTGTATTATTATTATATTATTATAGTATAATATTATTATCAATTTTTTTGTGTGTGATTTGCAACAAAAAGGACAAAAAACAAACAAATTGAACCTAACTGAACCTATACCTAACCTAACCTATACTTAACCTAGCCTAACCTTTACCTAACCTAACCTAACCTAACCTTTACCTAACCTAACCTTTACCTAATTAAAAAAAAAAAAAAAAAAAATCGACAGAAATGGTTACTAGCAGATTAATTCCAAACACTAAAACTCACCAGAAAAAAATAGTTTCGTCCACCAAAGTGAATTCGGTGTTCATCTGGAATAATAGCGGAGGTTTTAATGAATTGGGGATCTAAGGGGACGTAGCCCTCCCCCATTTAGTCATTGAATAGTTTTCGTCTGCCCTGCACAAAAACCACGGTTGCCAATGTTGCCAGCCCGTGCGGGGGGGAGGAGGGGGGTGAGGTGCGTACGTCAGGTAAATTGAAACCCATCATGACCCGATTTAGCCTTCGTATTACTTCATCTTACCAGTAATTCTGAGGCCAAGGGGAGGTTTGCCTACCCGAAGTAACTACGCGACGGATTTTTTAAACGCCCAGCAGGCATATCCTACGTCAAGTCAAGGTCGCCCCAACCTCCCAGCTGTTTTGAGCAGTGGTTTTACAGCTGGCCAATCCGATGTAAACAGTGCACGGCGCGCAGGATCAGGGAACGTGACTGCGGCAAATTCCAGCAATAAAGGGGCTCCAATGAGCCTCAAATAAAAGCAAACATCGCTGAAACGTGTTGTAAAAAGGTCTGTGATACAGGATACGTCTCATGGCATAGATGTCATGAATTGGATGAGACTGCATTCGCACATATTGTAGGTGGAGGCCAGACACTGAGGGCCATGCGCGGTAAAATTTCGGTAGTGGGCATTCATCTATTTCGAAGACAAAACTTAGTTTTCCTGAATAGTTTTGATGTGTTTTGAATGAATCTGGCACTCATTTTTGTCGAAAATCTATTTTTGTTTACAGATGTATGGGTTGGCCGCCCCGCCCCTTCACGTCCGGGCCCCGCAAACCTTGTTTTTATTAGTATTAGTCATAGACCACTGTATACCTGGACTGCGCACGGAATATCGGTCTGTTGCACATGGGCCTGAACTTGCCCTGAAGTCGGAGGGCCGCTCGGATTCATACATATATATATACGCATCATATAGACTGGTTTATCAGTATATATGATATACTGTAATCTTCGTAAATGTTTGTTCTATAATATTATCAAATAAAAAACAGTAAAACACGCTAAAGAAATGCCATTACGAGACTCTAAAGAAATATGCATGAACTTAATATTCACTTCAACTCTTCGCCATTTAAAACTTTGCTAGTCAACTTTTATCATGAAGGGTATCAATAGAAGCGCAATTTTATTAGCTTTCCATTGATGTATTTCGTTATCTGATAAATGAATTACCTCCATGCATAAATTAGCGTTAACTAAATAAATAAAATCATCAATCGGGTAATTTTCCCGATTGATGAGGTTATTTATTTAGTTAACGCTAATTTATACATGGTGCTAATTCATTTATCAGAAAACGAAATATATAAGTAAATAAATAACATCATCAATCGGGAAAATTAAGATAACGTTAGATGAGTTAGTTAAGATAACATGGAATTTTTGCCTTGTTAAAAAAAATAGACTGTAGTGTCAGTCAGCATCGAGGTGGCTGCTTGTCATACAGGGTTCAAGTGTCGTCTCAAGCAGAGTCAACAATATTTGGTGTTGCCGATATTTATTAGATGCAGATCGCTATAGAGTCGCAGCATTTCACTTCACCAACAAACCATGTAAGTAACTAAGAAATAACTAATCAAGTATAGGCGTCCATTCGCTGGCCCCTTTGCTTTTGGCTGTTCTTGCGGCTGGAATGTGGCAGCGAGCCACGTTCCACGTTCCACGTTCCGTTCCAGGGCCTGCTCTACGCAAAAAGTTTGTTGCACAGACTCCCATTGATTTTGACAGCAGTACTTGCATGTCAAATTTCAGCTCAATCCGACAATATTTAGGAGTAGTTATTCACTTTTTGGCTTAAACTTGGTTCCACTCCCCTTACGCGAATGGGTCTTATGGTAAGTAGCAGCTCGCTTTGCTCGCTACCAATAAAGAGGGAGAGAGAGAGATAGAGAGAGAGAGAGAGAGAGAGAGAGAGAGAGAGAGAGAGAGAGAGAGAGAGAGAGAGAGAGAGAGAGAGAGAGAGAGAGAGAGAGAGAGAGAGAGAGAGAGAAAAAAAAAATGGGGTAGGAGATTGAGGCCTATATATCTAAAATGTCAAGCGTTGCTGTTGAGGCTATCAGTCACTGTGTCTGCAACCTTACCTCTACATGACCACACTGCATGATTGCACCGTCGTATTCATATTGATATTGCAATCATTTATGTGATGTGTTTACGGATAGTTCAGTGTTTTCTAAGGCAGCCCTGTTATTCTGGGTTGTTTTGTACACGTAAGGTTTGCGTGTTGAGTCTTACCTCATTCACCACATGCGGATATATTCTGTTTTTGCAAGAATCTATTTTGTTTTTGCGAGATCATTGCAGGATTTACGAACTTGGTAGTATGTTTCTGATCATGTGGAAGATGCGAGTTTCATATGTGATAAATAATGAAAATAAATGCAAGGGGAGGGATAACGTAATACTGGGTGTCTTGAGTAAACCAAAGTACGAGTAACATTTGTTAGAGTATAGGCGTCATGGCTTGTGGAATTAACCCCTTCACGCCCAGAGCTTTCCTTTGCTATATAAAACTGTCTGTTGTTAGCCATAAAATTACGAAAAGTAACTAAATATACCAAATTAGCTAGTGCACAAGGATACTAAACAGGTCATAGCTATAAAATATTGCTTATATTCACTAAAAATCGTATTATGGTACCCAAATTACAATGGAAATTACGTTCTGGGCCTCAAGGGGTTAAAGGTATCTTCGTGAGGTATCTATTCCTAGTGTGGTGAGGTGTACGAGGCTGGTCTTTACTGTGTTGGGCCGGTGAGCCGCTGATTGATGGATGAGCAAAGCGTCGTGTAAGGCTTTTATATTATCAAGTACCGAAAAATAAGGTTTAGTTTCTTCCACATTTTAGGTTAGCGATAAATATTTTTTATTTTATTATTATTATATATTTTTTGTTAAACTTACTGAGGCGTTATTGTCTGCGTTTTTGTTTAACTTTCCACAGCAAATTCATCAGTATTTTAACTCCTGTAAATCTTTGACTTGTAAACTCTGGAACACCACTTTACTCTGTTTTCCGGTATATCCTTGAGTGGTATGATTTCAAGACTAAAGAGTGGACAAAAGAGTGCCCCGAACGTAACTTTTTGTTCAGAATTCTCATCACGTTTGCATTTTAGGGTGCGGTTATTGATATATATTTTTTTCATTAAGCTGCTAGCCTTTGTTCTCAAGTAAGGGGAAATTCTTCTAGTTTTAGGAGTTTATATGTTGCATGCAAACCTTTGATGGTCTATGTCTTCTTTGATATATTCTCTGAATTTGCAGGTTGATCTTTATGCGAAGATTCGGACGACACGTAAGTAACTATTAATGCCGTTAAATATCGATGCCTGATTCCCTTCTCGATAATAATTTTCATCTATATCTACATGTACAGATAAATTTATTACCACTGCACCTTTTGCCCAGAAACCTTAGACGAGCCTTGTAATATATTAATTAATTCTGTGCCATGTTACAATATTAAACTGCTTCCTGCTCTGCTGCATCAAAAATTCTCCTCATTACTATATTTTTCTTCCATGAGATCAGATATTGAATACTCTTCTGAAATCTTATCAAATCTCATTATTTCTTTTCTTCAAAAGTTTCGGTTAATCTCTCAGTGAGAACCTTAACCCCTTGAGACCCAGAACGTAATTTCCATTGTAATTTGGGTACCATTAGACGATTTTTAGTGAATATATGCCATATTTTATAGATATGACCTGTTTAGTATCCTTGTCGACTAACTTATTTGGTATATTCAGTTACTTTTCGTTATTGTATGGCTCAAAAACATACAATTTTTTTTTAACAAAGGAAAGATCTGGGCGTGAAGGGGTTAAAAAAATGATTATGTAAAGCGGATCATAAGCATATGGATCTCCTTTATAATTATCATCATTATTGTTGTTATTACTATTTTTTCCATTGATATTGTTGTTATTATTCCTATTACTTTTATCATTATCAACAATATTATCATTATACTTTTTGTCATAATTTCCGTTGATATATATTTTGGATTATTCCTATTACTCTTATCATTATTTTTATCATCAATATTATCATTATACTATTTTCCTTTTACATCTTCACATAAAAGCTGTTATTTGTACGAAGGGGAATTTTCCAATGATTAAGCCGTTTGTATTCTGTTTAGACGTTGCTCCCGAAATAACTAGATTCTTGTGTAAACTGTAAACGCAGCAACACAGTCTTGTATTTCTTCTTGATTTTGTAGATTTAGATTAGTACAGGCTTGCGCGGATGATCTTTACGCCAGAATCCGTTCATCGAGATTTACCGCGCAGATTTAAAGTTGCTTCCCAAGCTATAAAAAAATGCAGAAGGCATGAATCGTATGTCTGACAGCGACGTATATCATCTTGCACACTCACCGGTGTGTGGGAGGGAGGGTTTCCCTCCCTCTCCTCCCTCCATAGGCGGTTGACAGTTTGCATGATTTTGAACTTATAGCCCGCAGCGTTCACCTACATCCCGTGTTTTTGCCTGTTTTTGCTGGTTTTATAATGGGTGGAAAACATACGGATGGCACAACGATTCAAGCAATCATTGATCTTACAAGGCTGGATCAATAATAAGGAAATTTGCAAGCTTAAAGGACTAAAGCTTAAACAGTGCAAAATTTGATCCGCCGATTTAAGGCTGGCGGAGAGGTGAATCTCCCGCTCCCAAAAACAACCTGGGAAACAAAAAAAACGTGTAACAGAACCAGGAGCGTGTTAAGGCGACAGCTTGATGCCAATCCTAGCCTTACGCCAGAGAACTGAAGGGGAAATCATACTCTTCTTGGTAATGTGTCGTTTTCGTACTGTACAGGAAACTTGAAACGTGACTTGGCTACAGGTGTTACTGGGGCGCGGAATAAGCCACTAAAAATGACCGCCAAAGGAAGAAAGGCTTCACTTTGCAAAAAATACAGAGATTGGCCTCTCGACAAGTGGGGGCTGTGCTGTGGAGTGACAAAAGCACATTTTGTGTGAGTGGAGGAGGACCAGCAAAAGTGTACCGTCGCCCCAGCTCAGACCCCATCCAGCCTCGCTACACACGAAACCAAAAACCCTCCCAGTTTAATGGTGTGGGGTTGCTTTACTTTTCATGGTATTGAGAACTTAGTTATTTTCCCAAGAACACAACTGTTAAAAAGTGGTGTATTTTGATCTTTTAAATGACCCCCCTGGAGGCCTGCTTTGAAAAGAACAGGCACAGATTTTCCAACAGGATGGAGCATCCTGCCACACAGCTCGAGATGTGATACAGTGGCTTGATGACTGCAAGATTGAGAGAATAGATGACTGGCTAAGTA
Organism: Chionoecetes opilio; assembly: GCA_016584305.1. Classification (NCBI taxonomy): domain Eukaryota; kingdom Metazoa; phylum Arthropoda; class Malacostraca; order Decapoda; family Majidae; genus Chionoecetes; species Chionoecetes opilio. The sequence goes on along the minus strand of JACEEZ010008897.1, from coordinate 215,617 downwards.
ATTCTCCCGATATATCACTCATAGAAAATCTTTGGGCCATCATTAAAGGCAAACTCCGCTCACGTGACACCTCTACACTCCCCAAGCTTGAAATGGAGCTCCGAAAGTGTTGGGAAGAATTTAAGCCTGAGTTCCTTCAAAATCTTGCTGACAGTGCACCACGTCGCCTTCAAAGGGTCATCAAGAGAAAGGGCTACGCAACGAAATACTAACTACAATTGTAAGTGTTGATATTCTACGTTATTTTGTTATAAACATGGTGCGTCATACGTGTAAACATTCCCTTTTCGGAGGCGCGCACTGATTATCCACGCAAACTGTAGATAGATTTTTTAAATTAGATATATATTATTTAGATTAGCTAGATATGTAGATATATTCTATTAGATTAGATAGATATTATTTAGATTAGGTAGATATGTAGCTAGATTCTTTTAGATTTTGTAGGACTGATGAATGGCCCAACATGATAGTGACCGCCAATAACACGTGTTTTGTTAGAGTAATGCCACTATGTATGTGTCTTTGTAGTATCTGTGGGTACGGGTGTATGGAAGAGAGAGAGAGAGAGAGAGAGAGAGAGAGAGAGAGAGAGAGAGAGAGAGAGAGAGAGAGAGAGAGAGAGAGAGAGAGAGAGAGAGAGAGAGAGAGAGAGAGAGAGAGAGAGAGAGAGAGAGAGAGAGAGAGAGAGAGAGAGAGAGAGAGAGAGAGAGAGAGATTGTTTTATTAGGCTTAACATAACATACATAAAGTTAATTATACATTACTTATACAAGCCGCGGTCCATTGAGCCAAGACTCTTTTATGGACCTAATGCCTTAGATTTTTTAAAATTGCAACAAGAGAGAGAGAGAGAGAGAGAGAGAGAGAGAGAGAGAGAGAGAGAGAGAGAGAGAGAGAGAGAGAGAGAGAGAGAGAGAGAGAGAGAGAGAGAGAGAGAGAGAGAGAGAGAATGATTAATGAGAAATGTTCCTTTACTTACAAATTCATAAGGTAGATACCACAAAATTTATTGGACCATTACGGCTCAAGTCCTTCCACAGTTTTGATTCTCTTTGAAATATTGATGCGACCAGACAGCTGTAGGGATTTCGGTTTTGTGATAAGGGTGAAAGATACTATGATATATGAATAGAGATAATATCGTTTCTTTTTGTAGTTTTGTTTCAAGACTACATTAGCTACCTGATGAATATATAAATTTAAAAAATGTAATTGAAATACCGTCACTTTATTGGTATTCTCTTTCATAATCACTACATAGTTCATAGATCCTTTTTGGAAAGTGACTTGTATTTGAGTGTAAAAATCTGCAGCAAATTGAGAACATGTTCGTGTTGATTGAAAAAAAAGGTTAAGTTTTATTTCTAAACTTTTCTGACGGTCCATTATCATATTTTCCTCATTACTCATTGTTAATGTCTTTCCGATTGTAAGGTGTAATAAATCAAGGGCTGATGGTTTGCAGGGGATACTAATCATGCATGAAGTTGTTAGGATATCATTACTGCCTCCAGTGTATTCGAAGACGAGTTGAGAATTGCGATATTTTGAAAAACAGTTATGAAAGCCTCTAACCTGCCTCAAAAAGAACTAATGACGAGGTTAGAAAAATAGATAGAGTTAGAAAAATAGATAGAACATAAGAAAATAAGGAAGCTACAAGAGGCCGCGAAACCGACAAGTGGTAGTTCCTGTGATAGATAGAGGTTAGATAAATTAGAAGGAAATGTGAGGTCAGTGAGTCAGCGTGATGGCACTAAAGGACAGATCACAGATTGGTCAAAAGGTGAGCAAACTGTTGAAGGGTTAAGCCAGGCCGCTGTTTGGGTGCGTGCGTGCATGCGTGCGTGTGATTCAACCCGCGGAATGAGCGGATGGCGTGCGGCGGGTCTGTTGAAAACTTTTAACTAATCCTCAGTGACGATAATAAACGATTTATAGGTTTTGTAGCTTTCTTCTACTAATAATTGCCTTCCATTAACAGTCTCCCCAATATTTTATTTTTATTTTTTTATTCTTTATTAATTTCTTTTTATTCTTCATACATTTCAGTCCCCCCACCAAGTATATTATGTATAAGTAAGAATTAAGTTTGAAATGGGACTGACACTTCACTTAACTCTAGCCTTTAGCCTTTGTACTCGACAATAGGCTTTTTTTTTTTAGTCTTTATTAATTTCTTCTACGCTATTCTGACAGGTCAAGATTTTGGATGGCGTGTTTAAACTGAGGAAAGTTTAGAAGTGTTGTCCAGAAAATAACATTCTGGTAATTTTTTTTCTGTCATCTTTCTGGTTGAGTTTCTGGTCATTAATAATATTTGGTATGGACACTCTCTCTCTCTCTCTCTCTCTCTCTCTCTCTCTCTCTCTCTCTCTCTCTCTCTCTCTCTCTCTCTCTCTCTCTCTCTCTCTCTCTCTCTCTCTCTCTCTCTCTCTCTTAACAAAAATCTCAGTGAAACACACAATCCATAATCTTGACAACCTCTCAGAATGATGTAGAAGATATTAATAAGTAAAAAAAAAACCTAGTGTCGAGTATAGGTCATAGGCTAAAGTGAAATGTCATTCCCATTTCAAACGTAATTCCCACCTATTACATAATATACTTGGTGGGAGGACTGATTACTTTTACAAGGGGGTCGAGGGAGGCAAGAGTAGGAGTTGTCACCTCCAGGAAGACATTAGCTGATTACGGCGCCACTTAATCCCATTACTGGAACTTTTATCCAGTGACATTTGTTCAATTTTGTAAGCGTGGTACACTTAAAGAGAGAGAGAGAGAGAGAGAGAGAGAGAGAGAGAGAGAGAGAGAGAGAGAGAGAGAGGAGAGAGAGAGAGAGAAGAGAGAGAGAGAGAGAGAGAGAGGAGAGAGAGAGAGAGAGAGAGAGAGAGAGAGAGAGAGTACCCATGACTGACTGTAAGGAATAAGTCATTGAAACTGCAAGTGACTGAAATCGATAAGACAAGGCAATTGCAGAGAGAAATGTGACAGGTGACTGAAAGGCAATGGGGAATGACTGAAAGGGTATAAGTCATGTCAGAAGTAAGTCCGTTCTCTCTCTTTCTCTCTCTCTCTCTCTCTCTCTCTCTCTCTCTCTCTCTCTCTCTCTCTCTCTCTCTCTCGCTCTCTCTCGCTCTCTCTCTCTCGCGTATGTTGTTATTGACCTTTGAGTTTTGTAGTTCATGGCTTTGCTTTGTAAGTTAGTTTGTATGTTGCTTTGACGTCCTTCATTACTTCCTTCATTATTCCTTCCTTCCTTCCTTCATCATCCTTCCTTCCTTCATCATATTTCATTCCGTTTTCCTCCCCTCTACTTCGTCTTCCTCGTCCTCCTCCTCTTCATGTCCTTCACCCATTTCCCTTCTTCTTACTCGCACTCATCCTGCTATTCCCTCTTCCTATGTCCTTATCGCCTCTTCCTCTTCCTATACCTCCTTCATCATTCACTCCTGACGAAATAGATACCTTGAAAACAGTCTTCAATGCATATTTCTGGCATCCTCGCAAAGTCAGCAGTCAATGCTCTAATAACGGCAAGGGAAGCATAGGGTAACAGGGGTAATTTGTATTTATTTATAGAAAAGGTTAGTTTACTCTTTTTCTTTCTTCACATAGCTCAGTTTTCCAATATAGTGATTATTTCCATGTCAGCCTTCAACTCTGTCCTGACTTCCTTACTTGTCGATCTTTGTTCTTGAAGCTCCCTCAAATAGACTCGTTTTGGTTAAATGGTCTGTTTTGCTGTTTGCTTTCTCCTTTGCATATCTATACATTCCTATTTACTCTTCCTTCACCTTCCCCCATCCTCTTCCATGTCGTCCTATTCTTATCTCTTCTTCCTTTTGTCTTTCCCCTCTACTCCCTCGTTCTCCTCTCCTTTTTCCATCCTCCCTCTTTCCTCTCCTCAACTGTTCCTTCCTTTTCCGTCCTTCTCGTGTCTTCCCCTCCGTTCACTTTATCTCCTCTTGCTCCTTCTCGATGCTATTCTCGTCCTTACGTTCAACCTCATTCTCATCACGCTTATCACGCTAAAGTCATGTAATCTCATGTTGAAGCGCAAGAAAAATAAGTTCCATCCTCTCCATGAATAGTCTTATTAAAGTTTTGGTGGCGATGGACTTGGTGAAGCTGAGCCTGTTGTTGCTGTTCGTGGTGTTGTTGTTCGTGGTGTTGATTGTGGCTTTGTGCAGAGGAAACAAAGAGTGCGGTCGGGGTCACTGGTTGGGGAGGGGGAGTGTGTTTGTAAAGGGAAAAGAGGTCACGAGTGTGGCTGTTGATTTAGTGGTGGTGTTTTCTGTGTTGCGTCCAGGAGTCAAAAGTCGCCCTATGACTCTTTTTTTGTGATGTTATTTGAGAGTTGGGATTCCTAATGTGTCTTTGAGGTATGTTGCGTCCAGGAGTCAAAAGTCGCCCTATGACTCTTTGTTTGTGATGCTATTTTGACAGAGATTCCTAATGTGCCTCTGAGGTTAAGGACTTGTTAAAGGTGATTGTGATTTACGTAGTAATGCGCCAGTGTCTACCCTCTGTCTCTCGTACAGGTGATGTGTTTCTCGCATCGTGTTTTTGTTGCTAATATATCAGTGCTGTAGAAATATATATGATACATACATACATAATAGGAATACATATATGAGTTATCATGGAACGCGAGGGTGAAATATGAAACTTCAAGAAATTCATGATCTGTCTCCCGGAATATCAAACATAAAAGAATGCATGATCTGTCTCCCGGAATATCTATAATAATATAAGCGAAAGTGTGTGTGTGTGTGTCTGTGTGTCTGTCTGTCTGTGTGTCCGCTCTAGGTGCCGCCCCCCGTGGCGGAATCCCCTCATATGGCACAGTTTTGGAACCGGGTCGAGCAGGGGAAGGTTTTAAGCCCACTTATGAGATGATCCGATCGCTTTTTTTTTTTTTTTTTAGCAGCCTATTAGCGAGAATTGTGAAGAAAAAAAGTGGGTTGCGAGAATTGAGGAAACCTTGATGTAGGGTGATGGGTAATGGGTAAGGGAATGGGTGGGGTAATGGGTAATGGGTGTGGGGTGATGGGTAAATGAATGGGTGGGGGGTGATGGGTTGGGGGTGATGGGTGATGGGTGAGGGAATAGGTGGGGGCTGATGGGTAATGGATGAGTGAATGGGTGTGTGGTGAACATACATTTCTACATCCATGATTTCAGGAAAGTTAGAAGGGGCTATCTGGAGAGTCTGTGTTTGGTGGGCCTTTGGCCCACCAAACACAGGTGGTGGGCCGAAGGCCCACCAATAGCCCTCCGCAGGAGCTAGCCTAAAAGTCCGCCCGGAGGGCGGCTTTGCGGCTAGTCAAACATAAAAGAATTCATGGTCTGTCTCCCGGAATATCAAACTTAAAGGAATTCATGTTTTCTTTCTTTTTCGCCATCTTACCCCGCCGTTGTTTGACATCTCAGAGGTCAGTGGGGGTGCAGTGGCTGTGTTGGTCGCCTATTTTTTTTCACATCCACGAAGCTTCCTTAAATACTTCAGAGTGGATGGTCGTCAAAGACCTTTCGATGTGACAACTATGTCTTAAAAAAGTAAAAACAAAAACCACTGATGTCATGACACTTGCTGGTGGGGCAACGAGAGGTCACGCAGCTTTTCTTGATTTGTGTATTCCTTTTTAACTCACATGTGGAACTGCAGTGTCTTTTTTTCTTTGTTTTGTCATGTTAAGTCATCTTGTTTTGCAAATGTTGTTTTTATGGCTTTTATACGGACCATAACCTAAATTGTATGCATCGTTCATATGAATTTTTGTGGTCCTTAATTATATCTATCTATCTAAATATCTATCTACGAGGATAATAAAAACAGAGGATCTAGTGAGTGGCGGATGGAAGTCGTGCAAGCATGAGATTATGACTGTGTTGGTTACAAGAGGTTTCTGACATTGAACGTCCTTGAAGAAAGATTTAATAATCCTTCACAGAGATATGTTGTCATTGTATCATTATCCCTCTTCTCGTGGATCAATGGAGCCAACACATGTATAGCACGCGTCTGTGTCTCGCGGCCACTAGACTAACAGGGTCATATCACGCGCGGCTCACAAGGGTACCTGGAACTGTCGCCGATCGGAACTCTCGCCGCCGTCGTCGAGTGTTTCAATTCTTGATATTACAGGACCCAATATATACATTTAATCAAGTGTTACCCGTGTTTCTGCATTCAGGGATGAAATACTATCGTTAGCTTGATCAGTTAGGTTAGATTAGGTGCCATTGTCCAGGTTAGGTTAAAATTTCCACGTCGACGAGAGTTCTAGTTTGTTGTTTCGGCGAGAATTCCCATCGGCGACAGTTCCATAAACCCTCACAAGCTTCCGTGTTGGTAGAAAATAGAGTCAGAATGTCTTGCTTTGTAGTCATAGGTTTCGTGTGGCACTGGCGCCGGTGACATGAGTGGGAGGCACAGCTCTTCGTACTCTTCGTGAAACTCGTTTGCTTCATGTCAGGTCGTGTTTGTGTTTGTAGGGCGGCCACGTGTTGTGTTTTCGGTCTTATTGCACTATATAACTCATGGTTTTGTTTTAATAGATGCACTTGAGGCAGGTGTAGGCCGGTAAATCAGGTATTCCTCTTTGCATAGCTACGTATACTTTATAATTATACTTTTACAGGAACTACCACGTGTAGGTCTCGCGGCCTCTTGTAGCTTCCTAATTTTCTTATGTTCTTATGTTCTTAATTATAACGAAGAACATAGAAGGGATTTTACTTCTTGCTTCCGATGCTACAGGACTATCACATTCACATGCTGTAATACACTGGTTGTTTTAGTTCTTCAGTGTCTCATGCGTGCACTGTGGCAGACCTCCTCTTTCTATCGCACCCAGGCATCAGGTGTGCCGGGGTTGTGTTTCACCGGAGTGGCAGAGATATAGCGTGTGTCGCCTTGAGCCATCACGGTCGTGCGTCATGATAGTGGTAGGGTGCTTCATGATAGTGTTAGGGTGCGTCATGATAGTGTTAGGGTGCGTCATGATAGTGTTATGGTGCGTCATGATAGTATTGTGGTGCGTCATGATAGTGCTATGGTGCGTCATGATAGTGTTGTGGTGCGTCATGATAGTGTTGTGGTGCGTCATGATAGTATTGTGGTGCGTCATGATAGTGCTATGGTGCGTCATGATAGTGTTAGGGTGCGTCATGATAGTGTTAGGGTGCGTCATGATAGTGTTGTGGTGCTTCATGATAGTGTTATGGTGCGTCATGATAGTGTTGTGGTGCTTCATGATAGTGTTAGGGTGCTTCATGATAGTGTTAGGGTGCGTCATGATAGTGTTATGGTGCTTCATGATAGGGTTAGGTGCGTCATGATAGTGTTAGGGTGCGTCATGATAGTGTTAGGGTGCGTCATGATAGTGTTGTGGTGCGTCATGATAGTGTTAGGGTGCGTCATGATAGTGTTATGGTGCGTCATGATAGTGCTATGGTGCGTCATGATAGTGTTAGGGTGCGTCATGATAGTGCTATGGTGCGTCATGATAGTGTTAGGGTGCGTTATGATAGTGTTAGGGTGCTTCATGATAGTGTTGTGGTGCGTCATGATAGTGTTGTGGTGCGTCATGATAGTGTTAGGGTGCTTCATGATAGTGTTAGGGTGCGTCATGATAGTGTTGTGGTGCGTCATGATAGTGTTGTGGTGCGTCATGATAGTGTTAGGGTGCGTCATGATAGTGTTGTGGTGCGTCATGATAGTGTTGTGGTGCGTCATGATAGTGTTGTGGTGCGTCATGATAGTGTTAGGGTGCGTCATGATAGTGTTGTGGTGCGTCATGATAGTGTTGTGGTGCGTCATGATAGTGTTAGGGTGCGTCATGATAGTGTTGTGGTGCGTCATGATAGTGTTGTGGTGCGTCATGATAGTGTTAGGGTGCTTCATGATAGTGTTGTGGTGCGTCATGATAGTGTTGTGGTGCGTCATGATAGTGTTAGGGTGCGTCATGATAGTGTTGTGGTGCGTCATGATAGTGTTAGGGTGCGTTATGATAGTGTTGTGGTGCGTCATGATAGTGTTGTGGTGCTTCATGATAGTGTTAGGGTGCGTCATGATAGTGTTAGGGTGCTTCATGATAGTGTTGTGG
>JACEEZ010008897.1:150000-202500 GCA_016584305.1 Chionoecetes opilio | reverse complement strand
CTCCTCCTCCTCCTCCTCCTATATTACTATTACTACTGCTACCTACACTCTACTACCTCACTCTCTACTCTCTCTACTACTACTACTACTACTACTACTACTACTACTACTACTACTATTGCACTTCCTCCTTCCTTTCCTCGAGAATGAAATACCTATGCTTCAACAAGATTACTTTCTGCATCATATCACAGAGTATATAGTGTCCCTTTCTGGAAATTTGTCGCTGCTACGTACACTTTCAATTCGCTGGGAAATATTTTGCTTAGGAATGATGTCGGCTCCGCTTTGTAGAATATTTATGTATCGTGCGCCTTCCTACACATTTTTAGAATATCCAGGTTGGTCCGAGTGTCAAAGGAGGAGAGTAAGTTTTCATGGCTTCTTGCACGCCAGCCAGTCATTGAATAGGACGGCTGTACCAAGGCTAGGCTACTGAGGGGAAAAGAGAGAGAGAGAGAGAGAGAGAGAGAGAGAGAGAGAGAGAGAGAGAGAGAGAGAGAGAGAGAGAGAGAGAGAGAGAGAGAGAGAGAGTTCTGTGTGGGTGCGGAGAGAGTTTTGTCTGGGTGTTTACCTAGTTGTGATATACGGGCATAAAGTTATACTCGTAAGGTCCTGTTTCCATATTCTGTTTGTTCAATCTAAACTTTAAACTCTTGAATACTCTCAGTTTCCACTCTTTTGTTGGTGTGTGTGTTATAGGATTACAATTTAAAAGAAAATGCTTTGTAACTTTATTTTTACATTTTCTTAACTTGATTCCACGTGTACACTTTATCGCAATGTTAAAAACTCGTTACAGCAGTAAACATTCATAATTTGTGCTGTTATATTTGTACAAATCTCAAATATGTTACTGTATCTACGTGGCATATCTCTTACAAAAATATTGTTAAAAATCCCATGGAAGGTAAGGAGCTTCGGGGCGCTCCACTAGTCACATGAAAATCGTAGATTATATTATAGAGTCTCAGCGATGAAGGTCAAGATATTTAAATTCCCGCACTAGAAGAAAGCATACAGAGGGGATGTCATGATTATGCGACACAGGAATGAAGGAGTTGACAAAGGATGATCAAGGACGCGTGCGACTACCAGAACAGAACGTTATAGATTATTGTACTAAAATGTTGACTATATTTTTTCCTATTTCCTTTTAGAATAAGGAAAGATTAATACAAAAATATTGTTTTCCAGGATTATTTGGGGGACTTATGGAACCGTACACTGGAAGATACTATGTGTCGAACTTGCATATTTTTGAATTGAATAACTGCTTTATAAACAAATACTGGGAGGCAGGACGTCACGAGTTTGTCTCTCTGTTAAAAATATAGGTAGGTGAGAGTTGGGTAATATACACACAAATAGAAAGACATGAATATAGATGAAGAACAAGTCAAGGCGTCAAAGCTACGAGTCGTGGATGGCAGGGTGGGAGGGCATGGCAGGGTGGGAGGGCATGGCAGGGTGGGAGGGCATGGCAGGAGTGGCCATCGGGTGCCGGCACGCGACCACCACCCACACACTATACATGGCAGCGGTGCTCATCGTCCCGCACCGGCTGCACCACCTGCCACTGCCACTGCCGGTGCCTGGTGGTGTATTGGTGGCCTGGTGCGGGGCGGGGCAGGGCGGGACGGAGCTTCACACTGATGCCGCGGTGTGTTGCTGGGCGGGGCGCATATTCCCGTTTTCTGGAAGAGTATGTTTGTGGCGTTTACTGTTGAACACGTCAGGTTAGGTTACGCTCTGTTACGGTTAAGGTAGGCAATGTGTTTCAGGGCTGAAAATGTTGGTAACTTTATGTGGGAATCACAATGAGGGTATTTTCCAAAAAGTCCTATGGTTAGTTTCGGAGCTACAGCCAAGCGTCTTCACTCGGAAACCACATACTCGCATAGAGAACGGGAATATGCGGGCGCGCTGAGGCAAACCTTTGGGTGTCCCGAGGCCCGTGTGTTCGTATGTGGGAGACAGGGAACTGCCTGCAGAGACAGGGTAACGTGTTGCCAGGGTTATGCAGGCGCGGCGGGTGAGGTGGCGTGCAGGTGATGGTGTTATCTGGGAAGTGTTTGTGGGAACTCTGTGCTGTTAATATTAGTAGAGAGGCTCAAACGTTATAAAAAAAAAAAAAAAAAAAAAAAAAAAAAAAAAAAAAAAAAAAAAAAAAAAAAAAAAAAAAAAAAAAAGTTGTGAGGGAGTGGCTATGACAAGAGGCACGTCACCAAGACACTCGTCTTTCTGCTGGGAATTGTCGCGTGTCTTATAAATCATGTTGCATGCGAGCTTTAAAGATTTATGTGATTAACGAAAAATGTAACAATGCAATTTAGATCGTTACTGACTTACATGCTCATAATGGAAATATTAAGTATATGTAATCGGTACTGGAAGATCGAACGATGGCGAATGAGTAAGCAGGCCGTCACGCACGATGAAATAATGATATTGGGTAAAGCTGCTTTGCCAATATTTGCAAACTTGTGTTTGAGTCACCGAACGAAGGTCACGCGTTGTTCTCGATACTTTCCAGCAACATAGAGGAAGGTCAGAGGATCGTGTATATACATATTATTATATGAAGGGATGCTCTAATAAATCACGTAACATTATGCTGATTGCAGTCATTACGAAATAAATGTATTGCAGCCACACTGACGAACACACTGAGGTAATTGTTAGGGGTGTCTGGCATGGAAATCAGTAGAAGTGACCGTCAACAAACGAGACAATGAACTGAAGGAAAACTTAAACAAACAATAAAAAAAAACGAAAAGCAAAGTACAGAGGGATTTTCAAACCCATAGAATTGAAAAAAATGGTTCCTCAGATGACTTTATATTCAATTTTTTATTTATTTATTTATTATTATTATTTTTGGCTATGCACCGAAGAGCCACTTTGTCAGGAAAACGAGGCAGATGTAAAGCTGATTTTGAAAGATTGCATTTGCATCACAATACATAGTAGATAAAAATAAACATGGTACTTTTGACGAGACAAAAAAAAAAAATAACTACAACCTTTTATGTATCAATTCCCTATGGATCAAAACGAATCAAAACACCAATGTCGCGAAACAAAATTAAACATTCATTTTAATCAATTTGAGAACAATCAAAGAAATCATGAAATTTTTATAGTTTCAAAGTTACAAATCGGATTCCATAGGTTTTAAAGGCCACAACAAAACCAAGGGAATTGTTTTGAAGGTCTGGACAGGCGACCCAACTTTAGGACAGGTGGAATAGCAGCACGAAAGGAGGGCAGGATAAACAAACAACAAAGTAACCTTGGATAGGGCGGGAAGGAGGGAAGGAGGACATTTTAACCCCTTGAGACCCAGAACGTAATTTTCATTGTAATTTGGGTACCATTAGACGATTTTTTTAGTGAATATAAACAATATTTTATAGATGTGACCTGCTTAGTATCCTTGTCCACTAGCTAATTTGGTATATTAAGCTACTTTTCGAAATTTCAAGGCTAAAAAACACGATTTTATATAGCAAAGGAAAGATCTGGGAGGGAGGACAGTTAAAAGGACGTCCTAAAGGCAGCCTCTGAATGTGGTAGTGAGTGCTTGGATGCGAGTGGGAAAAAATAAGGTGGAATGTGTGTGATGGTTGAAAGGGAACAGAAAGGTCCTTTAGGTGGGGAAACATGGTAAATAGAGGCAACTGAAAGAACCAACCAGGGATCTATTTGTCTAGCTGAGAGAGAGAGAGAGAGGAGAGAGGAGGGAGAGAGAGAGAGAGGAGAGAGAGAGAGAGAGAGAGGAGAGAGAGAGAGAGAGAGAGAGAGAGAGAGAGAGAGAGAGAGAGAAGAGAGAGAGAGAGAGAGAGAGAAGAGAGAGAGAAAGAGAGAGAGAGAGAAGAGAGAGAGAGAGAGAGAGAGAGAGAGAGAGAGAGAGAGAGAGAGAGAGAGAGAGAGAACACACACACACACACACACACACACACACACACACACACACAACTAAATTGGCCTACCCCTCTGTTTGTATGTTATTCTCTTACTGTCTTCTTTATAGGGACTGGCAACTAAGCGGGCTTTGTGTTACCCATTTTTGTTGTGCCCTTGGCCAGTTCCCTGTGATGTAAAAAAAAAAAAAAAAAAAAAAAAAAACCAGCACACAGTGACACACACACACCCACACACACACCCACACAGGGCAAGACAGAGAAGGACAGGAAGGAAATGAAATAAACATACATACATACATACATGAGGGGGATCAGGGAATACAAAACATGGAAGGCAAATGTTGAAAGAAAATAAACGAAAAAATGAAAAGAGGAAGAGGAAGAGGAAGAGGGAGAATCAAAACACAGGGAAGAAAAATAAGAGAGCAGGGAAAGGGCGGGTTGAGCAAGGCGAGAGGGGAGAGAGAGAGGGGAAGAAGAGAGAGAGAGGGGAAGGAGAGAGAGAGAGGGGAGAGGGAGAGGGGTTAGGGGGGGCAATTGGGTTAGTCTGGAAAAAATAACAAGGGTGAGGTTCTCCAGTTTCTCATCCTCAGAAGCGTGATAACTCCTCCCAGGCCTTCACAAATACCTGTCAATTTGTCCCTCGTACGTGCGTCTGTTTGTCTGTCTACCTGTCTGTCTGTCTGTCCCGAGTACCTGTCAATGTCAATTTGTCTGTCACTCCGTCCGTACGTGCGTCTGTTTCTCTGTCTACCTGTCTGTCTGTCTGTTCCGAGTACCTGTCACTGTCAATTTGTCTGTCACTCCGTCTGTACGTGCGTTTGTTTGTCTGTATACCTGTCTGTCTATCTCCCTTTCTTTACCTGTTTCAGTCTTGTATATTTGTTTGTATTTGTCTTATCAGTCTCTCTATATATCTACCTGTCTGTCTGTCTGTCCCAAGTACCTGTCACTGTCCATTTGTCTGTCATTCCGTCTGTACGTGCGTCTGTTTGTCTGTCTAACTGTCTGTCTGCCTGTTCCGAATACCTGTCACTGTCAATTTGTCTGACACTCCGTCTGTACGTGCGTCTGTTTGTCTGTCTACCTGTCTGTCTGTCTGTCCCTTTCTTTACCTGTTCCTGTCTGGCTTCTTTGTTTGTATTAGTCTTATATGTCTGTCGGTCTGTCTGTCTGTCTGTCTGTCTGTCTGGCTGGCTGTATGGGTCGTCTGTTGTGTCTGTGTTGGTTTATTCATATGAACAAGATATGCCATTTTCGTGTGGCTACTCACTTAGTTGTTTGCTTGGTAGGTGGTTTTATTTTTTCCTTCTTATTTCTCTTTGCCTTCTTTCCTCCCTCCTCTCCTCTCCTCACCTGTTTATGGTGGCTGTTTTCCACATTCCCTCTGTCGCTTCTTTGAATTTTCTTCTTAAAATTTCTTCTTTTCTTCTTAACATTTTCGCTTTCTTTAATTACCACCGACAGTAGCTGTTTTTTTTTGTTGTTGTTGTTGTTTGTTGTTGTTGTTGTTGTTGTTGTTGTTACACTAGTCTAGAAATTGAGACCTTGCTAAGAGGGCTTGCAAAACTGCATGTCAGTATTTATTTTGTTGTGTATATGTTTTAGAAAACTTTTTCCTTTTTTTTTAATCCGGTAGATCTGCCTTGCAACTGATACATGTAAGGAAAGTAAATCTGTACGCCGCTGTGTAGCTACAACAAGCTTTTTCTTTATCTTTTTCGTTATTTCGGAATGCTAGGATACGCGGGCGAATGTAATGAATACATATCAAGACAAATATAATGAATGTACATGAAGATTAGCTTTATAAATGTATATGAAAAAAATAAAGAATACCTATAAAGACAAACACAACGTAATGAATACATGTGAAGGCAAATCCAATTAATATAATGAAGAAAAATAGTGAATATATAGACTAACTAAATAGACACTAAAGACACTGAATATATAGCTATAATTATTACATATGAATAATTAATATATGATGAAATGCGATGTAAACATATGGAGACAAACATGAATATAAACAGATGCGTTGTGGATGCCTGCGTGTCTGTCTCAGGGCGTGTCTCACTGTCAATGCCTTGTGTGATATGAACAATTGCAGACGTGTGCATACTGCAAGTCAGATCTTTGTCTTGAGTTTCGAGCTTAAAGTTTCAATAGAATACTTTATACATTGGAAGAAGTATTATATGCACAGGACCTGAATATGCCTTTGGAGGACCTGAATCTTTCACTCGGTCCTCCAGTACTTGCCAATCAATGTTTCCGGGTCATGCATTTCACAATCATTCATACTGTATTTATGCTCTGACTGAGATAACGGTGCAGAATGCTTTGACTAAGTGATCAAATGGAGGACTCAGGTATGAAACGCATATATATATCTTTGTATCGAAGAACATTTTAATATTTGGCAGGGCGACAGTCTTCTCCATGACTTCTTGGGTCACAGCACGCCACGGCAAGGGGATTAGGAGGCGCCTGCAGCAGCGTCTTTGCCATATTTTCATAGTTGCTTTACACGGGTGTGGCAGCCAGGGTTAGTCTTGGTCTTTTAGTTTCCTACCAAGATGTTCATGTCGTACTTTTCTTACACACTTTATTCTGGGTTGGAAACAGTTGCAATATGTTTCTTTTATCCATTTTCACTTCAAAATGTGTATGAAATATCATCAATATTTACACAGCTGCAACATTATTTTGTGCTCAACTTCACTGAATGGGAAAATAATCTACACAAATATACGCGATTAACAAACGCTGGAATGAAAGATCCGAAGCAGCTCAATGCCCCCCTCCCTTGCTGCTGCTGCTGCTGCTGCTGCGTCAGTGAATTAGGGAAGCGTGTGGGTTCAGTGTTAGACTGCCTACGTATATACAGGGTAGTAGCTGTGGCCCGTGGGTGCGAGTTGAACACAACTGGAGAAACAGACTATCGTGGTAACCACTATAACGTGGTTATAGGTACGGACGTGCCCGCCACACACGACGCGACTCCCGTTAGGTAACGGCGGGATTCCCAGGGAGGTTATAGCTAGATAAGGGAAACCCTGCGGACCCCGGACACTCCCGCCTCATAATGTTGCTGCTGCTCTGGACCCCAGGGGGCGAGGGCGTGGCCGTGCCTGTCATGCAGCTCTGGGCGGGGCAGGTGACCGCTGGGTTGGGGCGGCGGACTAGCGGGATGACCTAGTCGGCCTTGGTGACCAACTGGTGCAGCTCTGACAGGAAGGCGCGTTTGACCAGCGCCAGCGGGTTGTCCTGCGTGGCCCCGTCAGGGCGTGGCGGCGCCACCAGGGAGGGACTGCCCACCATGCTGGGTGCCAGGGACTGGGATACAATGGAGGGCATGCCCATGGCCGGGTAGGTGCCTGCGTCGCCCACCTCATCCTCGTGGTGGCGCCGGCCCAGCGGCTGCCCGTGGGGGTCCAGGGGCCGCCGCAGGTGGCTCGCGAGGCATGAGGGGGAGCGTCTGCTGGAGTTCCATGGGGGGTAGATGTCTAGGGTCGTGAGGCTGCGGGAGCGGCTGGGCGTGGCGAGGGTCCTGCAGGATGCTCCGATGCGGGACAGCAGCGAGGCGGAGTGTGGCGACGGCGGCTGCGGGGGTTCACTCAGGCCGCCGTGGTAGACACGTTGGTGGTCCTTGCGAGCGTACTTGTTTTTGAGCATCTTGTCGCACAGCGAGCACTGGACGGCCACTTTGTGGAAGTGGATGCGCTCCATGTGGTTCCACAGGTTGCGGCGGCACGATATGACCTTCCTGCACGGCTAACAAGAGTGCCGCAGCAAACTGAGCTGCAGCGGCGTCGAGGCGGCGGCCACCGGCTCCCCGTGCCCCGCCACCACCACCAGCTCGGGCCAGGGTGGTGGTGGTGGTGGTGATGGGGAAGGGCCGCTGAGCAGACGGCTCTGAGCGGGAGCTCGGACGCCCTCTGGCGTCCGGAGCCGGACGGCTCTGACGCCTGGAGCTCCAGCTGCAGCAGCTCGTACCACTGGTGGTCGTCACGCTGGTTCTCGTTGTTGCACACTAGGGCCTCCGCCTCCCCCACCCCGTCACCGCCTGAAGCACCGACACTGCTGGGCCTGCGACGCTGCACACACACACACACACACACACACACACACACACACACACACACACACACACACCAAAAGCATGGCGACTGACATTCAACACAAAACTGAAGTGAATGGGGCCCTTCTTCCATTCTCGAGTCTTATCACACTTGCCACACTTAAATATCAACATCCCACACGTCTATCGTCCTGCCACACTTAAATATCAACTTCCCACACGTCTATCGTCCTGCCACACTTAAATATCAACATCCCACACGTCTATCGTCTTGCCACACTTAAATATCATTACATTACTGCACACTTAAATATAAAAGCTGCTTGACACACTTAATATCACTTACTACTGTTGGTTGCAATTGTTATTATTGCCAACTATCTCAACTGTATACACTGTGGTATTATTAGTTTATTTTTATCATGTAATATTAATTAGTTTTACTGTTATTATTTTTATTATTAATATCATTGTTATTGTGGCTATGATTTCTGTTATTTTGTCATCATTAATATTTTCATCATGATCTGTGATTATAACTGTGGGCATTATTATACGTTTCACTTTTTTATGTAGAAATGAAGAGCTTAAGTATACGGTGTCTATCTATCTATCTATCTATCTATCTATCTATCTATCAGTCTATCTATCTATCAGTCTATCTATCTATCTATCTATCTATCTATCTATCTATCTATCTATCTATCTATCTATCTATCTATCTATCTGTCTGTCTATATCTATCTATCTATCTATCTATCTATCTATCTATCTATCTATCTATCTATCTATCTATCTATCTATCTATCTATCTATCTATCTATCTATCTATCTATCTATCTATCTATCTGTCTGTCTATCTATCTATCTATCTATCTATCTATCTATCTATCTATCTATCTATCTATCTATCTATCTATCTATCTATCTATCTATCTATCTATCTATCTATCTATCTATCTATCTATACACACATATTCTGGTACTCATATATTTCATGGTGGGGCCATTGAAGGGATTTCCTTGTACGGCGCCGTGACGTGATTGTCCTGAAAGAAGCAGTAAATTGATGGGTGTTGTGCCGAGAGTTGTGCCGAGAGTTCCCCTCGTGTTGGCCATGCATCACCCTGCCTCGGGGTGTAGGGTGCGGCCCCTCGCAACGCTCACCATACAAATGAGCGTGAAAGGCGTCCTCCCATGCCCTTGAAACGGAAAACACCTTGTATTTCCTTTTCATTTTAATCATATTTTCCACACGTGATTAGTTTTTCTGTGTGTTTTTCTTAGTTTTTCTTTGTGAAAGTAGAAGTAGAGTGAAGTATTTAGGAAATTAAGATCCCCACCATAAGCCCCTCCGTTAACCCCTTCACGCCCAGATCTTTCCTTTGCTATAAAAAATCGTATGTTGTCGAGCCATAGAATTACGAAAAGTAACTGAATATACCAAATTTGTTAGTCGACAAGGATACTGAACAGGTCATAGCTATAAAATCTTGCTTCTATTCACTTAAAATCGTCTAATTGCACCCAAATTACAATGGAAATTACGTTCTGGGTGTGAAGGGGTTAAAATGCCTTCCAAGAAGCCCCTCCGTTAAAGCTAACCAAATATATTCTTATTTCAGAATGCCGAGGCTGTAAAGGTGATGGAGGGAGTGACTTGGAGCTTCCTCGCGTCTTGCAAGAGCCACGTTTAAAGGTAAGTAGGAAAACATACCTACAGTTTAGATTGTATCAGTGTTTGCAGAATCTAGTTATTTCTAGTTTACGCACACAAGTTCATTTTTTTTTCACGCATACGTAATGTTATTTGTGAACGTCATTTGATACAATTGAAGTGCGTCTCTTTGTAGTCACGGTCGTTTGCGCAGCGCCCACGTGGGTTCCATTTCGGTCAGTAGTAATGAGGTTCCTCTTTCACTTCTTGCAATTAATTGAGATAAAATAATGAAATAATGATTCCGGACGACTTAATGGATTTGATAGCCATTACTTTAATTAGAATGTGCATCCAGGCAAGCACTTCGAAGTCTAAAAAGAAAATAAGCATAGGGTAAAAAATATTTATTTTATTATATTTTTTATTTGTTTACATTTAGGCCTATAGCGCCTGTAGGCAGTGACCTCCCGGGC
This sequence comes from Chionoecetes opilio, assembly GCA_016584305.1. NCBI lineage: Eukaryota > Metazoa > Arthropoda > Malacostraca > Decapoda > Majidae > Chionoecetes > Chionoecetes opilio. Next base: position 192,351 of record JACEEZ010008897.1, on the reverse strand, counting down.
TCGGATGGTAGGCCCTAGAGGTTCTCTTAAGGGCTGTGATGGTTGGCCCTCTCCCGTGGTGGCACAAACAGGATTGTTATAGTGACACCTGTGATTAGTGGCTCATGCCGCCCCCCTGTGTCCTCCGATGAACTCGTCGTCGAAGGCAGAGTCAATGGGCAGCATGTGGGTGATCTTCGGCCACTCGACGGTTGCAGAAAGAGCTTAAGTGGATTTGGCACCCCTCAAGAATTGAACTCTGCACACCGAGCACGCCACTTGCTGGCGCTAAACACTCTGCCATCGTCTCTCACTATAAACACTCTGCCACCGCCTCTCACTATAAACACTCTGCCACCGCCTCTCACTATAAACACTCTGCCACGGTCTCTCACTATAAACACTCTGCCACCGTCTCTCACTATAAACACTCTGCCACCGTCACTCACTATAAACACTCTGCCACCGTCACTCACTATAAACACTCTGCCACCGCCTCTCACTATAAACACTCTGCCACCGTCACTCACTATAAACACTCTGCCACCGTCACTCACTATAAACACTCTGCCACCGTCACTCACTATAAACACTCTGCCACCGTCACTCACTATAAACACTCTGCCATCGTCTCTCACTATAAACACTCTGCCACCGCCTCTCACTATAAACACTCTGCCACCGCCTCTCACTATAAACACTCTGCCACCGTCACTCACTATAAACACTCTGCCACCGCCTCTCACTATAAACACTCTGCCACCGCCTCTCACTATAAACACTCTGCCACCGTCACTCACTATAAACACTCTGCCACCGTCACTCACTATAAACACTCTGCCACCGCCTCTCACTATAAACACTCTGCCACCGTCACTCACTATAAACACTCTGCCACCGTCACTCACTATAAACACTCTGCCACCGTCACTCACTATAAACACTCTGCCACCGCCTCTCACTATAAACACTCTGCCACCGTCACTCACTATAAACACTCTGCCACCGCCTCTCACTATAAACACTCTGCCACCGCCTCTCACTATAAACACTCTGCCACCGTCACTCACTATAAACACTCTGCCACCGCCTCTCATTATAAACAGATAAAAGGTAATTTGCATATATAAATGGATTGATTAAAGATATGTGAGCTAATATGTGATGAAGCAGAGTTATAATGAGATCATCTCTCATTCTTTATTGTACTTGCCTTTATTTCTATAATGATTTGTTTTGGTCCAAAATGGTATTATCTTATTCAATATGTACTGCAATTTTCACTGCTGTCATTTCTTAAGAAGTTTCATAAGAAAGTTCAGGAAGAGATTTGCTTCGTGCAGTTTCTTCGTCACCATGTTGAATATAAACCACATCCCTGCTACTTTCTCTAAGGTCAGTGATGAATATAAAACAGGTCAAGGCAGCAGCAACATTACTCTCTTAACGGAAGTAAAAGAATGAGGTCAGGGTGCCGGCGTGTCATCACCAGCACTGCACTATTCATCACCAACTCGGTGGACATGGAGACGCCACTTGCATACTGCACAGGCGACGCGACCCAGATCGTGGCCTCAAATCACACCCTGGAGTCGCGGTGCGTTAGTGCAGGGGAGGGCAGACCGTGAGGCTCGTTGTATGGGGGAAAAATAACTGAACTCTTTGGGCAACAAGCAATAGAAGAGAAAAAAATGTATTCACTTTTTTTATATTGAAGCAGAATTTTTTGCTTTATTGGAGAGTGGTGGGAGGACATGACAGATGGAACGAACGAAGACTTGTTGTTTTTACTTTAATAATTAAGAAAGTAAATTAGATACAAGTAGAGAACAGCACCGCACAACAAAACTAATCCCGGGTATTAGCTTACACACTGACTTCCACTGTAATGGCCGCCAAGCACGTTCAATCAGTGTAAGTAAATAAACAAATACGAGAGACTGATGAATACGGTATTGCACGGATCATATTAAAGAATACTTGTACTATCACTATTCACTGGTTGTTAGTACAGTTATTACAGTTATATTATTATTGTTAGTTAATTTATATATTAGTTAGTATAAAGAAAAGCTCGAGCACACACTTACTAACAAGGAATAATGAGCAAAACACATACCAGCGTAACAGGCCAGAGATACTCGTACACAAAGAAGGCAAAAGAACAATCCTCCTCCTCCTCCTCCTCCGGTACAGAGAGGTGGTTATCAACACTATTTTTAAGGGAAGCAGGTAGGAAGATAGGAGCGAAAAATGATCAAGACTATACAAACTGTCTGACTCTATATGTCGTGCAGCACAACCAACGTGTAACAAGATGGTAGGTAGGTAGGAAAGGTTAGGAAGGAGGAAAATGTAGGTAGGAAAAGTAAAGTAAGTAGGAAAATATAGGTAGGAAAGGTAAAGTAAGTAGGGAAAGGAGCGGAAAATAATCAAAGACTACAAACCTCTCTCCATGTCGTCGAACATATAACACAACATCAGCTTCAAGTCACTCCGCTTAGGACCATCCATTTATCGCCACTCAAGCTGAACGAACACCTTGGCTCGTCTAGGTGAGAGGCCGTCAAGCGAAGGGCCACGACCAGTAAAGGGGCTCTTCTAGAAGGCCCATCCGCCCCTTGATCCTCATGGCTGGGACTAAATAATTAGATTGGTAAATGATTGGATTGGACTTAGTAAATGATTGGAATGGACTCAGTAGACAGGTAGTTAGTGCGGAGTCATTAGGGAGCTTTAAAAGGAGGCTTGATAAATTCATGGATGGGGATGAAAGGTGGATGTAGGTAGTGTTAAGTAACGTACTACCTCGTGTAGGTCTCACGGCCTCTTGTAGCTTCCTTTAATTCTTATGTTCTTCTTATGTTCTAAATGGGTTTCTACTCCATCTTCTATCTATAATAATATAAGCGAAAGTGTGTCTGTCTGTCTGTCTGTCTGTATGTGTGTGTGTGTGTGTGTGTGTGTGTGTGTGTGTGTGTGTGTGTGTGTGTGTGTGTGTGTGTGTGTGTGGTATAGGTTCCGCCCCCCGTGGCGCAATCACCTCATATGGCACATTTTTGGAACCAGGTCGACCAGGGAAAGGTTTTAAGCCCACTTATGAGATGATCGGATCACTTTAAAAAAAAAAAATTTAAGCAGCCTATTAGCGAGAATTGTGAAAAAAAAAGTGGGTTGCGAGAATTGAGGAAACCTTGATGTAGGGTGATGGGTAATGAAATGGGTAAGTGAATGGGTGGGGTGATGGGTAATGGGTGTGGGGTGATGGGTGAGTGAATGGGTGGGGGTGATGGGTTGGGGGTGATGGGTGATGGGTGAGGGAATAGGTGGGGGTGATGGGTAATGGGTGAGTGAATGGGTGTGTGGTGATGGGTAATGGGTGAGTGAATGGGTGGGGGGTGATGGGTAATGGGTGAGTGAATGGGTGGGGGACGGGGGTGATGGGTAATAGGTGAGTGAATGGGTGGGGGGAATACATACATTTCTACATCCATGATTTCAGGAAAGTTAGAAGGGGCTATCTGGAGAGTCCGTGTTTGGTGGGCCGAAGGCCCACCAAACACAGGTGATGGGCCGAAGCCCCACCAATAGCCCTCCGCAGGAGCTAGCCAAAAAGTCCGCCCGGAGGGTGGCTTTGCGGCTAGTATATTAATAAAAGCGAAAGTGTGTGTGTATGTCTGTGTGTGTGTGTGTGCGTGTGTGTGGTATAGGTTCCGCCCCCCGTGGCGGAATCCCATCATATACCACATTTTTGGAACCAGGTTGACCAGGGGAAGGTTTTAAGCCCACTTATGAGATGATCCAATCACTTTTTCTTCTTTTTTTTTTTAGCAGCCTATTAGCGATAATTGTGAAAAAAAGTGGGTTGCGAGAATTGAGGAAGCCTTGATGTAGGGTGATGGGTAATGGGTGAGTGAATGGGTGGGGTGATGGGTAATGGGTGTGGGGTGATGGGTGATGATGGGTGGGGGTGATGTGATGGGAGGGAAGAGGGGGGTGATGGGTAATGGGTGAGTGAATGGGTGTGTGGTGATGGGTATGGGTGAGTGAATGGGTAGGGGGGTGATGGGTAATGGGTGAGTGAATGGGTGGGGGGTGATGGGTAATGGGTGAGTGAATGGGTTGGGGGTGATGTGAATGGGTTGGCGTTAATACATACACTTCTACATCCATGATTTCAGGAAAATTAGAAGGGGCTATCTGGAGAGTCTGTGTTTGGTGGGCCGAAGGCCCACCAATAGCCCTCCGCAGGAGCTAGCCAAAAAGTCCGCCCGGCGGGCGGCTTTGCGGCTAGTCATACATATCTTTGATTTCGCAAGACTTGGGTGGGGGGGGGGGGTGAGATGGGGTTAATTTAGGTTTTTTAGGGTTTGGTATAGGTTCAGTTATGTTTTTTGTGGATTATATTAGGTTAGGTTAGGTTTTTGAGGGCTTTGGTGGGGTTAAATTAGTTATTTTTGGGGGATTCGATTAGGTTAGGTAAGGTTTTTGGGGTTTAGGTGGGGTTAAGTTAGGTTTTTGGAGATTAGGTTAGGTTAAGTTAGTTTTTTAGGAGTTTAGGTGGGATTGAATTAGGCTTTTGGGGGTTTAAGTAGGGTTAAGTTAGATTTTTGGGGGTGTTCCTAGCTTAGTAAGTCAATGGGCGAGACATTGAACAAATATACCATAGTGCACCACCCAATTCGCAACCACAACAATAATTAGAGTAAATACAACAATTACTACTACTACTCTTACTACTCACACTGCTCTAGGTACATGCACCTTACACCCCTACACTCTTCATTCCAAAAATAAAAATAAAAATTGCAACGAAATATTATCACTATAACAAGGTTTCGGAGAGGCTGGGGCGTCCTTCGTGATAACCTACTTTTCATAATTTCACTTCGCCTTTCCTTTCTTTTCTAACCCCTTCACGCCTAGATCTTTCCTTTGATACATGAAAGCGTTTGTTGTTAGCCATATAATTACGAAAAGAAACGTAATATACCAAATGAGCTAGTGGCCAAGGATATTTTAAATTAATGCACTTCCATTGTAGGAAGGCACGGGCTTTCTAAGAGCCCGTCAGTGTTAAGCAGTTAGATGTCACAGTAGTTAACGGGGTGGAGGGTATGAGGCGACGATTTCAGCAAGGATATTTAGAGGAACAGCACTCAGGACGGAGGCTGCCGTTTCGACTTCTCTTGGGTAAGTTGCGTGACGGTAGAGGCGCAGCCTGGCGGTGGAAGGGCAATGCAGGACATAGTGTAGTAGTTGTGATTCCTCCATCTCTAGGCAGTGTTCGCATGGGTTGGCCGTTTTATTTGTCATTTGGGTTGTTCCGAGGTAGCCCAGGCGAAGGTGATGCAGGCTGGTGGACAGGGGACAGATACTAAACAGGTCATATCTATAAAATATTCCTCATACTCATTAAAATCGTGTAATGATACCCAAATGACAATGGAAATTACATTACCCTCAAGGGGTTAATCATCATCCCAGTGTCGCTTCTCATCTTCCCTTTATTATATTCTCTTCATTCTTCCTCCTCTTTCTCCTCCTTCCATGCGATGTGTTCGAGTCATTCTAATAGACACTGTCCATCTGATCGCAATCGGGCCAATTTCTGTCGCGAGACATTCTCATCTTGTCTATAGTGAATGGCCGCCTCTTCACCGATAACAGAGAGAGAGAGAGAGAGAGAGAGAGAGAGAGAGAGAGAGAGAGAGAGAGAAGAGAGAGAGAGAGAGAGATAAGATACTTTGATCCTATCTAGACACTTTGCAAGTACCAACTACAAGGTTATTGACTATACAAAGCGCCACCACACCAGGACGAATTTGGTGGACTCGAACCGCTGACCGAATGGCGCAGGGACTCTGCAACACCAGTCCGTGATTCTACCACCGCGTCACCCTGGCGGGTAGAGAGAGAGAGAGAGAGAGAGAGAGAGAGAGAGAGAGAGAGAGAGAGAGAGAGAAATTTTTTTTCCACGGACGAATGGAACAAAGTCTCCATGTGTAATACAACATTGATGAGAGTGATTTGTATCCGTGTCTGATATAAATCGGATCTTGTTTCCTCATAAATTGATGTGTCACCAGTGGTCTCAAAACTGTAAAAATACACCTCTAGATATATTACTGTTATTACAATAGGTGTTGAAGAAAACCTAGATATATGATGACGACGTACTCCTTTTCCTCTTCCTCTTCCTTTTCCTGTTCCTCCTCCTTCTCTTCCTCCTCCTTTTCCTGCTCTTCCTCCTCCTTTTCCTGCTCTTCCTCCTCCTTTTCCTGCTCTCCTCCTCCTTTTCCTGCTCATCCTCCTCCTTTTCCTGCTCATCCTCCTCCTTTTCCTGCTCTTTCTCCTCCTTTTCCTGCTCATCCTCCTCCTTTTCCTGCTCTTCCTCCTCCTTTTCCTCCTCCTCTGAAACTTCCATGTTCCTATCCTCTTTAGGGACATGGTATCGTTTTCCAACTGTTTTCTTACAAGTAGTTGATAGTTAGTAGTATGTATTCAGGCAGTACCTCGTTATGACCAATAGGTCTCTTGGTGTCTGTTATTCCTATGTAATCCTATGTATCCTCCTGTCCTCCTCCTCTCTCCTCTTCCCTCCTCCTCCTCCTCCTCCTCCTCCTCCTCCTCCTCCTCCTCCTCCTCCTCCTCCTCCTCCTTTTCCATCTTTAAATACCACACAGAGCTTCGGATTTTTGGAATTTTCTTGAACTCTTTTTGGTTTCTTATTCTCACTTCCTTATCCTTCCCTCTATCTCTTTCATCCTTTCACTTCGCCTTTCCTTTCTTTTCTTAATCATCCTCCCAACCTCCCTTCTCATCTTCCTTTCATTACGTTCCTTTTAACATTCTTCCTTCTCTTTCTATTCCTTCCATACGTTAACCTTTTTACTTTACTAATTCACCCCTTTTGTTCTTTCTCTGTCTCTCTTCTTTCTTTGCCAAACATTTTCCCACAAGCCTTTTCCCCTCATTACTCCCTCGGGTATTTTCTTTTATTTTATTTTTCCCTCTTTGGCCTAGCTTTTACCTCTTAACCCTTTCACCTAACCTAATCGAATCCCCAAAAATAACTCATTCAACCCCGCCAATGCCCTCAAAAACCTAACCTAACCTACTATAATCCATAAAAACATAACTCAACCCTACCTAAACCCCCATAAAACCTAAATTAACCTCATCTGACCCCACCACCCAAGTCTTGCAAAAGCCACGATATGTATGATGGAGTAAAAACCCATTTACCTGATTTTCTACTCCTCTATTCTTTCCCATGAAAATTGAAGAAATAATGAGATAATAACAACACTATACAAAGGTGGATTGGATGCTGTTGGTGTGAGAGAAGAAGGCCTGGTGTGAAATAAGATAGGAAATGTATTGGAATTAATGCATGAACGACAGAAGGGATTGCAGATTGAGATGGATAAGTTTTTTTTTAATATATTGTCTATATTTTTACATTAATAAGGACTGGCCAAGAAAAAAAAAGGTAACAAAATGCCTGCAAACAATAACGTGTACAAGAATGAAGTGTTTCGACAGAAGCTATAGTCTATTTTTTATAACGAGGCAAAAATTCCTTTCTATCTTAAGGCCTCATGCTTAAAATTATGCCTATGTTTACCTATACTATAATTAACTATGATTAAATAGAACTGAAATTTGGAAGAAGCGTACTATTCCCTTCTCCTGGCATCAAATAGCAGTCAGTAAGCAGCAAGGGGTCAGGATTTTTCACCTCGTTAAAAAAACCAGACTATAGTGAAAATTCTTCTGTCAAAGCCATTCCCTTGGCAGGAGTCATAAAAAAAGTCAGAGTATTAAACTATTACACATATGATTTTGTTATGGTATATTTCTTTTATCATTGAAGTCTTATGTTTCCGTTGTTGTTGTTCATCATCATCATCATCATTATCATCATCATCATCATCATAATCACCGTCATCATCATCTTTGTCATTTTCTTCCTCTTTCTCATTCTCCTCGTCCTTCTTCTCTTCCTCGTCTTCTTCCTTTATTTTTTCCTCTTCCTCCTCCTCTCCTTTCTCAAATCCTCCCTGTATTTATAACTACAGCTAATACGATCATCACAGTCTTTCGAGGAACTCCCACGGCAATGATTAGTTAATTAACGTGTTGGAAATGACCTGCTTCCCTTTGTGTTGTGATGCTGAGTGCGCGTAACGACTTTGCACTCCAAGGCTTTCTCATATGTGTACATGCGAAAAGAGAGAGAGAGAGAGAGAGAGAGAGAGAGAGAGAGAGAGAGAGAGAGAGAGAGAGAGGGAGGAGAGGAGGAGAGGAGAGGGAGGAGAGAGAGAGAGAGAGAGAGAGAGAGAGAGAGAGAGAGAGGGAGAGAGAGAGAGAGAGGGAGAGAGAGAGAGATTTGAAACATTTATTCATAGCTTACACAGAGAGGAGAGAGAGAGAGAGAGAGAGAGAGAGAGAGAGAGGAGAGAGGAGAGAGAGGAGAGAGAGAGAGAGAGAGAGAGAGAGAGAGAGAGAGAGAGAGAGAGAGAGAGAGAGAGAGGAGAGAGAGAGAGAGAGATTTGAAACATTTATTCATAGCTTACACAGAGAGAGAGAGAGAGAGAGAGAAGAGAGAGAGAGAGAGAGAGAGAGAGAGAGAGAGAGAGAGGAGAGAGAAAGGAGAGAGAGAGAGAGAGAGAGAGAGAGAGAGAGAGAGAGAGAGAGAGAGAGAGAGAGAGAGAGAGACTTTTTCTCTCATAATAAGTATTTTTCAAAGCTTATATAAAAAAAAATAATCTTGATATGTTTAATGGTCTATTTGTTTATATGGTAAATTTCATGATTTTTTATGTCTCCTTTCAATCTTATATGCATGACTTACTTTCCTTCGATGAGAAAGATATTCATTTGATTATATTTATTGATACAAGTTCGTCTTTACTTTGAGCTGCTGTATGTTCTTGATACAGCAGAATAACAGCGTGCAATAGTTGGAAATAAGGGGTATTGAAACTTACTCAAGTCTTATAATTATTGAAACGGGCGCGTGTCAAACTAATAATGAGATGAATGGGTCTGGGAAGGGTAGAGGGGCGTATCAATAAATCGTTCAGGGCCAGTCAGTTATTTGATTAATTTAGGTTAGGTTTATGTTATGTTATGTTATGTTAGATTAGTAGGTTAGTTAGGTTAGAACAGTAGTAGTAGTTTTTTTTCTTCTTTTTCTGTTTTTTTCTGGCCTATAGCGCCTGTAAGCAGTGACCTCCAGGGGTGGGATGGTAGGCCCTGGAGGATCACTTGAGGGTGTGATGGTTGGCCCTCGCCCGTGGTGGCGCAGGCAGGATTTTTATAGTGACGCCTGTGATTAGAGGCTCATGCCGCCCCCCTGTGTCCTCCGATGCAATTGCAGTCGAAGGTAGAGTTAATGGGCAGGGCATGTGGGTGTTCGAGACCACTCGACAGTGCAGAAATATTCTAAGTGGATTTATGGGTCTCACTGGGGATCGAACTCGGGTCTTCGAGAACGCCACCCGATGACGCTAACCACTCTCCTACCGCCTCCCCTAAGGGTTAGTAGTAGTAGTAGTAGTAGTAGTAGTAGTAGTTAAAGTATCGAAAAACTTAGATGTGACGTGTACGGACTTGGAGAATGTATTTGACTACAGTGATATATAGCAGGTTTACGTATTACGGTTTAAATATATATATATACAAACTTATCCATCCCAATTTGCAATCCCTTCTCTCGTTCATGCATTAATTCCAATACATTCCCTGTCCTATATCATACCAGGCCTTCTTCTCTCGCACCAACAGCATCCAATCCACCTTTGTATATTGTTGTCATTTCATTATTTTTTCAATTTCATGGGAAAGAATTGAGGAGCAGAAGATCCGAGCCAAAGGGAAAAATAAGATAGATTAAAATACCAGAGGGAGTAATGAGGGGAAAAGGCTCGTGGGAAAATGTTTGGCTGAGGCAAGGTTGTGGCAAATGATGAGTACGTAAAACTTTCTTCATTGCTGGATTATGAGGATTAAGTGGGATGAAAGATATTTATGATAAAGTGAGATGAAAACTTTTTCTCAACAGCTTATATGATATTTATACGGGGTTGTTTGTCCTCAAATCATCATTCTAATTATATAGCACTAGTCACTTCCTCTCCTAATTATATAGCACTAGTTCACTTCCTCTCCTAATTATATAGCACTAGTTCACTTCCTCTCCTAATTATATAGCACTAGTTCACTTCCTCTCCTAATTATATAGCACTAGTTCACTTCCTCTCCTAATTATATAGCACTAGTTCACTCCTTCTCCCTGGAAAATGTAACCTCCTTCCTCCAACAAATCTACATCCTGCATCTGATTTAACCATCCTGCTGTAACATTCCGTTCTTTCCCCTTCCCTCACCGTTACACAATTTTTCCATAACCCTTCCCCTTTTTAATGCTTTGCCATAGTGCCATATGACCTCTGATGTCTGGCACATTCCCCCTTTTTTGGCATTAAATTAATCAATCACTTCCTCTCCTAATTTGCTTTTATTTCCCTCTATCTATCTTCAGTTTTCTCCTCAGATTGACCTTTCTCCTCCCCTCACTCAGCTTGCATGTTCAGTCAGTTCAGTTGTTGGTCGGGAGTCAGGCCTTTTTCAACGGCACTCCCTGACGTGTTTCTTCTTGCTGTCTGGGTCTTTAATTAGTTGTCTTCTCTTATTCTATCTTATTAGTTTCTTTCTTTTCTTTATCCTTATTTTCTCTGGTCATCCAAAAACTGTTGATTGTTCTTTTTGCTTCTTCCACATTCCCGTCTCCAAACAAATACTCCCCCACTATATCCTCTACCTCCTCTATGTAAGGTTGTTGTAGCCTCACACTTTTCCTTCTTTCATTACTGTAGGCTGGGCACCATAACAGAAAATGTTTTAAGTCCTCCTTTTCTGCCCCACACAAATCACGTTATTTCTTCTCCCCAAGTCCATCTAACCAACCATAAAGTGTTGTATTATCTCTCTTCGTGACTTGAACAAACCACTGTAAGTCTCTCCCTTTCTCTCTCTCCTTCTCTTCTCTCTCCTCATTTTCTCTCTTCTTTCTTTCCTTCACGTTTCCTTCAATTATTTTTATATCTTCTCTTTGTCTTCCTTATTCTTTTCATTTTTGCGTCTTTTCTTATTTTTATAATTTCCATATTTTCCTTCTCCTCTTTCTCTCTTACCTCTTCATTTCTCTCTCTTCCCTTCTCTCAGCTTTCATGTCCATCTAGCCATGAACTGTTGTATTGTCTCTTCATGACTTGGCCAAACCACTGCAAGTCTCTCCTCCTCAACTTCTTAGCTGTTCCCTTTATCCTTGCCATCGTGATTCTGTCTTTTCTTGTCACCACGACCATCCATCTCAGCACCTTCATTTCGGCGTTATCCATTTTCTTCCCTTCGAGCTTCTCAAGTTTCCGCTCAACACACTATCGCAAGACTAACTCCATTGTTCGATTTTTCCTTCACTTAAGGGACAAAAACACTATCTTTGAACTCAGGGCGTCGGTAGGCTTTTTTGTTTCACTTTGGGGCTGTGATTCGATCTTTAGTGTTAATGAGACTTTTTGCATTGATATAGAAAATAACAATAGTTTGTCCAGTGGCGTAGCCAGGTATCTATCAATAGGGGGGCACCTAGGGGGGCACGGCTGAGTAGGGGGGGCACTAGGCAAACGGAGCGGAGGAGCATTCTGATGCCCCTGGCCAGTAGGGGGGCACCGGATTTTCATGGGGGGGCACATGCCTCCCGTAGCTACGCCACTGCACAACACACACACACACACACACACACACACACACACACACACACACACACAACAACACTACACACCCCACACACACACACACAACACCACACACACACACACCACACACACACACACAACACACACACACACACACACAGAAACGCACAAACACACACAAAATTAAATCGAACTTCCGACTCGGCAGTTTGATTTAATCTTCTTATTTTTCTATCTCCAAAATAAAGAACATTGACAAATTGAACATGATCTATATTAATAAAAGCGAACGTGTGTGTGTGTGTGTGTGTATGTCTGTGTGTGTGTGTGTGTGTGTGTGTGTGTGTGTGTGTGTGTGTGTGTGTGTGTGTGGTATAGGTTCCGCCCCCCGTGGCGGAATCCCATCATATACCACATTTTTGGAACCAGGTTGATCAGGGGAAGGTTTTAAGCCCACTTATGAGATGATCCGATCATTTTTTTTTTTTTAGCAGCCTATTAGCGAGAATTGTGAAAAAAAGTGGGTTGCGAGAATTGAAGAAGCCTTGATGTAGGGTGATGGGTAATGGGTGAGTGAATGGGTGGGGTGATGGGTAATGGGTGTGGGGTGGTGGGTGAGTGAATGAGTGGGGGGTGATGGGTGATGGGTGAGGGAATAGATGGGGGGTGATGGGTAATGGGTGAGTGAATGGGTGTGTGGTGATGGGTAATGGGTGAGTGAATGGGTGGGGGGTGATGGGTAATGGGTGAGTGAATGGGTGGGGGGTGATGGGTAATGGGTGAGTGAATGGGTTGGGGGTGATGTGAATGGGTTGGCGTTAATACATACATTTCTACATCCATGATTTCAGGAAAGTTAGAAGGGGCTATCTGGAGAGTCTGTGTTTGGTGGGCCGAAGGCCTACCAAACACAGGTGGTGGGCCGAAGGCCCACCAATAGCCCTCCGCAGGAGCTAGCCAAAAAGTCCGCCCGGAGGGCGGCTTTGCGGCTAGTATATATATATTTTTCTTTTCTCTCTCTCTCTCTCTCTCTCTCTCTCTCTCTCTCTCTCTCTCTCTCTCTCTCTCTCTCTCTCTCTCTCTCTCTCTCTCTCTCTCTCTCTCTTTCTTTCATACATCTCAGAGACACTTCGAAACAATTGAAGCAGTTAATTAGTGAAGTGATTGTGATCATAATTATTGCAACAATCAAGGTGTACATATATCTGGCACGTTTACTGTCATCAAATAGAACCTTAAAGCTCGCGATAGACACCAGTTAAGCAAGTCACAGTACAAGAATCAAGGAGAAAACCGTGAAATGAAACTAAAGTGTCGAGGCTTTGCGAGTCGTCTGGTACTTGCTTCGTGAACTTCAGCGGGAGGCAGGAGACTGGAGGCTTGGCAGCGGCGGAGGTGGCGGCGGTACGTGGGACGAGTGGTCTGCGGTTTATCTTTATTTGTTTGTTCTGTAACGCATTTAGAGGGTTCGCGTATCCAACTATAGTGTTACCGTTTGTGTTGTGGTGTGTTAAGGTACCATGGCTGCCTGCAAGCTTCGGGCAGGCCGGGTGAAGGCAGGAAGCAGGCCGGAAGCAAGTTGCAGGAGGCCCACTGAGCTGCTTGCCGTGAGTGTGTTCCATCTTGTGTGTTATCATGTTTTCCTTGCGATATTTCTTTCATTCATCGCGTGTATAGGACTGAGTGAGGTTATTTATATGTTTGTTCATGGCACTTTGTACGGTATATATGGAGAACAGCGATATGATAAAGGAAAGGCTGTGAGGTTACTGAGTGAGTGACTTTCTTGATGCCATAACCTCTCCTCTCTCTCGTTTCTTGCTGCTTAACCCCCCAACCCTCCCCCTCCTTCCCTCTCTCCCCTTCCCTCCTCGATGACGGCGTCTCTTACTTATAGTATGAGATATTTAGGTGGTATAAAAAAAAAAAAACACACCTATGAACTTAGTAAATAGGAAGTTAACCCATATATGCCTGCCTTCCTATATACTGTATAGCCCACCCATAAACTTATTCATTAAAGAAAATGTTGCAATAGGAAACTAATTTGGTTTGGTTGGCTGGCTAGGAAGTGGACTTACTGATCACAAATAGAAAGTTAAGGATTTGAGATGTGGCGTATAACTGCAACCACCAACCCTTCGCGTTAGTAACAGAATTCTGACGCTTAATTAACGAGTAATTATCCCGCAGTGTACCTGTAACAAGGCTCCAATAATACGTATACATTTCAGATTAACATTATTGGTTAATTTTTCTCAATATGTTACCAATTGATCTACTTATTCAAATGAGGGGCACCGCCCTGAAATGGGGGGCACCCGGGGGGGCACGTGACCCCCCAGGCCCCCTCGCAGTTCCGCCACTGGTTTTGTCCCTCTTTGTTTTTAATTTACCTTACATTGTGGTAAACATTATGTCGTCTGAAATCTCATACTTCATTTATGTTTAATCATTTACTTTCGTATTTTACTTTCTCAAAATGGTTTCAAGACAAAATGTTAAACGAATGGGTAATATAGTATCTCCATGCTGGGTGTGTCGGTGTTCCTGTAACCTTTTCATACCCTAGCTTTGGTGTAGCAGAGTTTTTCGTTATGCTCGTTGATTTCTTACCAACGAAAAATAGTAAACAAAAAGACAGATACAACTACAACAGGCCAGTACAACGGGGGGGGGGGGGGGGGCAGCGCGCCTGTCACGGTGGCACAGCAGCATTTTACGGATTCAATATTTTTTCTTAATTGCCGCCTCGCATGTGGAGGAAGGGCGCTGTTATAAAGTTATAAAGAATAGACGTTATTGTTTTTTTTGTCGCTGGATCGCGTACACGGGTTAATTGGTGGCGGGGAAGCGGAGGCACAGGTGTTAGGGTGGGGGGAGAGGGAGAGAGAGAGAGAGAGAGAGAGAGAGAGAGAGAGAGAGAGAGAGAGAGAGAGAGAGAGAGAGAGAGAGAGAGAGAGAGAGAGAGAGAGAGAGACCTACAGACAGTTAGACAGACAGACAGAAAGACATACAAACAGACAGACAGAACGACATTGACAAACAGACAGACAGAAAGACATTGACAAACAGACAGACAGAAAGACATTGACAAACAGACAGACAGAAAGACATTGACAAACAGACAGACAGAAAGACATTGACAAACAGACAGACAGAACGACATTGACAAACAGACAGACAGAAAGACATTGACAAACAGACAGACAGAACGACATTGACAAACAGACAGACAGAAAGACATTGACAAACAGACAGACAGAACGATATTGACAAACAGACAGACAGAAAGACATTGACAAACAGACAGACAGAACGACATTGACAAACAGACAGACAGAACGACATTGACAAACAGACAGACAGAAAGACATTGACAAACAGACAGACAGAATGACATTGACAAACAGATAGACAGAAAGACATTGACAAAAAGACAGACAGAACGACATTGACAAAAAGACAGACAGAACGACATTGACAAACAGACAGACAGAAAGACATTGACAAAAAGACAGACAGAACGATACTGACAAAAAGACAGACAGAAAGACATTGACAAAAAGACAGACAGAACGACATTGACAAACAGACAGACAGAAAGACATTGACAAACAGACAGACAGAACGACATTGACAAACAGACAGACAGAAAGACATTGACAAAAAGACAGACAGAACGACATTGACAAACAGACAGACAGAAAGACATTGACAAAAAGACAGACAGAACGACATTGACAAACAGACAGACAGAAAGACATTGACAAACAGACAGACAGAAAGACATTGACAAACAGACAGACAGAAAGACATTGACAAAAAGACAGACAGAACGACATTGACAAACAGACAGACAGAACGACATTGACAAACAGACAGACAGAACGACATTGACAAACAGACAGACAGAACGATATTGACAAACAGACAGACAGAAAGACATTGACAAAAAGACAGACAGAACGATATTGACAAAAAGACAGACAGAACGATATTGACAAACAGACAGACAGAACGATATTGACAAACAGACAGACAGAAAGACATTGACAAAAAGACAGACAGAACGACATTGACAAAAAGACAGACAGAACGACATTGACAAACAGACAGACAGAAAGACATTGACAAACAGACAGACAGAAAGACATTGACAAAAAGACAGACAGAACGACATTGACAAACAGACAGACAGAACGACATTGACAAACAGACAGACAGACATTGACAAAAGACAGACAGAAAGACTTGACAAAAAGACAGACGAACGACATTGACAAAAAGACAGACAGACAGACATGACAAACAGACAGACAGACGACATTGACAAACAGACAGACAGAAAGACATTGACAAAAAGACAGACAGACGACTGACAAAAGACAGACAGAACGACATGACAAACAGACAACAGAAAGACATTGACAACAGACAGACAGAATAACATTGCAAAGTCGACAGACGACTTGACAAACAGACAGACAGAACGACATTGGACAAAGGACAGACAGGAAGGATTGACAACAGACAGACAGAATGACATTGACAACAGACAAAGACAGAGAATTGACAAAGGACAGACAGAACGACATTGACAAAAAGACAGACAGAACGATATTGACACAGACAGTTAGAAAGACATTGCAAACAGACAGTCAGAACGACATTGCAAACGACAGACGAACGACATTGACAAACAGACAGACGACGATTGACAAAAGACAACGAAAGACATTGACAAACAGAAGCAGAAAGACTTGACATAGACAGACTAGAAGAAGACATTGACAAACAGACAGACAAACATACAGACAGAAAGACAAACAGACAGAAAAAAGGCAGAAAAACTTAGACAAATAGACAAAGACATATAGAAAGACATAGACAGGCAGACAGACAGACAGACAGACAGACAGACAGACAGACAGATAGACAGACAGACAGACAGACAGACAGACAGACAGACAGACAGACAGACATGGCATCTATGGCCTCTTTCCCTTCACCCTACACGAGTCTGCCCTGGGCTGTAAAACGTCTTATTGGTTCGGTCAGACAATAATGTGTTAGTGGACCTCCGCTGGGATCCATTCTGTCCACACGCTGCTGTTCCCTCCCCCTCCCTTCCACCACACCCCCCAACATGAAGGCGCTGTGGTGAGGGGGAGGGGAGAGCATGGGAGGAGGGTGGGCGACAGAGGAGTGTTACTGAACGACCAAAGGAGGGCTAGTGTGGTGGGATGAAACTTGAACCAAAAAACCCACACCCATTTTAACTATTATTTCCCATTTTGTCTGTTTTTGTTGTTTTCCTTTTGCTTTTCTATTTCTTTTTTGTTTTCTTCTTCTTTACTGTTCAACACAGCACCGTCACCTTCACGTAACGGCCTTGTTTTCTTCCTGTTTCGTTGTGTATTGAATTGGTCCCTTCTTTGTGATTGAGGTCATGTTGCTTAGTCTGGCTTTCATGTGTTTATCTCGGTTATGGGTTTAATGGTATTGATTTAACCCCTTGAGACCCAGAACGTAATTTTCATTGACCTTTGGCTACCATTAGATGATTTTTAGTGACAATAAGCAATATTTTAAAGATATGACCTGTTTAGTATCCTTGTCGACTAACTAATTGGGTATATTCAGTTACTTTTCGTAATTCTATGGCTAACAACAGACGATTTTTTATAGCAAAGGAAAGCTCTGGGCGTGAAGGGGTTAATCTTTTCTGTTTTCCTTAGCCCATATAAGCGCTGATACAACACGATAGACAATGGTGCAGTCGTATGGGTTTTCATTACAAACATTAAATCTGTGCAGGAATGTCCTATAGTTACTGTTATTGCGTTATTGCAAAGCTGAACGGTGCTGTGACCTCGTAAAGGCAGGACCCTCACATGGGATTATGACCTTGGACGCAAACACCTTCTGAACATTGTTATTACGGAGCAAGAGGAGATATTATTCGTAACCACTTCGCGCCCAGATTTTCCTTTACTATAAAAAAATTGTATGTAGTCGAGCCATAAAATTGCAAAAATAACTGAATATAACAGTGAACAAAGATACAAAACAGGTCATATTTATAACATATTGCTTATATTCACTAAAAACTGTCTAATGGTAGCCTAATTACAATGGAAGTTACGTTCTGGACCTCAAGGGGTTAATGCAATGTAATAGACACGTCAACCCTGCTACAAGAGATAGCCTATTTGTTAAACGAAAATGAACTCATATTACGACGCTGCATAGAGGTAAAAAATGATGCATGGTTTGCGTTGCGTTATCTATATCGTGTTAGGTTTTAGTGAAGGGGTTGATCGATTTATCTATATTTTGGTCTATGTATATTTCTTTGTGTGTGTGTGTGTGGGTGTGCGTGTGGGTGTGTGTGTGGGTGTGGGTGTGTTGGGGTGTGGGGTGGGTGGGTGGGTGGGCCTGCGGGCGAGCGTGAGTGTATCTTATTATCCACCCATCCAGTGTATCATTGTTATGAATGTAGCGGTGCATTTCATTGTTTAATATACACACAAGCAGCCACACACACACACATCAATAGATCAATGAATAAGGGAATGTATGTATGTACATATATTATCGACATAAATATGATTTGATTATGAATTTGGTTATATATACGTTATACCTCTATAATGTATATACAAAGGTTTTTATTGTACAAGTAGTTATTTTTTTTAACGTATTTGGAGTACACACATAATTAAGTTGTATTTATTTGTCAGCATAGATAGATAGATATAACTTTTATTTCCCACAAAAATACTAAAATATATATACAAATATACATGTAGAAATGGCACATTATTATCATTATACACATTACACTTAAGACACAGTGTTAATTTGTATTCCTTAAATGCTATGGGAATATCATTAGCTAATGTTATATATGTAGACACAACCTCCATAAGGATGTAAACTCTATAAAGAAGTACTCTTTCCAATCTGTTTGAGTGGGGAGAGAGTTTGAGTGGTTTTTTAGTCTGTGAGTGGGGAGAGAGTTTGAGTGGTTTTTCAGTCTGTTTGAGTGGGAAGAGAGTTTTAGTGGTTTTTCAGTCTGTTTGAGTGGTTTTTCAGTCTGTTTGAGTGGGGAGAGAGTTTGAGTGGTTTTTTAGTCTGTTTGAGTGGGGAGAGAGTTTGAGTGGTTTTTTAGTCTGTTTGAGTGGGGAGAGAGTTTGAGTGGTTTTTCAGTCTGTTTGAGTGGGGAGAGAGTTTGAGTGGTTTTTCAGTCTGTTTGAGTGGTTTTTCAGTCTGTTTGAGTGGTTTTTCAGTCTGTTTGAGTGGTTTTTCAGTCTGTTTGAGTGGTTTTTCAGTCTGTTTGAGTGGTTTTTCAGTCTGTGAGTGGGAAGAGAGTTTGAGTGGTTTTTTAGTCTGTTTGAGTGGGAAGAGAGTTTGAGTGGTTTTTTAGTCTGCTTGAGTGGTTTTTCAGTCTCTGAGTGGTTTTTCAGTCTGTTTGAGCGGTTTTTTTCATTCTGTTTGAGTGGTTTTTCAGTCTGTTTGAGTGGGAAGAGAGTTTGAGTGGTTTTTCAGTCTGTTTGAGTGGGTTTTTCAGTCTGTTTGAGTGGGAAGAGAGTTTGAGTGGTTTTTCAGTCTGTTTGAGTGGTTTTTCAGTCTGTTTGAGTGGTTTTTCAGTCTGTTTGAGTGGGAAGAGAGTTTGAGTGGTTTTTCAGTCTGTTTGAGTGGTTTTTCAGTCTGTTTGAGTGGGAAGAGAGTTTGAGTGGTTTTTTTAATTCTGTTGAGTGGTTTTTCAGTCTGTTTGAGTGGTTTTTCAGTCTGTTTTTTGAGGGGGGGTTTTTTTCAGTCTGTTTGAGTGTTTTTTCAGTGTTTGAGTAGGAAGAGAGTTTTGAGTGGTTTTTCAGTCTGTTTGAGTGGTTTGTTTTTCAGTCGTTGAGTAGGAAGAGAGTTTGTGAGTGGTTTTTCAGTCTGTTTGAGTGTTTTTTCAGTCTGTTTGAGTAGGAAGAGAGTTTGAGTGGTTTTTCAGTCTGTTTGAGTGGTTTTTCAGTCAGTTGAGTAGGAAGAGAGTGAGTGGTTTTTCAGTCTGTGAGTAGGGAAGAGAGTTTGAGTGGTTTTTTCAGTCTGTTTGAGTGGTTCTTCAGTCTGTTTGAGTGGGAAGAGTTTGAGTGGTTTTTCAGTCTGTTTGAGTGGTTTTTTTTTCAGTCTGTTTGAGTGGGAAGGAGAGTTTGAGTGGTTTTTCAGTCTGTGAGTAGGAAGAGAGTTTGAGTGGTTTTTCAGTCTGTTTGAGTGGTTTTTCAGTCTGTTTGAGTGGGAAGAGAGTTTGAGTGGTTTTCAGTCTGTTTGAGTGGTTTTTCAGTCTGTTTGAGTGGGAAGAGAGTTTGAGTGGTTTTTTCAGTCTGTTTGAGTGGTTTTTCAGTCTGTTTGAGTGGTTTTTCAGTCTGTTTGAGTGTTTTTTCAGTCTGTTTGAGTGGTTTTTCAGTCTGTTTGAGTGTTTTTTCAGTCTGTTTGAGTAGGAAGAGAGTTTGAGTGGTTTTTCAGTCTGTTTGAGTGGTTTTTCAGTCTGTTTGAGTAGGAAGAGAGTTTGAGTGGTTTTTCAGTCTGGTTTTGAGGGTTTTTTTCAGTCTGTTTGAGTGTTTTTTCAGTCTGTTTGAGTAGGAAGAGAGTTTGAGTGGTTTTTCAGTCTGTTTGAGTGGTTTTTCAGTCTGTTTGAGTAGGAAGAGAGTTTGAGTGGTTTTTCAGTCTGTTTGAGTGGTTTTTCAGTCTGTGAGTAGGAAGAGAGTTTGAGTGGTTTTTCAGTCTGTTTGAGTGTGTTTTTCAGTCTGTTTGAGTGGTTTTTCAGTCTGTTTGAGTGGGAAGAGAGTTTGAGTGGTTTTTCAGTCTGTTTTGAAAGTTGAGTGTTTTCAGTCTGTTTGAGTGGTTTTTCAGTCTGTTTGAGTGGGAAGAGAGTTTGAGTGGTTTTTCAGTTTGTTTGAGTGGTTTTTCAGTCTGTTTGAGTGGGAAGAGAGTTTGAGTGGTTTTTCAGTCTGTTTGAGTGGTTTTTCAGTCTGTTAGAGTGGGGAGAGAGTTAGAGTGGTTTTTCAGTCTGTTTGAGTGGTTTTTCAGTCTGTTTGAGTGGTTTTTCAGTCTGTTAGAGTGGGGAGAGAGTTAGAGTGGTTTTTCAGTCTGTTTGAGTGGGAAGAGAGTTTGAGTGGTTTTTCAGTCTGTTTGAGTGGTTTTTCAGTCTGTTTGAGTGGGAAGAGAGTTTGAGTGGTTTTTCAGTCTGTGAGTGTTTTTTCAGTCTGTTTGAGTGGTTTTTCAGTCTGTTTGAGTGTGGGAAGAGAGTTTGAGTGGTTTTTCTAGTTTGTTTGAGTGGTTTTTCAGTCTGTGAGTGGGAAGAGAGTTTGAGTGGTTTTTCAGTCTGTTTGAGTGGTTTTTTCAGTCTGTTTTGAGTGGGAAGAGAGTTTGGGTGGTTTTTCAGTCTGTTAGAGTGGTTTTTCAGTCTGTTAGAGTGGGGAGAGAGTTAGAGTGGTTTTTCAGTCTGTTTGAGTGGGAAGAGAGTTTGAGTGGTTTTTCAGTCTGTTTGAGTGGGAAGAGAGTTTGAGTGGTTTTTCAGTCTGTTTTTAGTGGGAAGTGGAAGAGTCTGGTCTGTCAGGTCACACAGGATGGTCATGCCTCGTGTGCCGTGGTTTTTTTTAATACTTTATTTACATCTATTATAGTTAACATAAGTAAAAACAAACAAACAAACAAACAAACAAACAAACAAGGGATGTAAATATAAAATAGAATGAAAAAAAATATATATACACATAAAACAGCAATAGATAAAAAAGAAGAAAAACAAAGTGTGCCGTGTGTTATCGAGATGATTCACTTATAGCAGCAGCAGCTCAAGGTGACGGACTCAGTCATCATGATTTGGAACAGACTATAAAGTGATATTAACCCCTTCACGCCTAGATCTTTCCTTTGCTATGAAAAAAAGGTCTGTTGTTAGTCATACAATTACAAAAAGTAACTAAATATACCAAATTAGTTAGTTGTCAAGGGTACTAAACAGGTCATATCTATAAAATATTGCTTATAGTCACTAAAAATAGTCTAATGGTACCCAAATTACAATGGAAATTACGTTCTGGGTCTCACGGGGTTAAGAGTATAATCATAGTTATGGCCATCACTGTACAGCTATATATATATATGCGTTGAGTTAATCTGAAGATGTCATCAGCGGGGAATGGCGAATGCACTGTATACCCTTGGCGCTATCTTAGAGATGGAGTGTTTGCAGATACCAATGAGTTTACTGTAATTGCGTTATGCAGCAATGGTTTCAATATGCCATAGTTACTGCCAGCAAGCTTTGGGGCGACACAGGTACCCGTATCGCTGTGTGCGTTTAATCCCTGTTTTGTCAATGCTCGCCTTGTACCATCCTCTCCGGACCGTCGTGAAGGAATTGTCGTGTGGTTTACAGGAACTACCATGGACGTTTAGGTCTCACCGCCTTTTGTAGCTTCCTTATTTTCTTATGTTCTTATGGTTATTGGTCCTTGATCAGCGACGACCTCAGGCCAACATCGCGTCTCAAGGCACTGGGAAGACAAGCTCTCTCTGTCTCACCGCCGTGTTTAAACTCTACTACCGCATCAGTGCTTGCAGGATGTTGATGTCTCACTGCCAGACATCATAGTAAAAACATTGCTTCTATCATTTCCATGTTCTCTCTCTTCTAGCTGATTCTAGGCTGTATAGTGTATACGTATATCAAAATACAATATAACTTAACACACGTGCAATAATAAGAACACGTACGCCCTTATACCAGCACAGGGTGCGTCACCGCCTCCCTGCAGGTGGGCTGACAGCGTTGACCCCTCCCCCATGCCCATGGGTGTTGAGGGGGGGTGGGGGGAAGGAACTGGCTGCCGCTAAGTATACGCATTGACTCTACTTTTTTATGATTAATGAGAAAAACAAAATACCGAGCACGAGCCAATGCGCAACGATCATAGCCGATGATTTTATGCACTCATCCACCGGCAGGTTTATCTTTGGCCCATTGACATCATAATAACATAAAAGTCTACAAAACTCACTCATTATTGTGTTGGAATTATGTAGCGTTTCCTGTAAAATAATGTATCTCTTTATATTGTGATACGGCCGCCCAGCTGGCTGATTAAAGGTAATGCCTGGGTGTTGAGGGTACGGGTGTTGCCGCTGCCGGTGCTGCCGTTATCAGACACGGCACAACAATGTCAGTACTTGGAAGAAGTTGGCAAAGTTTGGTATCAGATTATATTCAAAACTCTTAACCCCTTCACGCCCAAATCTTTCCATTGCCATATAAAATAATTTGTTTTTAGCCATAAAATTACGAAAAGTGACTTAATATACCAAATTAGCTAGTGGACAAGGATACTAAACAGGTCATATCTATATAATATTGCTTATAGTCACTAAAAATCGTCTTATGGTAGTCAAATTACAATGGAAATTACGTCCTGGGTCTCAAGGGGTTAATTAACGTGGGATTTCTCCTAACTTTAGAACATAACATTACCGCGGACAATTATAATGGCTTGGCTAAATAATACTCCCGACGCGAGGGATTATTTAGAGCCTCACGATCAGTTGTGTTGCTTCATCGTATTCAGAGTTTCTGCTGAAATGAAAAAACAACAACTTATAGAATCTTTTGCATTATTTTTCTTTCATATTAATGGTTACCACAATTACACTGCCCCATTTTATTTTCTGTGCTCAGTCTGATCTATAAGAATAACAAAATATTTGACTGAAGTAGCCTACCTATACCTATTAACCCCTTCACGCCCAGATCTTTCCTTTGCTATATGAAATCGTATGTTATTAGCCATAAAACTACGAAAACTAAATAAACCAAATTAGCTAATGGACAAGGATATTAAATAGGTCATATCTATATAATATTACTCAAGTTCATTAAAATAGTCTAATGGTACCCAAATTAAAATGGAAATTACGTTCTGGGCCTCAAGGGGTTAATTATGTAAGTTCAAAACCCGTGACTGACTTCTATTTCCTATCATTTAATTAAGTCGCCTCTTCTTCGCCGAGTTTGAAGGTGACCATCGCCCACCATCAAGCCTTGCAACGCCTTCTCATTACCAGTCACAGCGTAGTCATAACACTTGGATAAACAAATCTTCTCACACTTTATTTAAAACTATATTTTCAAGATGTTTTGGTTGTCTAAGACTCTAGGACAAACATGTATAATGATCTTAGTGGCAACAGAGGAAAAACAAAAAGAATACGGCTTTTTAACCCAAATAGAAGTTGATGAGATGCGCTAATGAGCGCTCAGAGGTTTATAAGGGTGTTGAGGTACTGTGGTCTGCTTGGGAATTAGTCCTTGAGAGCATTGGCATCACAACACACTAGACTTGTTAAAGGGAAACAACATAGGGAAGGCAAGAGAGTGTCTCCTAGATGATGCCTGTGTCTGGAGGCGTGACGAAGAGATGGAACTGTGTCAGGGAAGGAGTAGTACGAATTGGTGTTTAACCTTTTGAGGCCCAGAACGTTATTTTCATTACGAGCGAGCGCGAAGCGCTCGTGAGTCCTCACTCACTCGAATTTTTCCGGGATAAGCGGCCGACCCGACCCGACCCGACCCGGCCGACCATCACGCTTTTCAGGAGCTTATATCTTTGGAATCCCGCTTCCGATTGACAAGCAGTCTTCGCCATCTGATATTCCCTATCCATCTGATATTCCCTATATGCCCCATTCAATCCCTACAGTTTCAGCGTAAAAAGGCAAAGGTAAATGGAGTTTAGATGGCAGCAGACAAATTTCGGGTAATTTTTCCCGATTGATGGTGTTATTTATTTAATTAACGCTAATTTATGCATGCTGCTAATACATTTATCAGAAAACGAAATGTATCAATGGAAAGTTAATGAAATTCCGCTTCTATTCATATTCGCCATGTAAAAAGTTTTCTCGCAAAGTATTAAATGACGAGGAGTTTAATAGAATATTAAGTTCATGCATATTTCTTGAGAGTCTCATAATGGCAGTTATTTAGTGTATTTTACGGTTTTTTATTTGATAATATTATAGAACAAACATTTCCGAAGATAACAGTATACCTTTTATACTGATAAACATATATTTATTAGGGGAAAATTACCATAAGCTGGCAAACACGGGCGGCAAGTGGAGTTTGTTGGTCCTCCAGCTCGCATTTCCCGCGTTTTTCGCCTGCACAGCGAGGGCTGTGACGTCACGTGCAAGACACCTATTGTGTAGTAGTAGTAGCAGTAGTAGTAGTAGTAGTAGTAGTAGTAGTAGTAGTAGTAGTAGTAGTAGTAGTAGTAGTAGTTATAGTAGTAGTAGTACTAGTAGTATTAGTAGTAGAAGTAGTAAAGTAGTATTAGTATTAGTATTAGTAGTAATAGTTACGAGCGAGCGCGAAGCGCTCGTGATTCCTCACTGGATACGGGATTTTTCTCACTTAAGCGGCCGACCCGACCCGACCCAAACCGGGTTTCTACAAACCCGAAACCGGGGTTCTACGGGCTCGCTCGTCCTTCGCCGATTAAGGCGTCTTACTGGTTGTAATATGACTACCATTAGACGATTCATGAATATATAATCAATGTTTTATAGATATAACCTGTTTAGTATCCTTGTCCACTAGCTAATTTGGTATATTAAGCTACTTTCTCGTAATTTTATGGGTAGCAACATACGATTTCATATAGCAAAGAAAAGATCTAGGCGTGAAGGGTTGATACAAGTGAGGCGCGGGGAAAGAAACAGTGAAGGCGACGGTGAGAGGGAAGCGGCGAGATCCTGTTGAAAGTGATGAACAGGAAGACTTTTTTCGAGAAGTGGAGGAATGTCGAGATAAATCATATGCGTTGAGAAAAATGGAGGAAAGAGTTTAAGTAAGACTCTAGGGTGTTTATGGCATTAACATAACATCTGAGGCAAGTTTATGCTAATGTGACAAGGGAAAACGTGAGGTGAATCTTGTGTAGGTTTTAGTTGAGTTAGTTTAGTTTGTTTTAAGAATAGCCTACAGGCGCTATAGGCTCCGACGTAAGAAAACAAAACAAAACAAAACGTAACTTTCAAGCTGTAGTAATGTTTTCAGTGGTAAATAGTAATAAAAATGATAGTATAATATAATATAATGATAGTATAATTAATGATAAGTAGTAATAAAGAAGAAGTAAGAAAACAAAACAAAACGAAAATTTCAAGCTGTA
Source organism: Chionoecetes opilio (assembly GCA_016584305.1). NCBI lineage: Eukaryota > Metazoa > Arthropoda > Malacostraca > Decapoda > Majidae > Chionoecetes > Chionoecetes opilio. The sequence continues at coordinate 166,379 of JACEEZ010008897.1, read as the reverse complement.
GGAATGTTTTCAGTGGTAAAGAGTAGTATAATTTATGATAAGTAATAATAAATGAATAGTAGTGATGAAGAGCAGTTAATAGTCGTATAATTAGTAATAAGTGATAACAAATTAATAGTTATGTTTGAACACTTTTAACAGTAGTGTAGCCTACATTACATATATATATTTTAAAACTATTTCTGGATGCGTCACAGTTGACATTCTAAAGTGCTATATAGAGCGACACATGCAAATGAAGGGAAAAAGCAAGTGGTGTTAGTTTTCACAATATTAAACTTCCGACAAAACATGAATTAGTAAGTGATACATATAGCAGCAGTCGCAGCAGTTCATTAGCCTCAGATTATAATTACTCCTGCCGTGCAGCTGATATGTGGGGGTCGGAGTGGCTTTGAGAGTTTAATTAGTACGTTATATTGAAGAGGTAGGATATAGTATAATCATGTAGGCCTACTCCATCTAGATTTTATAGTCCATCCACTATAATGTGTATATTATTTCTATATACATTCGGTTGTTGTATTCAATTCTGTGATTTCTGACTATTTATATTACGTATCATAAGTGCTCTTAGATGTGTGGACTATTGTACAGTGAATATGTGTGTGTGTGTGTGTGTGTGTGTGTGTGTGTGTGTGTGTGTGTGTGTGTGTGTGTGTGTGTGTGTGTGTGTGTGTGTGTGTCTTTCTCCCTCTCTCTCTCATTAAATTGTAAATACAGAATACTTTAGTGATTGTAGAAAAATAATTACGAACAGATATTAACGACACAATCGCAGGTTATATTGAGCAGCTCATCACCCTCTCCCCTCTCTTGATGGACTGGTTCCTTCTCGCCTCAGCCTCTCGGGTCAAGGTCGTAGAGGTCAATCACCTGGACCTCGGGGGCGCGCAGCACGTACACGTAGAAGGCCCAGAGGAAGCAGAACTCGATGAAGAGAGTGACGTACAGGAAGAGTCGATGCAGCACCATCCTGCGCTCCGCTTCACGCTTCCTCGCCTCCAGTCTCTCCCTCCACACTCGAGGCCCTGAAGGATTCTGCTGTGCAACATCTTGCATTCAGCTTTGTTGGTTTCTAGGTCATCGTCGTGGCCACCGTCGAGCGTGTCCAGGGTTGTGACTTCGCCGCTACGAACATCAGGGTTGTTTTCTTCCATAACGTGGCTGACGATTGAATCTGGCGAGGCGGAACTATTACGGGAAACAGAGTCGTCAACAGGGTCGTCAACAGAGTCGTCAACAGGGTCGTCAGTGTGGTCCGCCGCGCTGTCAAACACGTCAAGGCAATCTTCACCTTCTGTAATAATACTGGCTGTCTCGTGTCTTGCCTCGGGCCCCACCTCGCAGCTCAGCACACCCTGGCTGGTGGTGCTAACACTGCTTGTTGCCGTCAGGGTCGCCGTGAAAGGGGCCAGGGTCTCCCAGGCATCGGGGTCCGAGCAAGGGTATATACCTGTTGCACATGTGTTGGCTTTGGTATTCTGCATTTTCTGCATTTAAAACAATAGCAAGGCGATTAGCCAGCCATCTGTAAATTCTTGTCTTTTAAATTTTTTGTTATCATTATTTTACTTCATCTTTTCTGTCTTATTATATTCATCTATTGTCTATCAACATACACTGCACTGCACTAGATAGACACGCAACAATGATGCACCCAATGATGTTCCTCTGTCGTGAAACATCAATGGTAATGCCGAGCTTCATGGTGGGGGCGTATAAATAACGTTCCAGACCAGCCTGGCCGTGCATGCAGCCCTCTACCTTGCAGATTCAGGGAATGGGAGCACAGAGTGGTTACGGAGGATTACGAGTTTCTTGTCGATAAGAAATATGATAAGGTTACGTATTGTCTGTGGCGACAATATTAATTTAGTTGTCGAAATATCATTTTAGTTGCCACATCTAAAAATTAAACAAATTAAATGACTAAGCATGACTTTCTAAAAGTCATGCAATAAATGAATTTAATCACCTACACTTTGGTTCACGTGATGAAGGATTTGCAAGGCTGAATTGTTTCAACATTGCAGGACATTTTTCCCAAATCTGGCAATAGCGTACTTTGTCTTGTATTATTAGAAAGATGATATATTAAACACACTAGAGTGGAAATTATGCACAGGAAGACTTTAATATTCATGATTTATCTTTTTCCGTAAAGGTTTTAGAAGACAGAGGAAGGTTTGTTTAATTCCGTTATCGCCTGATAGGATGGCGTCCATTACTCGAGTCATCATCAGGTCAAAGAGGAGCTTCCCTTATGTCCTTATAAAAGGGTCCGGCATTAAGGCATTGGAGCAAGGGTATGTACAGGCTGTTGCCGCAGCTGCCTAGACACTAGACAGTTCTACAGTGCGGCGTCTCTCTCTGCCCGTGAACCCAACGCACCATCGTCACGCAGCGATCCCAAACATTGAGTGCGAGGCGTAGGGTGTGTTGAGTGTGTAGGACGTGTTGAGTGTGTAGGACGCGTTGAGTGTGTTGAGTGCGAGGCGATAGGGTGTGTTGATGTGTGTCCTGCGCTCTACGCCAACACCTTCCCACTTCAGGGGTGTCGTGATGCGCAAACACGATCAGGCTCTCGATTAAAGCGGAGGGGAAAAGGCAAGGCAAGGCAAGGCAAGGCAAGGCAGGCAAGGCAAGTCCTGAAGTAAGATCTGAACATGACTATTATGAAATATATCTCTATCGTCCTGTTTGAGTTGGTGAAAATATTTAGTTTCATTCTTTGAAAAATTAGATCATAGTTCATTTCATATAAAGATTAGGTTTTTTTCGTCTTATAATAGTGGAAGTAAATAGGGAATAAACATGACAAGGGGGAACATATTTAGAATAGTGTAGATGATATGCGCGTATTCATAGTTAATTTCATATCATAAAGATTAGTTTTTTTTCTTATATTGGCGGAAGTATATAGGGGATCAACATGACTAAGGGGAACATATTAATGATCGTTTAGATGATTGTTGTTGTTACTGTTGTTGCTGTTGTTGTTGCTGTTGTTTATGTTCTTGCTGTTGTCGTTGTTGTTGTCTTGTTATGGTTGTTGCTGTTGTCGTTGTTGTTGTCTTGTTATGGTTGTTGCTGTTGTCGTTGTTGTTGTCTTGTTATGGTTGTTGCTGTTGTCGTTGTTATGGTTGTTGCTGCTGTTGTCGTTGTTATGGTTGTTGCTGTTGTCGTTGCTATGGTTGTTGCTGTTGTCGTTGTTATGGTTGTTGCTGTTGTCGTTGTTATGGTTGTTGCTGTTGTCGTTGTTATGGTTGTTGCTGTTGTCGTTGTTATGGTTGTTGCTGTTGTCGTTGTTATGGTTGTTGCTGCTGTTGTCGTTGTTATGGTTGTTGCTGCTGTTGTCGTTGTTATGGTTGTTGCTGTTGTCGTTGCTATGGTTGTTGCTGCTGTTGTCGTTGTTATGGTTGTTGCTGCTGTTGTCGTTGTTATGGTTGTTGCTGTTGTCGTTGCTATGGTTGTTGCTGCTGTTGTCGTTGTTATGGTTGTTGCTGTTGTCGTTGCTATGGTTGTTGCTGTTGTCGTTGCTATGGTTGTTGTTGCTGTTGTAGTTGTCGTTGCTATGGTTGTTACCTCCGCCAACGAAGTTGGAGGGGTTATGTTTTCACCCCGATCTGTCTGTCTGTCTGTCTGTCTGTCTGTCTGTTTGTTAGTGTACAGGATTTCTCGAAAAGTTACCTATATATTTGGACCAAACTCAGTATACCAAGTCTATTTGGTATAAGGAAGAACTGATTTAATTTTGGATGAAATCTATTGACAACTTGCCATGGCAACCAATTGATGAAATATTCGGCCAGAGGTATGCGCTCATACTGAGTGCATATATATATATATATATATATATAATATAATTATAATATAATATCTATATAATATATATATAATATATATATAATCACAACTGTTGCCATAGCAACCAATTGATGAAATATTCAGACGGAGGTATGCGCTCTACTGAGTGCCCCCCCCCCCCTAGTTGTTGCTGTTGTCGTTGTCGTTGCTATGGTTGTTGTTGCTGTTGTAGTTGTCGTTGTTATGGTTGTTGTTGCTGTTGTAGTTGTCGTTGTTATGGTTGTTGTTACCTCCGCCAACGAAGTTGGAGGGGTTATGTTTTCACCCCGATCTGTCTGTCTGTCTGTCTGTCTGTCTGTCTGTCTGTCTGTCTGTCTGTCTGTCTGTCTGTTTGTTAGTGTACAGGATTTCTCGAAAAGTTACAAATAGATTTGGACCAAACTCGGTATACCAAGTCTATTTGATATAAGGAAGAACTGATTTAATTTTGGATGAAATCTACAATTGTTGCCATGGCAACCAATTGATGAAATATTCGGCCGGAGGTATGCGCTCATACGGAGTGCATATATATATATATATATATATATATATATATATATAATATATATATATATATATATATATATATATATATATATATATATATATATATACGTATATTTGATGAAATATTCGGGCGGAGGTATGCGCTCTACTGAGGTATGCCCCCCCCTAGTTGCTGTTGTAGTTGTCGTTGCTATGGTTGTTGTTGCTGTTGTAGTTGTCGTTGCTATGGTTGCTGTTGTAGTTGTCGTTGCTAGGGTTGATAAATGTATTACTACCTCAACATAACTTCATCCCCGGCTATGCGCGTGCCCTGCCAGTAAACAACAACGTGGCCGTACACGCGGCTCCACGCTGTCACGCGCCAGGGTTCTGTCCCCGGAGTGACCCAGAGGCAGCCCAGATCTGTGTTTTCTGTTTTCTTGCATTATAGCACGATGCATCTGAACCTCTGTGCCGAATGTTGTAAATATTAGTTAAGAAATGGCGACGATTCTCAGGATATAACAAACAGATCAATCAAAGTTTTGCGTTTATTATATATAAGAGCATGTCATAACACTGAAGAAACGAAGAAACTGATGGTGAAACAACGTTGGATTAGTACAGTGGTGCATGGTGTGAATATGCTTAACCCCTTGAGACCCAGAACGTAATTTCCATTGTAATTTGGGTACCATTAGACGATTTTTAGTTAATATAAGCAATATTTTATTGATATAACCTGTTTAGTATCCTTGTCGACAAAATAATTTGGTATATTCAGTTACTTTTCGTAATTTCATGGCTAACAACAGACGATTTGTTATAGCAAAGGAAAATCTGGGTGTGAAGGGGTTAACCGCCATGAAGGCATCAAGACCATTACTTGCAGTGTAAAGTTGCCGATAGATAACACAAATGGAAATGTGACAAAGTATGAGGAAGGGCGTCGACGTGATCCCCCAGTCACAGTTCGTCACCGTCGACCTTCCCATCGTGACAATCACCAGCGCCGCATCATAGTTTTTTTTTTTTTTTTTAATTATTTTTCTTATTGGTAATTAGAAACGAGAGCCGGACAACAGAAAACGGAGATGAGGCCAAGAGAAACAGGGAAACTAAGCCCGCAGAAAACGGGAAACAATTGTAAAAAAGACGAGAGAGCGAGGAAGAAGAGCAGAAAATTGTGCAGAAAATGGAACACGGGAGATAAACGTGTGAATAGAGAAAAATGCGATGACTCGGCCGATGAGGAAAGAGCATCATAGTTTGCCCCGACCTCACCAGCACGACAGAAGTATCCTGGAATGACACGTATGTACATGGACTGGAAAAAAGTCCCGTGTTTGAAAGGAAATGGATGGTAATGACTTAGCAGATAAATCATTCACTGGAAAGAAGCCAAACTATTAAACCGTTTTGAAAGAGATTACACCGCCATATTCTTTACCCAAGTAATCCCCACAGCGAATATTATATATTTGGTCAAAAAAATCGTAAAAAAAAATGGGTAAAGTTTTTTTTGCCGATTTATTAATATTCGAACGAGTTGCTTTCTCTGGCATACTTTTTCAATCATTGGGAATAATGGAACAAAGTGTAGGTGAAAGACGCGCGCCCTTAGCCCTATCGTGTATGAAGGAAGCAGTATAGCGAGGGAGGCTATGTGGGTAGTGGCGGTGTTATGCGAAATCCCTGAGTTGCGAGATCCCTGTTCAGTTGGCCTTCTGCTTATGCACGGCGGCGCTTCAACACAGCAGCAGTGACCGTAGGGTTAGGTAAAGGTCAGGTTAGGTTATGTATACAGAAAAACAGATAAAAGGTCAGGTTAGGTTAGGTCAGGTATACTCTCACAGGTACTCTCACATCTCCATTAGTCGAGCTAGTTTGGAAGTGAGACTGCCGCGTGACTCTTATTTATGTAATGTTGAGATTAAGTTATTCGTAAGCACGTCAAGAAAAATGTTTACGTGTCCAATGAACATTTTCTTGGTATACCTAATTCTTATCCTCCAGACTTCTATACCTAATTCTTATCCTCCAGACTTCTAATAGTATACCTAATTCTTATCCTCCAGACTTCTAATAGTATACCTAATTCTTATCCTCCAGACTTCTAATAGTATACCTAATTCTTATCCTCCAGACTTCTAATAGTATACCTAATTCTTATCCTCCAAACTTCTACTTCCATCACCGCCGCTTTCCTCCAACACCCTTAACTCATTATAAATCCTCAACAACCCGTAAAGCCCCTCGTCACTTAGGAGTACTCCACCGTGAATAAGTAAGGAATACAGTCATCCACACTCTGAAGAAGGCTGATCACCACCACCCTTAGAATCCACTCCTCCGCCACTGGTCTTCTTAACCCCTTGAGGCCCAGAACTAATTCATATCGTAATTGGGACTATTTGATATTTTTGATGATATAAAGCACTACCTTATAAGATATGACTGTTTAATATCCTTGGTCCAGAGCAATTTGGTTTATTTTGTTACTTTTTCGTAGTTTTATGGCTAATAACAAACGATTTCATATAGCAAAGGAAAGATCTGGGCGTGAAGAGGTTGGCCCATGGCGTGTGATGGGTGGTGGACAAGTGTCGGCTGATGATGATGATGATGATGATGATGATGATGTCTCTCAAGCTCTTATGTCAATTAGGAAGCGACATTGTCAACATTGATGGAGAGAGAGAGAGAGAGAGAGAGAGAGAGAGAGAGAGAGAGAGAGAGAGAGAGAGAGAGAGAGAGAGAGGAGGAGGAGAGAAGAGAGAGAGAGAGAGAGAGAGAGAGAGAGAGAGAGAGAGAGAGAGAGATTCGTAAATATGATGTCGTTACGATTTGCTGAGACATATTGAACAATAGAGAAGAACGGAATCCACAATGAACAAATAAAGCACACACACACACACACACACACACACACACACACACACACACACACACACACGCACGCACGCACGCACGCACGCACGCACGCACGCACGCACGCACGCACGCACGCACGCACGCACGCACGCACGCACGCACGCACGCACGCACGCACGCACGCACGCACGCACGCACGCACGCACGCACGCACGCACGCACGCACGCACGCACGCACAGAGGCGTCCTGCTAACGACCCTGGAGCTTCTAAGTGACTGCTCCTCCGTCTCCACAACGACCCACCGTCCTCTGCGGCTTCGTCAGCAGGGCGACACCTCCTCCTCCACCTCCTCCACTCTCCTCCTCCTCCTCCTCCTCCTCCTCCTCCTCCTCCTCCTCCTCCTCCTCCTCCTCCTCCTCCTCCTTCCTCCTCTCTCTTTACCTCTCTCCTCTCTTTCCTCTTCTCCTCTCTTACCTCTTCTCCTCTCCCTCCTCTCCTCCTCTTCCTCCTCTTTTTCCTCTTTCCTCTTCTCCTCTTTTTCCTCTTCTCCTCTCTTTTCTCTTCTCCTCTCCCTCCTCCTCCTCCTCCTTTTTTTCCTCTTTCCTCTTCTCCTCTCTTTCCACTTCCTCCTCCTCCTCCTCCTCCTCCTCCTCCTCCTCCTCCTCCTCCTCCTCCTCCTCCTCCTCCTCCTCCTCCTCCTCCTCCTCTCCTTCCTCATCTCTTCTTTCTTCTAGTTTCTTCTTTCTAGCTGTAAAGTTTTGGCCTTCATACGCAACGTTCTTTTTCTTTGTTTTGTTTAGGCGATTTTTTTTATTTCTCAATCTGGGTATTTCGCTTTTTACGTGATTCTCTTTTATGTATCTGTGAATCGGAATATCATTTTTTTTATTTCTGTATTTTTAGATGTCTTGCCTCAAGGATACGATGTCAAAGCATTTTTTGTGTTTGGCTTAAGCGTTAGGAACAACCTTTTATTTTCCGTTAGTGTTCTTTTATTGTGGACGTTTTAGTCTAATGGCGTTTATATATATCTTTTAATAGTGAGTCTCGTTTCTTGTTCCTCTTTTTCACCGGAGTAATAATGCGTTTAATCATGTTTTATGGGAAGGTGTTTGTTGTCAACGGAATATTTATTTGCAAGTCTATTATTTTGCGTTTTTTTTTTTTTTTTTTTTGAAAGTTTGAAGTCTTTCATTATCCTCTTGATCTTGATGATGGTAAAGCTGTCAACTCAATATGTTTTATTTGATCTGTCTGGTAGTATTTTATTATCGTTTACATTTTGCACATATTTCAGTGAATTACATTTGTGAAGCCTTTAAAAAATAGAGAATCCTGACAAATTTACTTACATCAGCTTACACTTTTTTTTTTTATAGATATTTACATATTGCAAAATTTTCATCACAACACTTTCATCATATTTAATTCTTTTCTCTTTCAAAGTCTCATATCGTCTCAAATCATATTTCATACTTTAAAGATCAATATTATTTTTTTAACGTTTTTGATCAGATTAGTTTTGAGTGGCGGTTTGCTTTTCAGGTGAGGAGATCAGAGGAAGGATGTTTAGACGCGCAGGTCACTCACGCAAAGGGCAAAGGAAGGGGGGGTTAAGGGATAACTGGGAAGGGTGTGTAGGAGGAATGGCCTTGGCGGGGTCACTAGGGGGCGGGGGGGGTTGTGGGAGGGAGGAGGAGGAGGAGGGGAGGAGGAGGAGGAGGAGGAGGAGGAGGAGGAGGAGGAGGAGGAGGAGGAGGAGGAGGAGGAGGAGGAGGAGGAGGAGGAGGAGGAGGAGGAGGAGGTGAAGGTCGAAAAGATATAGGAGAGAGAGGGAACGAAAAGGAGTGAAGGAAAGCAAGAAAACGATGGTGTTGGAGCATGAGAGGAGAGAGAGAGAGAAGAGAGAGAGAGAGAGAGAGAGAGAGAGAGAGAGAGGAGAGAGCGAGAGAGAGAGAGGAGAAAGGAAAAGAGGCGGAAGAGGAATGAGGCATTGGGGAAATGGAATTGAGCAAAGAGGTAAAGAAAAAGATGTAGAAAAGAGAGGAGGAGAGAAGAAAGGGGGTGGTGGGGGTGGTGGGGTGGTGTGGTGGTGGTGGTGGGGGTGGTGGTGGTGGGGGTGGTGGTGGGGTGGTGAGGGGTGGTGGGGTGGTGGGGGGTGGTGGTGGTGGGGGGGGGGGGGGGGGGTGGTTTTGGGGGGTGGGGGTGGTGGTGTGGGGGTGGGGGGGGTGGGGGGGTGGGGGGGGGGGTGGTGGTGGTGGTGGTGGTGGTGGTGGGGTGGTGGGGTGGGGTGGTTGGGGGGGGGGTGGTGGGGGGGGGTGGTGTGGGGTGGGGGGGGGGGGTGGTGGTGGGGGTGGTGGTTGGGGGGGTGGGGGGGGGGTGGGGTAGAGGTGGTGGTTTGGGGGGTGGTTGGTGGGGTGGTGGGGTGGGGGGGTTGGGGTGGGGGTGGTGGGGGGGTGGGGGTGGGGGGTGGGGGTGGGGGTGGGGTGGTGGGGTGTGGTGGGGGTGGGGTGGTGGGGGGGGTGGGTGGTTGGTGGAGGTGGTGGTGGGGTAGGATGTGGTGGTGGTGGTGGGGGTGGTGGTGGGGGTGGTTTGGGGTGATAGGGGGGTGGTGGTGGTGGGGTGGTGGTGGGTGGTTAGAGGTGGTGGTGGTGGTGGGGTGGTGGTGGGGTGGTGGGGGTGGTAGTGGTGGGGGTGGTGGTAGTGGTGGTGGGGGTGGTGGGGGTGTGGTGGTGGTGGTGGTGGGGGTGGGGGGGTGGTGGTGGAGTTAGTGATGGTGGTGGTGGTGGTGTGGTGGTGGTGGTGGTGGTGGTGGTAGAGGTGGTGGTGTGGTGGTGGTGGTGGTGGGGGGTGGTGGAGGTGGGTGGTGGTGGTGATAGTGGTGGTGGTGGTGGTGGGGGGTGGTGGTGGGGTGGGGGTGGTAGAGGGGGTTTGGTGGTGGTGGTGGTGGTGGAGGTAGTGGTGGTGGTGGTGGTAGTGGTGGGGGTTTGGTGGTGGTGGTGGTGGTGGTGGTGGTGGGGGTGGAGGTAGGGTGGTGGTGGTGGTGGTGGTGGTTTGGGGGTGGTGGAAAGTGGTGGTGGGGGTGGTGGTGGTGGTGGTGGTGGGGGGGTGGTGGTGGTGGGGATGGGGGTGGTGGTGGGGGTGGTGGTGGTGGTGGTGGTGGTGGTGGGGGTGGTGGTGGGGGTGGTGGTGGGGGTGGTGGAGGTGGTAGTAGAAAGGGATATGGTGGTGGTGGGGGTGGTGGTGGTGGTGGTGGGGGTGGTGGTGGGGGTGGTGGGGGTGGTGGTGGTGGAGGTGGTAGTAGAAAGGGATATGGTGGTTGTGGTGGGGGTGGTGGTGGTGGTGGGGGTGGTGGAGGTGGTAGTAGAAAGGGATATGGTGGTTGTGGTGGACTCTGTGGCGACGAATTCTGGCTTCATACTATGATTACAAGCAGCAACCGAGCCACATTCTATAGGCGGAATACAAAGGAAGAACAGACAGGGAGAGGAGGACAGTGGAGGAATGCATAGGAATACATAGGAATAACAGACACCAGGAGACCTATTGGTCCATAACTAGGGTATCTGTTGTACTACATACTACTAACTATCAACTACATGTAAGAGGACAGTTGAAAAATGATACCATGTCCCTAAAGAAGATAGGAACATGAAAGTTTCGTAGTGAAGAATGATAGGATATGAAATATGCTAACTACAATTACCACTAACACTAATCGATCCGGGGGACTATATTATGAATTCGCAGGGCAATATCAATACCCATTTACTTTACAGTGCGCGTCAAGTCTGTTTTTAAATGAAGTTATTGTACTAGCTTCGACAACATTTGCTGGTAATTTGTTCCACCGATCAACAACTCTAACATTTAAATAGTTTTTACAGAGATCTGTGCTTCAACGTTGACCCTTCAGTTTTAGACCGTTGTTTCTTGTTGTCACGTGAGGAGAAAGCTCGAATAGGTTCTCTTGATTAATGACATCAAATCCCTTAAGGATCTTAAAGGTTTCTATCAAGTCCCCACGGATTATACGATCCTTTAAGGAAAACATATTAAGTTTCCGCAGTCTCTCTTCATAAGATGTTTCGCAGAGATGGAATTAGTTTGGTTGCTCTTCTTTGAACTGATTCCAATTTGGCTTGATCTTTTACGAAACAAGGCGACCAGAATTGAACGGCATATTCTAAGTGTGGCCTAACAAAAGACGTGTATAATCGTGTCATTACTTTCGGAGTATTATGTTCAAAGTTGCGTTTGATGAAGCCCAACATCATATTCGCCTTTTTACTGGCAGCTAGGCAATGCGTACTGGTTTTAAGATCATTACTAATGATGACACCTAAATCCTTTTCCTGCTGTACTTCAGTTAACGATTTATTTTGCATTTGATAGTTATATTTGAGGTTATCGTTGCCTATATGCATTACTTTACATTTATCGGAATTTAATTTTAATAACCATTTATCACTCCAATCTGAGGAGGAGGAGAAGGAGAGGAGGAGGAGGAGGAGGAGGAGGAGGAGGAGGAGGAGGAGGAGGAGGAAGAGGAAGAGGAAGAGGAAGAGGAGGAGGAGGAGGAGGAGAAGAAGAAGAGAGAAGAGCGAAGGTCAACTCCATGAAAGAAATTTGGACATATAAATAATTATAATCAACGACACTGTTACAACGACAACGTAATGATCTGTTCCACGTGTCGTTCTTATCTCTCAACTTTAATTAGTTCCGCTTCCATTATCATCATAAGAACTAATTTGGTGTACTTATATAGAGTTAAATAGAGACTGGCAATTAAGAGACTTCTTGTTACCTCTTTTTTTTGTCCTTGGCCAGTCCTCTGTGATGTAAAAAAGAAGTTTGAAAGTGTGTCTGTCCTTCATATACGTATCTGTTATTTGACTTTATAGATATCCTGTGAGTACTATGACCTTCTTTGAGTTTGTAGATGTGTCAGATTTTCCCATTTCTTGCTGTAAGGGTTAGGATGCAGCATTTTTTTTTCTTAACGACCATGGAAAATAATTATCTATAAGTATATTATGGGAAAAGATCTGCTCTCAATATATATATATATCCTGTGAAAACCATGACCTTTGAGTTTGTAGATGTATAAGATCTTCCCATTTCTTGCTATAAGGTTTAGGACGAAGCATTTTTTTTCTTAACGACCATGGCAAATAATGATGTCCAAGAATATTATAGAAAGGGAGGTAAAATAGACCGTCCTCTTCCACCACTTTCACATGCACCTCAATCTCCTCCTCCTCCTCCTCCTCCTCCTCCTCCTCCTCCTCCTCCTCTCCTCCTCCTCCTCTCCTCCTCCTCCTCCTCCTCCTCCTCTCCTACTCTCCTCCTCCTACTCCTTCACCTCCTCCTCCTCCTCCTCCTCCTCCTCCTCCTCCTCAGACAGCCCCGAGTAAACGGTCACTACTACAACTTTTGACCTGTGACGGGCTGTGGTTCAGTAAGGGCCCTGTCAGTTAGTGACCACCATCGGGATTTATATACCAGGGGTCACTGCTGCAGGGGGCATTGAAGTGCACGGCGTCCTACTTGGAAAGTGCACTACCGCAGTGGATTGAAACGGAGCTGGGGCCTGATTGACTGCTGCCTCCCAAGAAAGCGCCAGGCAAGGCTGCCGCACCACCCCCGAACTTCCACACTGAGCCTACACCAACACTACATTAGACCTCATAACACACACAGATAGCCCCGAGTTAACGGTTACCACTACTACTCTCGACCTGTGACGGGCTGTGGTTCAGTTAGGGTCCTGACAGTTAGTGACCCCCATCGGGATTTAAGGTACCAGGGGTCACTGCTGCAGGAGGCATTGAAGTGTACGGCGTCCTACATGGAAAGTACACAATCCGCAGTGGATTGAACGGAGCTGGGGCCTGATTGACTGGGTGCCTCCCAAGAAAGCGCCAGGCAAGGCTGCCGCACCACCCTTTGAACCTCCACACTGTGTTCACACCATTACAAAACACACATAACATGACCTATCTATCAAGCACTAAACCTACCCCCACAAACTAGTAGTAGTTAGCCATAGATTACAGCTTTCAACTTTCCTCACAAATTCCATGCAGTTTTTCTATATTGCATGGTATCACTTCTTTTCCGGCCAGCTTCGGCTGGAGGGATGGGTGGGTGGGGAGGAGCCTTCTACTTTCCTATCCTTTCTCTCTTATTATCTAGTTAGTGTAGTGTAGTTAAAGCAAACAGCCTTGTAAGGACCTATCGGTCTGTTGCTGTTTGTGTTTCCTTTGTATTCCTTTGTATATTCCTCCTCCTCCTCCTCCTCCTCCTCCTCCTCCTCCTCCTCCTCCTCCTCCTCCTCCTCCTCCTCCTCCTCCTCCTCCTCCTCCTCCTCCTCCTCCTCCTCCTCCTCCTCCTCCTCCTCCTCCTCCTCCTTTACCGTGTCTTCTTTACCCTCTCCTCTTCGCCCTTCCTCTTCACATCCTTTTATTCTTCCTCCCATGTTTCCTAAAGTCCTTCCCCTTCCTCCTCATACTCATTTATACACTTTTACCTTTCTTTCTCTGCTTCTTTCTCTGCTTCTTTCTCTGCTTCCCAATCTTCGTTCGTCAACCGCTTTTATCTTTTTCATCTCTCCCTCCTCCTCTTTCTCTTGCTTCTCCCTTTCATTTTCTTATTCCTTCCTTTATTAATCCCCCTTTTCTTTTCCCAGACTAACGAGGTTTTCTAATTGGCCTGTTTACCAAGAAGTTAAGTTTATTGGAGAATATTTCTTAACGGGTTGCCTGCGAATAATGGAGAGAGAGAGAGAGAGAGAGAGAGAGAGAGAGAGAGAGAGAGAGAGAGAGAGAGAGAGAGAGAAAGAGAGAGAGAGAGAGAGAGAGAGAGAGACGTAGTTGGGATAGAGGAGGTTTGGGAGAGGAAACGGAGATTGAGAGAGAGAGAGAGAGAGAGAGAGAGAGAGAGAGAGAGAGAGAGAGAGAGAGAGAGAGAGAGAGAGAGAGGAAGGAGAGAGACAGAAGAGAGAGAGAGAGAGAGAGAGAGATTCAGTGGGCGTGGGAATCAGGTGGGTGGTGTGTAAGGTGAGAAAGAATCCTTTAACGTAAAATGCAAATAGAATAATATATAAGAGAGTGGATAAATGCGTGTATTAAGTTCAAAGAAAATAAGAATTGCCTGAAATGTCCTCAGAAATCCTTCAAGTATAAGATCCAAGCGTCTTAACTCGTGAATAATGTCATAAAAGTTACTCAGGGAAGAGAGAAAATGCCGGGGGAATGTTGGAGTCTGGGAATAGTGTTAGGATATTTATGGAGAGTTTTCATAAGAGTAGCTGGAATCGATAGAAAATATGTAGTATACTTTTTTTAGTAGTAATAAAGTAAAATATGACTGTAATTGTGTAGACGTAATATATCAAACTGATTCGTATTATTTTTTACCTGGAAGTCTTGCAGCTAAAGACTTACCTTCCTTCCCTTTTGTAGTCCGTTTATTTCCTTCTTCCCCTGTTTCTAGTCTTACCTTTAGCCTTCTCGCTCTAGTCCCTCACCTACCTTTCCCTTCCCTTCTCTCTCTAGTCCTACACCTTCCTTCCTTCTCTCAGTCCCTTCACCACTTTCCCTTCCCTTCTCTTCTCTAGTCCTCACCTACCTTTCCCTTCTCTCTCTCTAGTCCCTCACCTACCTTTCCCTTCTCTTCTCTCTCTCTAGTCCCTCACCTACCTTTCCCTTCCCTTCTCTCTCTCTAGTCCCTCACCTACCTTTCCCTTCCCTTCTCTCTCTCTAGTCCCTCACCTACCTTTCCCTTCCCTTCTCTCTCTCTAGTCCCTCACCTACTTTTCCCTTCCCTTCCCTTTCTCTAGCCTTACCTTTCCCTTCCTTCTCTCTAGTCTCTCACATCCCTTTATCTAGTCCCGTACCTATCCCTTCCCTTCCCTTCCTTTTATCTATTCCTACCTTTCCCTTCCCTTCCTTCCCTTTCTCTAGTTCCTCACCTACCCTTCCCTTCCCTCTAACTATTCCTTCCCTTACCCTTCCCTTCCTTCCCTTTCTCTAATCCCTCACCTACCCTTCCCTTGCTTTAGTCCCACACCTATCCTTCCCTTCCCTTTCGCTAGACCACCTACCCTACTCTTCCCTCTCCTTGTATTTCCATCCACTAGATCTTCCCAGCTCCACTTTAGGCTGCTCCTCCCGTCTTCCCGAAGCTTCATGGAGCCCCGAACACTTTTCCTTCTCAGGCCACTTCACTATTTCTCGTCTTATCTCTTCTTTCCCTGCCGCACCCTTCAGATATTTTCTTCCCCTCTCATAATGTCTTCAGACTCTATCCCCTCATTCACACCTCACGCGATATTTTTTATTAAGGTGATCAATTTATTATTAAGATGATAGAGTAGGTATATTGGTTGTTACTTAGGGCAAACATCAATCCTGGTTAATGCTACTTTCCAGCATTAATATTTCTTGAGTTTAATTTGGCTCATTTTTTGTGTGTCAAATTCTCTGTTTTTACGCCCAGTTAGTTAGTTAGTCTTTATTTACTTAGATGTATGATGTGTTTTACGATTGTGTTTTTACAGATTTACCAGATGGATGATAAAAGTAAATAAGCAATGAGGAGGTGTATTATATGTATGGCCGATATGGATGATATGTGGAGTTACAATGTAAATTATCACTGGTATTGCTTATATTATGTTTCTTAGTAAAACAGTTTCTTGGCTACTGATACCTGATGGCCGATATGGATGATATGTGGAGTTACAATGTAAATTATCACTGGTATTGCTTATATTATGTTTCTTAGTAAAACAGTTTCTTGGCTACTGATACCTGATGCCCCACTACCATCTCCTTATAGCTTCCTTTTCCCCTACCATCTCCTTAGCTTCCCCTAAGCCTTTCCCCTTCTTCCTTTAAGGCGTCATTAAGCATTCTTAAGCCGGAAGACCTTGTTTGTCTCCCCCCTCTCACCTTGCCCCTGTTCCCCACTCACAATCATCAACCACCACACATTTTTCATCGTGAAATTCTAAAACTCATGTAATGCGTCTTTTGTTTTGCATCGCGGAGTTTCTCATAACGCAAGAATGCTCCTTATGTGTGAGAGAAATAGGGAGAATCTGGTTCACAAATAGGGTGGTGAATGATTGGAATGGACTCAGTCGTCAGGTGGTCA
>JACEEZ010008897.1:105000-127500 GCA_016584305.1 Chionoecetes opilio | reverse complement strand
AGAGAGAGAGAGAGAGAGAGAGAGAGAGAGAGAGAGGAGATAGAGAGAGGAGAGAGAGAGAGAGAGAGAGAGAGAGAGAGAGAGAGGAGAGAGAAAATGATTTACACAGGTAGTGGGGTGTGGTATAGCTGTCACTTAGCGAGGACAGGTGGTGGTGGAGGTGGCCTTACATATTATCCTTGTTACTGGCAGCCAGGCATCAGACTCTTCTGGTATTTTCTGGTCTCCCTTTTTTTTTTTTTTTTTTTTTTTTTTTTTTTTTTTTTTACATCACAAAGGACTGGCCAAGGGTTTATGTTTACTTGATGCAGGACGTGAGCTCAAATACTAAGCTGCTTTTATATTTTTTCTTTTGTTTTAAGTGCTCAAATATACTTCTTGTGCAATCATACTTACAACTGCATGGAAAAATTGTTTTGTCCAAGTTTACGTGATGATCAGGCTTGGTGTCCGCAGAGGGAAATGAATGCGTGTGTTTTGGTATTCTTAATCTTTAAAACACACACACACACACACACACACACACACACACACACACACACACACACACACACACACACACACACACACACACACACACACACACAACACATACACACACACACACACACACACGTCCACATGTAAACACACATATTGCAACAGTGTTCGAATGGTCATCAGTGTAGGAGCGTGTTAAGAAGTTTTTTCTATATATCTTTTGTTGTAATATCTTTGTATATATAAAGCAAAAACTAAAGGTACTAGAGAAACCAGTGTAGAATTTCACACACCCATCAATAAATCAGCTCTTAAGAGACGCCCTCGAGTGCCCGGCGAGATACACGAAAATACAGGTATTTATAAAGAAACGATGCTGTGTTCAGGATGATGAATATTGGATTACAGTGCCGGCAGGAGCCTCGTGCCCTCGTGACACTGGTTAGGAGGAGACACTATACTCGCCGCACATTAAGATGGCGAAAATGGGGCTCCCTCACTCCCCCTTCCGAACGCACGGGATTGGCTGAGGTATTGGGGGTGTGGGGCTTTAGGGGGAACATCATCAGGGTCTGAAGCACATTTGCCACGAAGGGTCTTGCAATATTTTAACAAATTTGACGTAACAATCTGCTTTTTATAGAGAATTTATTGAAGATTTTTAGTCGAGTATTGTAATCTATATTTTTAGGTACCTTGATAATCTTTGTGCTTCCGAACTGCCTCAAGTGTTTCAAGGTCACCGCCCTAAGGCCCTCATAGCTTGATTTCATGTTACCTCGAAGCTTATTGCAACGCGTCAGGGAATGCCAAAAGTTTATTCATGTATCACTCGTATCTAATCTTAACACCGGGAATCACTTATGCTTGGCTGAAATTGCCGTTTTCTTGACAACTGATTGACTGGAGACTATGGTGTATTATCTGTTATACATCTAGAATATAATGAAACTGAAACATGAAGTAGACGAGAGAGAGAGAGAGAGAGAGAGAGAGAGAGAGAGAGAGAGAGAGAGAGAGGAGAGAGAGGAGAGAGAGAGAGAGAGAGAGAGAGAGAAGAGAGGAGAGAGGAGAGATGGTGATGAGGACGAAGGATGAGAGAGAGGAGAAGAGAGAGAGATTGAGCGAGGTAGAATGGGATGGCAGGAGACAGAATGGCACACAATTACAAACCACACGGACTTTATGGCGCACACGGGCGGCTTGACTTTAATCCTTGAGGCGCCGGAAGGGTGAGGACAAAAGTAGTTGCAGTGGTGGGGTAAGGGCGGGGCGGAGGGGGTTGGAGGGGGGCACGGCGCTGGAAAGTGGAGGATGGGAGGAGAGGAGGGCAGGAGGGGGAGGGAGGTGAGGCAGAGACGTCCGCTGCCTGTCACCGGTGAATCCAAGTGGCTGACGTGGTGAAGCCTTCCTACATAATGCTGGCGAACTTCCTGCAGGATATACCGAAATATACCGAAATACATACCGAAAAATATACCGAAATACACCGAAATATATGGTAAGCACAGAGGAGTGAAGAAATAAAGGTTGTAAGGCCAATATATGAGTGACAGGAACTACATAACACGAGAACTACTCGTGGCCTCTTGTAGTTTCCTTATGTTCCTTAACATTACCGAAATATACCAAAATACAGCCAAACATTACCGAAATATACCGACATACAGCTAAACATTACCGAAATATACCGAAATATAGCTAAATATTACCGAAATATACCGAAATATAGCTAAACATTACCGAAATATACCAAAATACACCAAAATACACCCAGGATAAACCTTTTGAGATATGCTGACAGACCGCCACACCACAACACCCAGGCTCCTCCGTGGCCACACGCTGAGTGATCCTTTTGAATATTTTGTGAACCTTAATTTATTTAGCTTACCACTGATTTACTTTCGTTCAATATTCAGGTGGAGTCTCCCAGATTTCATAGTAATTTTTTATGACTTACTGAGAATTTTAATTGCTTTTGACTTAGTATTTTTCAGGGAAAATATTCTCTCTGCCTTCTCTGTGCAATGCTGTGACGTGAGCAATTAAGGCGCCGCCATAAGACCTGGAGGGAAAGGTTTTTCATTGAAGTTAACAAGGTGTGAGGAAGAAGCCTGGCTGTCACAGGTGTGGCTCGTTATGCCTCAACAACACTCTGAAAATACTCCACCACTCCTGAAGCTGCCAACACGTGAGCCTGACTCCAACTCAAACTAATATATATATATATATATATATATATATATATATATATATATATATATATATATATATATATATATATATATATATATATATATATATATATAATTATATTATATATAAATCACACCGCAATTTTCTCGTTACCAGGCATTTTATGTCTTCCTGGACCGTGGCCGCCTTTTTCTTCTTTCAACATTCTGTCCATTAAGATATTTATTATTTATGCAAACCTGACAGCACGGCAAGGTTCCTGTCTGGGGCCAACCTTTGCTGCAGAATACCCTCCCTTCCTTCCTCCACCCACACGATTCACTTTGAAGGCTTGTCACTGTCTATCCATCGAGTGAAGTTGCCGCAAAAATATTGAGGTTTCGTTTTCATCTCACATTTCAACTCAATGTCCAACAATGGACAAAAAGATAATACACAGCGGCAGTCTTACAACATTGATATCAAGAAAAAATGTATGAAACTGCATGGAGTGATTGATTATATGATTAATAGGAAATATATAGACTTTAGGTCATTGTTGATTTGAGTTTTATTCCAGTCTGAGTAAATGTAATGGAAGTAGTAGCTATAAGGGAAGAATAATATTAAATTTGCCTAGTTGTAAACGGAATGAATTTCTTTTGCTGTAAATATAAGGGGCTCCTTGAAGATGAAGACAAAAAAATAACCTCGGACAGTGAAGCTTTGGCGCTGTTTTGCATGTTGCTCAGACGCGAGAAACAGTTACGGCAAGGTGCTTAGGAGGTCACGAAGGTGTGGGAAATTGGAGCGTCTGGCCCCTGTTTGCACCCTCTCCTCCTCCTCCTCCTCCTCCTCCTCCTCCTCCTCCCTCCTCCTCCTCCTCCTCCTCCTCCTCCTCCTCCTCCTCCTCCTCCTCCTCCTCCTCCTCCTCCTCCTCGATACAGTTCCCCATAAGCGACTGTTGACCAAGCTAAGGGCACATGGCTTAGGAGAGCAATTATGTTCATGGATTGGCGATTGGCTTTCAAATCGTAAACAACGGGTGAGAATGGCGAGGCATCTGATTGGTTAGATGTTACTAGTGGGGTGCCTCAGGGCTCGGTCTTGGGTCCTACTCTTTTTCTGATATATATCAACGGTCTAGACTGCGGACTTGTATCTAAAATATCAAAATTTGCAGATGACACCAAATTAGGCGGTAAAGCATATACTAGAGAAAACTGCGAACTCATACAAAGGGATCTCGACAAACTATCAGATTGGAGTGATAAATGGCTATTAAAATTCAATTCCGATAAATGTAAAGTAATGCATATAGGCAACGATAACCTCAAATATAACTATCAAATGCAAAATAAATCGTTAACTGAAGTACAGCAGGAAAAGGATTTAGGTGTCATCATCAGTAATGATCTGAAAACCAGTCCGCATTGCCTAGCTGCCAGTAAAAAGGCAAATATGATGTTGGGCTTTATTAAACGTAACTTTGAACATAAAACTCCGAAAGTAATGACACAATTATACACGTCCTTGGTTAGGCCGCACTTGGAATATACCGTTCAATTCTGGTCGCCCTGTTTCGTAAAAGATCAAGCCAAATTGGAATCAGTGCAAAGAAGAGCAACCAAACAAATTCCATCTCTGCGAAATTCATCTTATGAAGAGAGACTGCGGAAACTTAATATGTTTTCCTTAAAGGATCGTAGAATCCGTGGGGACTTGATAGAAACCTTTAAGATCCTAAAAGGTTTTGATGTCATTAATCAAGAGAACCTATTCGAGCTTTCAACTCAAGTGACAACAAGAAATAATGGTTTAAAACTAAACGGTCAACGTTGCATCACCGATCCCCGTAAAAATTATTTCAATGTTACAGTCGTTGATCGATGGAACAAGTTACCAGCAAATGTTGTCGGAGCCAGCACAATAACTACATTAAAAAACAGACTTGACGCGCACTGTAAAGTAAATAGGTATTGATAGTGCGAATTCGTATCTAGTCCCCCGTATCGATTAGTTGTAGTGGTAGTGGTAGTTGTAGTTAATCTTTTTCATATCCTATCATTCTGCACTATGAAACTTCCATGTTCCTATCCTCTTTAGGGACATGGTATCATTTTCCAACTGTTTTCTTACAAGTAGTTGATAGTTAGTAGTATGTAGTTCAGCAGATACCCTCGCTATGGACCAATAGGTCTCCTGGAGTCTGTTATTCCTATGTAATCCTATGTAATCCTCCTCCTCCTCCTCCTCCTCCTCCTCCTCCTCCTCCTCCTCCTCCTCCTCCTCCTCCTCCTCCTCCTCCTCCTCCTCCTTCCCCCCCTCCTCCTCCTCACTGGCACAACTTTTTGCAGAACTGTTGGCTCACCTTTAAAGATGCTTGCCGCTTCTATCATAAGCACTTTCTTCTACAATATATCTGGTGTATAGTCCATCTAATTTGTCACCTAACTATTTTATGATTAGCTACATATATTACCGATCTTACTTATCATCTATTTGGCTTGAGATCTTACTAGCTATTCTGATTCTACTGTTTGGTGATCGAACCCGTGTACACAGAAGCACTAAAAAGTACGACCACAAGCGCGATGTTTTTTTATTTCCATCCCACCGCTACCACCAGTCTAGTCAAGGTCAAAATCTTAAGTGTATATTTGTTTTGATTCAGTGTATGTACAGAGGGTAACGGATGACCCGCTCAAGCAAAGTTCCACATTGTAGCTAAAACATATCTTTAAGTTTCTTCTCACGCATCTTTTGTGGCTTTTGAAAATAGAAATCTTCTATCAAACATCGGTAGCCTGGGTTGAATCTTTGTATTTTGGTGAAACTTGAGATCTGTGTTGGGTGTGGCGGAGGACGACGACAGATGTTAGGTGGTGGTATCTAGGCGACGACAGGTGTTAGAGGGTGGTATCTAGGCGACGTCAGGTGTTAGATGGTGGTATCTAGGCGACGACAGGTGTTAGAGGGTGGTATCTAGGCGACGACAGGTGTTAGATGGTGGTATCTAGGCGACGACAGGTGTTAGAGGGTGGTATCTAGGCGACGTCAGGTGTTAGATGGTGGTATCTAGGCGACGACAGGTGTTAGATGGTGGTATCTAGGCGACGACAGGTGTTAGAGGGTGGTATCTAGGCGACGACAAGTGTTAGATGGTGGTATATAGGCGACGACAGGTGTTAGAGGGTGGTATCTAGGCGACGACAGGTGTTAGAGGGTGGTATCTAGGCGACGACAGGTGTTAGAGGGTGGTATCTAGGCGACGACAGGTGTTAGATGGTGGTATCTAGGCGACGACAGGTGTTAGAGGGTGGTATATAGGCGACGACAGGTGTTAGATGGTGGTATCTAGGCGACGACAGGTGTTAGAGGGTGGTATCTAGGCGACGACAAGTGTTAGATGGTGGTATATAGGCGACGACAGGTGTTAGAGGGTGGTATCTAGGCGACGACAGGTGTTAGAGGGTGGTATCTAGGCGACGACAGGTGTTAGAGGGTGGTATCTAGGCGACGACAGGTGTTAGAGGGTGGTATCTAGGCGACGACAGTGTGTTAGAGGGTGGTATCTAGGCGACGACAGGTGTTAGATGGTGGTATCTAGGCGACGACAGGTGTTAGAGGGTGGTATCTAGGCGACGACAAGTGTTAGATGGTGGTATATAGGCGACGACAGGTGTTAGAGGGTGGTATCTAGGCGACGACAGGTGTTAGAGGGTGGTATCTAGGCGACGACAGGTGTTAGAGGGTGGTATCTAGGCGACGACAGGTGTTAGAGGGTGGTATCTAGGCGACGACAGGTGTTAGAGGGTGGTATCTAGGCGACGACAGGTGTTAGATGGTGGTATCTAGGCGACGACAGGTGTTAGAGGGTGGTATCTAGGCGACGACAAGTGTTAGATGGTGGTATATAGGCGACGACAGGTGTTAGAGGGTGGTATCTAGGCGACGACAGGTGTTAGAGGGTGGTATCTAGGCGACGACAGGTGTTAGAGGGTGGTATCTAGGCGACGACAGGTGTTAGATGGTGGTATCTAGGCGACGACAGGTGTTAGAGGGTGGTATCTAGCCGACGACAGGTGTTAGAGGGTGGTATCTAGGCGACGACAGGTGTTAGAGGGTGGTATCTAGGCGACGACAAGTGTTAGAGGGTGGTATCTAGGCGACGACAGGTGTTAGAGGGTGGTATCTAGGCGACGACAGGTGTTAGAGGGTGGTATCTATAGTCTATTTTTTTTATTATGGTCAAAATGCACCAAGGAAGCCACGCCCCCTGCCTCCCCTTCTATTCTACGGGGCAGCTGATTGGTGCATTCCTCGTATCATCACTACCAATCACAATATCTTCACTATACTTAACAGCGGCGTGACCACTGGACAGAGCAATCTTCACTACAAAGGGATTTTTGATTTTGTCACCCTCTGTAGTGAAGATATCCAGTGGTCACGCCGCTGTTAAGTAGTGAAGATATTGTGATTGGTAGTGATGATACGAGGAATGCACCAATCAGCTGCCCCGTAGAATAGAAGGGGAGGCAGGGGGCGTGACTTCCTGAGTGCATTTTGACCATAATAAAAAAAATAGACTATAGGCAGGATTTTTGGTCCGAATTGATGCATTTTCTCAGACGTGGTGAATCCCTCGGCGCCTCCACCGGGATGTCAAGGCGCTGTGATTGATAACTTCCTGACGCTTAAATGATGGCAAAGTTTCCACAATTGCCATTTATTCTTCACTTTTGTTGTGCTGAAAGATGTGGGTTTAAATTGTGATAATATTAAATTAGGCACTGCCATTATGCTTGCTGACGCGCGTGCACACACACACACACACACACACCTGAACACACACACACACACACACACACACACATACACACACACACACACACAACACACACACACACACACACACACAACACACACACACACACACACACACACACACACACACACACCACACCGACACACACACCCACCCACCCAAACCACACCAACCACACCCACCCACCCACCCACCCACCCACCCCCCACCACACACACACACCACACACACACACACACACACACACACACACACACACAACACAACACAACACACACGAGAGAGAGAGAGAGCATTTCCTGCTACAATGGTACAATACTAATTCACATTTCCTGAAGATAACTAATATGCTACAGTGCTCCTATGGCAAAAACAGTGAATGGAGAACAGTCCTCATATACAAAATAGTCTCGTTAGCGATTGTTGTGTGGAAGGGGAGACACAAATTCATTTCCATGCTTGGGTTATATTTTCCTAGACTCAATTCACTGGTAATAAATAACTTTGGGTTCAGAAGTGGACACCTTATTTACGACAAAGCCTCAGATTCACTACAGTAATGAGGGTTGAGTTCACTCCTCTATCTGGATTCCAAGCAAGCTCCCCTCCATGTATCACCAGAAATGACTTGGAGAGGAGAGGAGGAGACAAATAGATCCACAACTGAGGAAATGTTGTGGCTGGAAAAGTGCGGCGAGTGGCGTGATCCAGAGTTATAGGTTTGAAGTTGGATTTAAGCTAGACGAATTTAGATTTAAGAGATAACTGAAAATATAATACAATGAAGGAAGAACCGTCGAAAATAGTATGAAAATAGTAGTAGTAAAAGTAGAAACCGTCAATAGTAGGAAAAATAGTAGACACGAGAAGTAGAAAAATAGTAGAAACCATCGATAGCATGTCGAAAACTATTAAATATTCTCCTGATATACAAGACAAAATATGCTCGTTTGGTAGAAATTCAAATACATGACGTCGATCCATTTGTGATGCAACGTTAATTGTCATTCATAAAGCGATCTTACACCTGTTTATAAAGGTTAAAGTTTTTCATCTGCACAAGAACAAAAAAGTAATAGCTGCAGGTATTGTAAGTCCATATAGCGTCATTTATATACATTTGTAGCCTAGTCTGGAAAACCTACATCACTTTACTTGTGTCTCATTCAAGCGGCAGTACAGCGGTTTTTATGATGAAGTAGCACCGGAAGTCAGACAATAGCTAGTTTAAGTGAACAACTACATCCAATCAGCAAAAACCACACACACACACACACACACACACACACACACACACACACACACACACACACACACACACACACACACACACACACACACACACACACACACACACACACACACACACACACACGGCACAACACATTTGTTTCATACATTCACATTTAGTTACAAATTTCTGCCTCTGACTACCCATTGATTTTTCCCCCTTTCTGTGCATCTCTGCTTGTTTGGATTCTCTCTCTCTCTCTCTCTCTCTCTCTCTCTCTCTCTCTCTCTCTCTCTCTCTCTCTCTCCTCTCTCTCTCTCTCTCTCTCTCTCTCTCTCTCTCTCTCTCTCTCTCTCTCTCTCTCTCTCTCTCTCTCTCTCTCTCTCTCTCTCTCTCTCTCTCTCTCTCTACACATAAACACAAAATTATATTAGACCATAATGTTTTCGTGGTAATATAATGGTTTGTAACATACGGTATTGGTTAAAACTGAAATTACGATACAGCGGCCACAGCCATTGCCGTAGTAGTTGAAGTAGTAGTTGTAGTTATAACAGAAGTAGTAGTAGTAGTTGTAGTGGTAGTAGTAGAAGTAATAGTAGTGGCAGTAATATCAACAATTGTACTGGAGTAGAAGCAAAAGTGAAAATAATAGCAATAGATATTTTGGCAGAAGAGAAAAAAAATAACTACCGCCACTTTTACGTACTACAACTATTATCACTATCATCCTAGCACAATGAATATAACTATAATTAGCGATGATAACAATGATAATGATAGTAATGATATAGATGCTAATGATAACTATAGCAATAATTATGACTGCTACTAGAATGAAAATGATAACAATAATCTAACTAAATCTACTAAAATGAAAAATAAAATAAAAATAATAAAAATCAAACTAATCTACTAGAATGAAAATGATAAGAGTAATCACTAGACTAATCACACAGGTAATTTCGTGGTATATAAACATCGTGGCTCGCTATTTTACAACGCCCTTTCTCCTGTAATGTAGTGGCCGGTAGGTACTCCTGCTCGTCCATTTACGTGGTTTTGTGGCGCTGAAAAATAGTACGGTAGGCAGGCAGGTGGGGTCCATAAATGAAGCTCGTTACCTAGTGTACGACTATTGTGTAATGCCTGTACTTCTAACACACACACACACACACACACACACACACACACACACACACACACACACACACACACACACACACACACACACACGCACACGCACACGCACGCACACACACACACACACACACACACACACATAAAGGTAGCCAGGACATCAGTAGCCGAGTCCTGATTGAAGTCCTTTCGGGAGCTATTTTCTCCTTTGTTACTCCATATTTATAGTTATTCGCTCAGTATTTTCTCCTGTTGAGTGCGGTGAGTTATATAAGCGGTGAATGTGGCTGTGGTGTTGTGGTGGTGTGGTAGAGACAGAGGTGGGCGCAGGGGTGTTACGGTATACAGAGGTTGGTGGGAACGTGGGATGAACGTAGTGGTAGTGGTGTGGTGGTGTGGTAGAGACAGAGGTGGGCGCAGGGGTGTTACGGTATACAGAGGTTGGTGGGAACGTGGGATGGACGTGGTGGTAGTGGTGTGGTGTTGTGGTGGTGTGGTAGAGACAGAGGTGGGCGCAGGGGTGTTACGGTATACAGAGGTTGGTGGGAACGTGGGATGGACGTGGTGGTAGTGGTGGTTTTAGGTGATGATTTTATGTATGATTTTAGAGTTGGCGGTGGTTTTAGCGGTGTTTTTGTTGGCGTGGCGTGAGTTTATGCTGGGGAGTGATCCGTGGTGGTCGATGGCGTGGCAATGGTACACAAACTAATCCATCCCGTATGCATAGTCCCGTTCTCTATGCGAGTATGTGGTTTCCAAGTGAAGACGTTTGGCTGTAGCTCCGAAAGTAACCATAGGATTATCTCGAAAATACCCTCATTGTGATTCCCACACAAAATTATCTACAGGAGTCCATGCAGGAAACTTAACCTAACCTAACCTGACGTCTTCAAGAGTAAACCCAACATACTGTTCCAGAAAACGGGAATATGCGTCCCGTATCCTCCGCTTGTTGCCTGGAATTTGTCTTTCCTGCGAGGCTTATATTTCGGCGCCAAGACCTATGTATAGTCTATTTTTTTTATTATGGTCAAAATGCAGTAAGGAAGCCACGCCCCCTGCCTCCCTTTCTATTTTACGTTGCAGCTGATTGGTGCATTCCTCGTATCATCACTACCAATCACAATATCTTCACTACTTAGCAGCGGCGTGACCACTACACAGAGAAATCTTCACTACAGAGGGTGACAAAATAAAAAATCCCTTTGTAGTGAAGATTGCTCTGTCCAGTGGTCACGCCGCTGTTAAGTAGTGAAGATATTGTGATTGGTAGTGATGATACCAGGAATGCACCCATCAGCTGCCCCGTAGAATAGAAGGGGAGGCAGGGGGCGTGGCTTCCTTACTGCATTTTGACCATAATAAAAATAATAGACTATAGACAAAGGTGTTAGGATGGGGGTGTTGGCTGCGTCCTTTTCTCCCGTATAACAATGGGATGCATTTCACCTTGACATAGTATCTGTATATCTAAGTATAAGTATAAGTATAAGTATAAGTATAGCTGTATAAGTACTCAAGGAAGGAAGATAAATTGCCTAAGGACGGAGGATAAAAGCCTACAGGCGCTATAGGCTCCAACGTAAAAAATAAATATAAAAAATAACACATTTCGGGAGTTGTCTATTTATTCATATCCTTAATAAAAAATTGGACTTAACCCCTTGAGACCCAGAACGTAATTTTCATTGTAATTTGGGTACCATAGACGATTTTTTTTGTGAATATAAGCAATATTTATAGATGTGACCTGTTTAGTATCCTTGTCGACTAACTAATTTGGTATATTCAGTTACTTTTCGTAATTTTATGGCTAGATTTTTTTTAAAGCAAAGGAAAGATCTGGGTGTGAAGGACTAAATATGTACGTACTTCAACAGTTGACACTTTGAGAACACCTGTTAAGTCTCTTGGTACTCAAGGTACTCTTGGTCTTGGTACTCTTGGTGGCTCATCTTACCGTAATCTCCCTCTGCTTAATGTCATGATTCTCCACAAATGTATAACGTGATTCTGGGGTTGCGAAAATCTTGCAGTGCCAATAGCCTAAAGACTGTTGAGGAGATTAATATGATGATTAATTTCATACTTTTGGCATAGATTCCAATATATTATAGCCACACATGTAATTGGCAAACTATTAGATTAGATAAATGGATAAAAAGCAGAGAGAGAGAGAGAGAGAGAGAGAGAGAGAGAGAGAGAGAGAGAGAGAGAGAGAGAGAGAGAGAGAGAGAGAGAGAGAGAGAGAGAGAGAGAGAGAGAGAGAGAGAGAGAGAGAGAGAGAAACATTACGTCCTCATGGCTACACGACTTTTATGGAGACAAAGAGGCGTTATTTTCACTTTGGAAACTCGCCATTGCCATTACGGTCGGCCGCACCTCGTGATGTACGCTCTTTATGCCGCTAATATATAGACCTACGGCGAAGGAGTGTTTTGGTGTGTCGCGGCAGGTCACTCACGTACCTGGCAACACCTCAATGCAACACCATCAACACCGTCACCGTCATTCAGCATCACCATCCATGAATGCACTTCCTCTCTACCCTTCACTTCCTTATACTTCTCATTCCTCTTCACTTCCTCTATCATATTCCTCATCTTCCTTCACTATACTTCCTCTCTACTCCTCACTTCCTCTATATATTCCTCTCTTCCTCCTTCACTTCCTCTATACTTCTCACTTCCTCTATATATTCCTCTCTTCCTCCTTCACTATGTATACAGGTAACTCCTCCCATGGATTATCCGTCAACCTACCTTCTACCTTCATCTTCTACTTTCACGGTCTTTAATTATCCCTTCACCCTCAATTATTTCCTCCCCATATAATTCGTATTTCACCTATAAATTACAAAGTAACTGTTACCAATGGTGTATCGTCAAGATACTAAACAGGTTCTATCTTATACACATTGCTTAATTAACTTCACCAGATTTCGTCTAATGATCTGTAAATAAATTACAAGTGTGAAATATACCAATAGTTATCGCAAGGATACTAACTCATTCATACATTTCTTACATTCACTCAAAATCTCATGGTACCAAATTACATCTTACTCGCTATTTCTGTCTGCAAATACTTTCCTGCTTAGTTTTCCTTGTGCATTTTCCTTTCATTCCGTTCTTCGATGTAATATCTCCTCCACCTCGATTTTATTTTTATTTTTCTCCTAGCTGCAATATAATTTCACTTTATTTGTATTTATTTGATCTGTTTTTTGAATCAGCTGTTTTCGATGCAATATTTCCAAACCTCGATTTTCTTTTTCTGTTTCTCCTGTAGTTAATCTCGTTTTTTTGTATCTATTTGATCAGTTTTTTGTAATGGAACCTTTTTTTTGCAGGTTTGTTCTCACACACCTAACCTATTCATCCAGCCTCCCACTTACTCACTCTCTGTTCTCACATACCTACTACTCATCCTACCCATTCACTCACTCTTTCCCTAACACACTCACTCAGTAGGTGGGTCGCTCAATTGTTCGTACGCTCACTCAGTTTTTTTTAATTAGTAGTAGTAGTAGTAGATTAGTAGTAGATTTGTTTTCACACGTAGTACTCATCCTACCCACTCACTCACTCACTGACTCGCTCACTCAGTAGGTGGGTCGCTCAATAGTTCGTACTCACTCCTAACACACGCAATTGTTCGCACATCCACTCAGCCTGTCAATCAGTCAATGAATCACCCAATCGCTGCTTTTGTCGGCGTCATTCACTCGATTCTGGCGGGAGGGAGTCGGTCGTCGATTGTCGGTCAGTCGGCCATTGTGTTTGTCGTGGTGGCCGTCCATCATTCTGTTTTGCCCGTCTATGCATGCACGCCTCCCCAACCCCTTTCTGAACCCCTTCCCCAACCCCCACCTCAGCCCCCTCCTCAACCCCCTTCCCAACCTCCTCCCTAACGTACTCTTCAATCCCCCTCCCCTCGCTCCATGCCCGCCTCGCCCTATCCTGGCACCCACACCCCCTCCTGAACCCCCTCTGCAACCCCCACCCCAGCCCCCTCCCCAACCCCCACCCCAACCCCCACCCCAACCCCCTCCCCAGCCCCACCTCAAGCCCCTCTTCAACCCCCACCTCAGCCCCCTTCCCATCCCCCTCCCCAACCCCCTCCCGTCGCTGGTGTGGTGATAGCAATGGTGGTGATGTGGGGGTAATGGTGGTGGTCGTGGTGGTGACAGGTCGTCTTTCTAAATGTGATCTAGTTTTGGTGAATTCCATCATTTTGTTTGTATGTAGTAATTTATCATTTTCCTTCCTTTCCCCCGATGAAATGAATATATATTTTATTTTAGGCCACCCTCGTCCCTCTTGTATGCTTCTGTTGTAAAATCTTTTGAACATTATTTAAGAACAATTTTTTTGATATCTTTACTATTTCATGTATTGTTTATTTGCATGGGTGTGTTATTTCATCACGGCACACACTCACCTTAAGGGAAACTCAGTAACTCCGTAAATGTTTTTTATTGAATACTTGTTTGTATTTGTGCGTCTATTTGAATGGCATCATTATAAGCAGCGCAATGGCGTCTTAAGCATTACACTTCACTCAATGAATTACATGAAGGACAAATACCAAAGTTTAAATGTGGTAAATATGTCGAAATGAACATCAAGTAATTAGTGTTGAAGTACATGCTATGCGCAAACATTTATTAAAGACGTAAAGTATCAAGACATCTGGCCCGCACATGGCGAGTCCTAGCATTGTGGCCTTGGTGCCGGCCTCTGTCCTCCCGCTCAGCGCCTCTATGTTCACACAATTATTGTTGCCCACTGTTTGTGTCCTTCAGGTGCGCTGCGTCGCCAAACAATTGAAAACACCTGTCACGGCTAATGACCGCGCCGCATCGCCCCGCCGCCCACACGCCTACACGAGCACAATACCGCGGCACAATATTAAAGTTTGCAAGTATATTTTCCCAATGCTCGAATACACACACACAGTCACACACACACACACAAACACAGTGACACACACACACACACACACACACACACACACACACACACACACACACACACACACACACACACACACACACACACACACACACACACACACACACACACACACACACACACACACACACACACACACACACACACACACACACACACACACACACACACACACACACACACACACACACACACACAGTCACACACACACACACAAACACACACACACACACACACACAACACAACACACACACACACACACACACACACACACACACACACACACACACACACACACACACATTGCCAGTTTGGTATAGTGGTAAAGTTCCGAGTGTGTGTCACCTGACGCACGCAGGTTCGAGCCCCACTCACAGCTCGAAAATCTTGCCCTGAAAACGTAGGCAGTTACTAATGCTCTTAAGTAAGGGTAATAGCTGACGGTCGCGTGTACGCGTGATCAAGGCCGTAGGTGAATCACACACACACTCTATATTTTGTCGCCGCCCCAACTTAACAGTAATAACAAGAACACTATGTCAACAAAATGTTTTCCTCTTCCGCAGCGGTGATAGCGTAAGTTTAGACTTAGTTTATTCGCAATAGTATGAGAGTTACTCTCCCTGTAATGTGTGCGGCAGTTATATTGCTATTAAGTCTTCTTGAATTACAGAAGTGAAAAAATAATAATGGTTTCACACGCAGGCCAGCCAGACTGCCCTGCCTCTCCAAAAACAAAATGGAAAACAATCTCCAAATAAAGTGTCAAACTGCGATGACATCCTCCAGCGTTGGCGCAATGGTGTAATATTGAAGAGCGACGAGGCCTGGCCATTGCTGCGTCACGTGACCAATTATTATCATGTAAATATGTAAATATGAACACCGTGTAACCAGGTGCTGTGATTTGCCCTGATTGTGTTCTGTTTTGACAACTGAATAGATATGCAAATTGTGATTATTATTTTCTCAAATTCCAAATTTACGATATTTAACACGTTTGCATAAAAAAATCTTTTCTAAATTCTTATTGATGTCAAACTGTAATCGGAAGGCTTTGCTTGAATGATTCTTTTTGTGAGAAAAATATTAGGAAAAGTATATATAAACCTCTCTGTATCCTGGACGAAATCTTTAATGGAATATCTAGTGTCACTATTTTCATGATTTTTATATACCTACTCGTATATGATAAATGAAGTTGGGATAAATGAGATAATTAGACATAACACCCTCCAAACGTCTAGAAATTTAGTAGAAAGCAAGATATATTTCGAGTCAGGCCTGGAAAAAAAAATATGATCGTGCAGGCGTCGTGGCCTCGCCGAGGACGTACTGCAGTGTTGTTTTGTCCTCGCAGGAAACTTTGTCGTATATAAGCGAGACAGCTGCACAAAGACACTAAATACTTTGGAGAAACATAGCTTAATGAGAAGAAATAAATGTTGAGCAAACTATACGACACACAGGTAGATGTTAACAAGGGAAACTATCTTATTGTTCGCGTATATAATGGTCGTTAAGCCCGTGTTCCCGATGCAGTACTAGCCACAAACACACCAACTTGAAACAGGTGACAGAAAGGAAGGAAAATCTCCATGTATCGAACCAGAGAGGAACACTAATTTCACGGGTCACACGAGGCGCAGGACCCAACTGGTGTCTGGGTGTGGAGGGGCGGCGGGAGGGACTGGGTTCTGTCCTCTCCTCGCACCTGTTCCTTCTTGCCTGGAGGGATGGAAGGTGTTTTATTTATGTCTTTTTTGCAAATATTACTTCACTTACCTACCTAACTACTTACACACACACACACACACACACACACACACACACACACACACACACACACACACACACACACACACACACACACACACACACAGCAACACGCGCACACACACACACACACACCATCATCATCATCATCATCCCTATGTATCCTTCATTCATTTAATTCTTGTGTAAATCTGTTAACTTGGCTAATGTTTATGAAGAACAACTTTTAATCAAATTTCGTGTCTTTACATGTCGACGGCATGTTTAGGAGGCCACGTGACGGTGTGTTGTGGAGGCGCCTCGTGCAGTGCCCCGTAACGCCGCCGCTTTTCAAGGATAATTCACACTATACCTGCACGTAAACGGACCGGCACCTGACCGGCACCAGCACGTCACCGGCCGCCACCAGCATGTGTATTCACACTACACCGTCAGGTCTACGGCAGTATGGTGACCGGTCACCGGTCGCAGTACACTCACATGTCCTTGTAAGAGGAAAGATCGCTTCCGCTAGTGCTCGCTGATACTGAATTAACTATGTTTAAGAATGTCAGTGTAAATGACATTGCTGTGATAGCACTTCTTCTGGAAGAAGAGGAGGAGGATGAAAAAGTAAAAAGAAAAAACAAAAGACGACTTTGGGTACACAAATTCCTAAAGAAAAGGAAAACAGAAGGATAATATGGGACACTGTATAAAGAACTACTGGACGATGAGCTGAAATTCCACCAATACTTCAGGATGTCAAAGCATCAGTTCCACGAGTTGCTGAGCCTACTAGAAGAAACTATCTCTAAAACAAACACCTCCTTTAGGGGGGCAATAACAGCGAAAGAAAAGTTGGCTGTGTGCTTAACCCATTATCTCCGGAAAAAGAAAATCATTAAGAGCTTGCTAAAATCTATTGTAATTAGTTATTTTAAGTGTATAATACATATATTAAACATAAAATGATAAAATATATTATTAGAGCCTGAGATATACACGGTAACCAAATGGTTACCTAAGGAGATTGCGGGTACAAAAAATCAGACTTTAGCTCTACTGGTTATTTGATAATTTTTACTTTCAGGATGGTTATAATCATCATTGTGCGAATCAATTTATTTTCAATTTTACATAATTGACTCATACAAAACCTTAACAGCAAAAATACCTGAGTGTGATTGATCACACACACACACACACACACGCACACGCACACGCACACGCACACGCACACGCACACACACACAATAACACACACACACGCACACACATACACACACGCACACACATACACACACGCACACACATACACACACGCACACACATACACACACGCACACAAACACACATGCACACACACACACACACGCATACAACACACACACATACAACACATACACACATACACATACACTTACACACACACACACACACACACACACACACATGTGCACATATTACCTTGCTTAATAACTGGGTCTGCTAACGAGTGTTTTCTCAGCAGACTTTTCCACGAAAGGTTAATGATGGATTTAATATTTGTGTGTATTCTTATGGCTATAAAATATTTGAACTTGAACTTGAACTTTGAACACACACAAGCACGCACGCACAAACACCCACACACACACGCACACATATACACACACATACACACTCAAACACACACGCACACACACGCACACACACACGCACACACACACACGCACACACACGCAAATTAAGACCTTGGTGTGCACTGCGGGAGAGCGGGATGTCAACTGAGGCAACCGTTTTGTGACGGTTTGTAACGGAACCATGTTCACACTATCCAACAGTGACCAACACAGACAGGCTCCGCACTGCTCCGTAACCTTCACGGACCAGCAAAATATTCTCGCCGAGAATCCTGACCGGCAACTGTCGGTGACGGTCCGTGCTGGTCAGGTGCCGGTCCGCTCTAGTGTGAATACACCATTACACTTGTTCTCACCGGCAGGAACTTGTAATTAGCCATCCTAAAGTTCGTCGCCGTGACAGATGGCGTCGTGCTGGGCCGTGAGCAAGTAGTGTTTCCCGCGTCCTTTTTAATTAGTCTCTACCACAGTATGGAGTTGCCGCACAATCTACGCATTCCTCACGGAACCGCTTAGGTACAGCCTGCGAGATGTTCGTGTGCCATCATCACCCGCAGACTGTGGGCGAGGAGACAGAAACACCGCGCCCGCCAGTGCTAACCTCTTCCTTCTCGGGACTGACGGACTATGGAGATAAAACGTTTTCTTGTTCGTAGCTTAGCCCCTTCACGCCCAGATCTTTCTTTTGCTATATGAAATCGTATGTTGTCGAGCCATGAAATTCCGAAAAGTAACTGCTGAATATACCAAATTAGTTAGTCGACAAGGATACTAATCAGGTCATATCTATAAAATATTGCTTATATTCACTAGAAATTCGTCTAATGGTACCCAAATTACAATGGAAATTACGTTGTGGGTCTCAAGGGGTTAAAATAACATAATGGAAAGTGTACAGTAGTATTACGGAGTGTTAGCGCGTGTGAATGATGTCTCACCAGCTCTACCAACGCTGCAAATATCGTAATAATTTTGGATGAAACGCTGTGACATGTTTCTACCATTACCTCAACGTTTCGTGGACGTGTGTTAAAAAGTGATATCTTATAGTCTATCTTACAGGAACTACCTCGAGTAGGTCTCACGGCCTCTTGTAGCTTCTTTATTTTCTTATTCTTATGTTCTTATAACAAATAAAGTGTATCTTATAACATATATGAGATAAAGCTCTTACAAGTCTTCTCATAAACATTAGCCAAGTTAGCAGATTTACACAAGAATTAAATGAATGAAAGATACATAGGGATGATGATGATGGTGTGTGTGTGTGTGTGTGTGTGTGTGTGTGTGTGTGTCTGTGTGTGTGTCTGTGTGTGTGTGTGTGTGTGTGTGTGTGTGTGTGTGTGTGTGTGTATTCATCTAGTTGTATTTTACAGGGCCAGAGCGACGCTCGTATGGCCCCATCTCCATATCAACATTTGTTTTATCATTCATCCTTAGTGCTTAGTGTTGGCCGAAGCCACCACCCCGGGAGGCGGGTCACAAACCCCCGGCTAACACCCGGTACCCATTCACTGCTGGGTGGACAGGGGCTCGGGTTTTAAGAAGACCGCCCGTCTGTCTTCCCTCCGCCCGGGGATCGAACCCGGGACTTCTCGGTTGTATGTGTGTGTGTGTGTGTGTGTGTGTGTGTGTTGTGTGTGTGTGTGTGTGTGTGTGTGTGTGTGTGTGTGTGTGTGTGTGTTTTCTTTTCTATATCCAGGTATTATTATGGAAGATCTCGTGGCCAGCGACATCCACTTGACTCAGCCGGAAGGGTCTTGTCGCAGCCGGTATTCCTTGTTGCCCAAACATGGGTCGCGGCTTGACTGGGATATCCTCGGGGAAGCGGGACTCTCGTGGAAGTCTTTGGCAGGCGTGAGGAAAAGTTTAGGTCGAGTGAGCGACACGGGTGCCTGAATCCCGTGGTTGTCAAGGCTGTTGTGGCTTATATGATAACGCAACTCTGGCTGTTGGAAATGATATAAAGCATTGATTATGGCTTTATATATGATAACTTACGAAGCTTTTATCTTTGTTTACATATTTCTACAGTCATTTTTGCCTCTGATTCAAAAAATGTTGAAGTCGAAATAGTTAGACTGTTAGATGAATTAAATAATGTGTGCATGTGTACGATGGTGAAAGTGGAGTGATGCATTTTGAAGAAGTGGTAAGGAGCAAGAGCCGAAGAGGAAATATGTAATGAACCTTAATGGACAATAATGGAGAAAGTGATTGAGTTTATAGATTTTTGTCAGGTTGTACAAAGGGATGAATGAGGGGAGAGAGACACGAGAGATAACTTTACATCTCTCTCTCTCTCTCTCTCTCTCTCTCTCTCTCTCTCTCTCTCTCTCTCTCTTATCTGTATTTCTATTCTTTTCGTCATCTGTATCCCGCTCTCTCTCTCATCACCCTGATTCTCCCTTTTCTTTCTTCTCCTCCCTCTCTCTCTCCCTGTCTCCTTCACTTCTCCATCCCTGCTCCTTCATCTTTCTCTCCCTCCCTTCCTTCTCCTCCTCCTACATCCCCTCCCCTCCATCCCTCAGGACTACTAGGTGGGATGGATCATTAGAGCGCATGATGAAAGGCGGAAGAGTAATCACGGAGGTAAAAAAGAGGGCAGTGCGAGGCTGTACATCACCTCAAACACTCAAATACCGGGTGAAACATGGAAGGGAAGTCAAAGATTTATGATTATATCCGTAATCGAATGAGTTATTGAATGTTACCGGTGACATACGCATGGGATCTGAGATTGACTGGCCTTTAGAAGTGGTTAAATATGACATGAGGAAGGTGATTTATAAGAGAATTGTTCATAAAAAGATTGCTTAACGTACGGAAGGAATAGAGAAACAGAAAGAAAAGTGTGTGTGAAAACCGTAATTACCTCCGCCAACGAAGTTGGAGGGGTTATGTTTCCACCCCGATCTGTCTGTCTGTCTGTCTGTTTGTTTGTTTGTTTGTTTGTTTGTTTGTTAGTGTACAGGATTTCTCGAAAAGTTATGAATACATTTGGACCAAACTCGGTATACCAAGTCTATTTGGTATAAGGAAGAACTGATTTAATTTTGGATGAAATCTATTGACAACTGTTGCCATGGCAACCAATTGATGAAATATTCGGCCGGAGGTATGCGCTCATACTGAGTGCTAATATATATATATATATATATATATATATATATAATATATATATATATTATATATATATATATATATATATATAATTATATATTATATATATATATATATATATTATTAATTATTTTTTTTTTACTTTTTTTTGGACTTTTTTTAAAACTTTTTTTTAACTTTTTTATTTTTATGAAATCGAATCACAACTGTTGCCATGGCAACCAATTGATGAAATATTCGGCGGAGGTATGCGCTCTACTGAGTGCCCCCCCCCCCCCCCCCTAGTTGAATGAGTGATTGAATGTTACCGGTGACGTGCGTGTGGGATCTGAGACTGTCTGGCCTTCAAGCAATGGATGAGAGTGACATGACGAAGAGTATATATAAGACCATTAGTACTAACAAACGGGAAATGTGATTGTCTTGATATTAATACTACTACTTCCACCTCCTCCTTCTCCTCCTCCTCCTACTCCTCCTACTCCTCAGCAACTCCACCATAGCCTCCTCCTTCTTCCTACATCTAAGCCTTCCTCCTCATCATCTCCTCCTTCCTCATCTCGCATTCCTCCTTCCATCTCCTCCTCCTCCTCCTCCTCCTCCTGAGTAGTGTTCATAGGAAGATTGCTTAACATATGGAAGTAATAGAGAAACAAGAAAGTGTGAAAGTATACTAGAATATGCATTGCTAGTATGTGTAGTCAGGAGCACGTGAGGGTCCAGCCATCTATCGTGGTCACCCTCAAAAAGAAATTGAAAGGAACAGTCGCCAGAATAGATAATTATAATATAAGGTCGACACATGATCCGCGTGACCTTTAGACAATGCAGCCGCTCCTCCAAGGTCAGAGTCATTGCCATTCATTCAAGGTCAGAGGCATTGCCATTCATTCAAGGTCAGAGGCATTGCCATTCATTTAAGGTCAGAGGCATTGCCATTCATTCAAGGTCAGAGTCATTGCCATTCATTCAAGGTCAGAGTCATTGCCACTCCTCCAAGGTCAGAGGCATTGCCATTCATTCAAGGTCAGAGGCATTGCCATTCATTCAAGATCAGAGGCATTGCCATTCATTCAAGGTCAGAGGCATTGCCATTCATTCAAGGTCAGAGGCATTGCCATTCATTCAAGGTCAGAGGCATTGCCATTCATTCAAGGTCA
>JACEEZ010008897.1:77500-100000 GCA_016584305.1 Chionoecetes opilio | reverse complement strand
CAAAAAAGAGCACCAAAAAAAGAAAAAAAGAGCCACCAAAAAAAGAGCCCACAAGAAAAAAAGAGCCCACCAAAAAAAAGCCCACCAAAAAAAGAGCCCACCAAAAAAACAGAGCCCACCAAAAAAAAAGCCCACCAAAAAAAGAGCCCACCAAAAAAAAGAGCCCACAAAAAAAAAGAGCCCACCAAAAAAAAGAGCCCACCAAAAAAAAGAGCTCACCAAAAAAAAGAGCCCACCAAAAAAAAGAGCCCACCAAAAAAAAGAGCTCACCAAAAAAAAGAGCCCACCAAAAAAAAGAGCAGCGAAAAAAAATCAATGATGACGAATAAATCAAACTAGGAGAAGAAAATGAAAAAGAAGAAGAGGAGGAGGAGGAGGAGGAGGAGGGGAGGAAGAGGAGGAAGAGGAAGAGGAAGAGGAAGAGGAAGAGGAAGAGGAAGAGGAGGAGGAGGAAGAGAGGAGGAGGAGGTAGAGGAGGAGGAAAGAGGAAGAGGAAGGGAAGAGGAAGAGGAAGAGGAAGAGGAAGAGGAGAGGAAAGAGGAGGAGGAGGAGGAGGAGGAGGAGGAGGAGGAAGGAGGAGTAGAGGAGGAAGAGGAAGAGGAAGAGGAAGAGGAAGAGGAAGAGGAAGAGGAAGAGGAAGAGGAAGAGGAGGAGGAGGAGGAGGTGTATAAGCCATAGAGAAAAAAAATACAAGGACGGCATGAAAAAGATTACGTAAGGATGTCGAGGAGTGAGAAAAAATAGTTAGGTAAAAAAGCAGTGCAACTAAAAAGTGTGTGGCAAGTCAGATTATTACAACACACACACACACACACGCACACACACACACACACACACACACACACACACACACACACACACACACACACACACACACACACACACACACATACACAACTTTCTGTCACTAAAGTATACCAGATGACGAGGCTTTGTGATAGATAAATGTAAATGGGGCCAATCCTTGTATGGCAGCCACTGTGCTACTTCCAGGAGTGTGTATGTGTGTGCGTGTGTGTGTGTGGTGTGTGGTGTGTGTGTGTGTGTGTGTTGTGTGTGTGTGTGTGTGTGTGTGTGTGTGTGTGTGTGTGTGTGTGTGTGTGTGTGTGTGTGTGTGTTGTGTGTGTGTGTGTGTGTGTTATGAAGCAAAAACATGAACGATAAACAGTTTCTATCGATGTTCCATGAGTCAGAAGAGGAAGGGAGGGAGGGAGGGAGGAAGGAAGGAAGGAAGGAAGGAAGGAAGGAGGGAGGGAGGGAGGATGGGAGGGAGGGAAGGAGGGAGGGAGGGAGGGAGGAGGAGGAAGAGAAGGTTGGAGGGAAGAAATATGAAGGTAGGGAGGGAAGAAAGAAGGGAGGGAGGAGAAAGAGAGGAGAGAGAGAGATGGAGGGAGAGGCGGGTGAAAGAGGTTGAAGGGAAGAGAGGAATATTGGAGGGGAGTATGGTCAGGGTGATGAGAAGAGGACTGGGAGAGTACAGACGACGAAGAAAGGAAGATGAATCGAGAGAGGAGAGAGGAGGGAGGAGGAAGTGAGGAGAGGGAGAGGGAGAGAGGGGAGAGAGGAGAGAGAGAGAGGATGAGATGAGAGAGAGAGAGGCGGGAGGAGGAGGAGAAGGAGAAGAGGATGGAGAGACGAGGAGAGGAGAGAGAGAGGAAGGGGAGAGAGATGGAGAAGGAGGAGAGGAGGAGAGAGAGAGAGAGAGTGTGTAACGAGGACGAACATGTGAATTGAAGCAAAAAAACAATCGATAAAAAGATAGTGCGTACAACCCATATAGACATTTATTTTGAGAGACAAATAAATAACATCTATAAATATGAAAGGTAATACAATCTAGGGAGGAATAAGAAACAAATATATAAAAAAAACGTAAAGGCAAGGTAAAATAAGGTCAAAGTTGTACAAAAACCAAGCAAGGGGGACTAGTGTAGGGGAGAGAGAAAAAAAAAGAAAAAAAAAAAAAAAAAAAAAAAAAAAAAAAAAAAAAAAAAAAAAAAAAAAAAAAGTGTAAGAAAAATAACGAAGTAATAAAAATAGGAAGCCGTTTAGAACATCGTATATTTCCTATCGACTTTTTTTATATCTGTTTATGTCACAGCTCTTTCTCCCCTCCTATCTCCCCTATTCTCCCTATTATCCTACTACCCCCTATTATACCTACCTACCTCCCCTATTTACTAACCTATCCTCCCATATTTTATCCTACCTATCCTCCCCTATTTATCCTACCTATCCTCCCCTATTTATCCTACTATCCTCCCTATTTACCTACCAATCCTCCCTATTTACCTACCTATCCTCCACCTATTTTACCTACCTATCCTCCCCTATTTATCCTACCTATCCTCCCTATTTATCCTACCTATCCTCCCCTATTTACCCTACCTATCCTCCCCTATTTATCCTACTATCCTCCCCTATTTATCCTACCTATCCTCCCCTATTTATCCTACCTATCCTCCCCTATTTACCCTACCTATCCTCCCCTATTTATCCTACCTATCCTCCCCTATTTATCCTACCTATCCTCCCCTATTTACCCTACCTATCCTCCCCTATTTATCCTACCTATCCTCCCCTATTCCTCCCACCTATTCTCCCCTTTCTTTATATCCGTTTATGTCACAGCTCCTCCTCCCCTTCTATTTTCCCCTCCTATTCTCCCCTCCTATTCTCCTCCCCCCCTACACCTACCCCTCCACATGTCCCCTCCTTCCCCCTTACACCTACCCCTCCACATATCACCTCATCCCCCCCTACACCTACCCCTCCACATGTCCCCTCCACCTACCCTCCACATTCCCCTCCACATCTTTACCTCACTTCCACAAATCCCTTACATTTCTCCCTCTCCTGTAAATAATCCCTCTCGTTTATTCTGTCTTCTAATCTATCCTATTCTTTTTCCTTCTTATAACGTATTACTTCATATTCTCTCTCTTTCTTTCTCTCTCTGTCTTTCTCTCTCTCTCTCTCTCTCTCTCTCTCTCTCTCTCTCTCTCTCTCTCTCTCTCTCTCTCCTCTCTCTCTCTCTCTCTCTCTCTCTCTCTTCTCTCTCTCTCTCTTCTCTCTCTCTCTCTCTCTTCTCTCTCTCTCTCTCTCTCTCTCTCTCTCTCTCTCTCTCTCTCTCTTCTCTCTCTCTCTCTCTCTCTCTCTCTCTCTCTCTCTCTCTCTCTCTCTCTCGTGTCCTTTCCCTTGTATCACCTTCTCACATATCTTCCCTTCACTTCCTTTGCCTTGAATCCTCCCGGGAATCTTATGTCCTGTACCTAGATCACACTCCCCTTCGTCTCTCTCTCTCTCTCTCTCTCTCTCTCTCTCTCTCTCTCTCTCTCTCTCTCCTCTCTCTCTCTCTCTCTCTCTCTCTCTCTCTCTCTCTCTCTCTCTCTCTCTCTCTCTCTCTCTCTCTCTCTCTCTCCATTCTGTCTTTTCCTCTGCTTCCCTCTCCCTTCATCGTCGCTTCGTGTCATTTCCTCGCACCCTACGATATGGACATTTTCTTGAGTTATTTGTTTTGTTTTAGTGTTTTTAGCGTAGTTTTGACTCTTTGATCTCTCACTGAAGCTCTGAATAGGTCGCCGTTATTAATATTTAGTGAGGAAGGAAGCTTTGTAGTGGCTGCTGTATATGTAGATGTCATCCCGCACCTTACTGAATCCTTTGCTTTTTTATTTCCTTTTTTACATTTTTTTCATTACGTTTTACATTTTTCTTGTTTATTTTTAAATCTCATGACTCGCCTGCTTGTATTTTTTCCCTTTTTCTTCCTATTTGACCTTTTTTTCATCTTTTTCATTATTTCTCATTACTTTTAACATTTTTCTTCTGTATTTTTATGTCTGTGATCTCTATTTGGGATCTCTAGTTGTCCTGTGGCGTCTGCGTCCTTTTTTTTCTCCCTCCCAATTGCTTGCTCTCTACAGGGGCCTTATCCGCCCATGTATGGAATATGTCTCACATGTTTGGGGAGGATCCACTCATACAGCTCTCTTAAACAGGGTTGAGTCAAAAGCTTTTCGTCTCATCAACTCCTCTCCTCTGACTGACTGTCTTCAATCTTTAAATCACCGCCGCAATGTTGCTTCTCTTGCTCTCTTCTACCGTTATTTTCATGCTCACTGCTCTTCTGAACTTGCTAACTGCATGCCTCCCCCCCTCCCGCGGCCTCGCTGCACAAGAAT
The DNA here is from genome assembly GCA_016584305.1 of Chionoecetes opilio. Taxonomy (NCBI): domain Eukaryota; kingdom Metazoa; phylum Arthropoda; class Malacostraca; order Decapoda; family Majidae; genus Chionoecetes; species Chionoecetes opilio. The sequence goes on along the minus strand of JACEEZ010008897.1, from coordinate 95,816 downwards.
TTCTACTCATTCTCATCCCTATTCTGTCCATCTTCCTAATGCAAGAGTTAATCAGTATCTTTACTCTTTCATCCCTTTCACTGGTAAACTCTGGAACTCTCTTCCTGTTTCTATTTTTCCACTTTCCTATGACTTAAATCTTTTCAAAAGAGGAGTAACAAGACACCTCCCTAACTAAATTGGCTCACCCCTCTTTTTTATTTTATTCTCTTACTGTCTTCCTTATAGGGACTGGCAACTAAGCGGGCTTTGTGTTACCCATTTTTGTTGTGCCTTTGGCCAGTTCTTTGTGATGTATAAAAAAATAAAAAAATAAAAAATTGTGCTGAGTTACCAAGCGAAGTTCCTAACATTTCCTTGCATTTTTCTTTTCTTTTTGGCATTTTGGCATTTTTTACATTATTTTCATTACTTTTTACATTTTTCTTCTGTATTTTTATGTCTGTGACCTCTCTATTTGTGCTGACTCACCGAGCGAGCTCCACATTATAGTCAGTTCTTTGAGAAATGAAAATCTTCTGGCCATGGATTCTCATAAATAATCTCGAGACTTTTTGATGACTTCCTTTCTATCAGTGGCTCCCAGTCGTGCCCGTCGCATGGCTCTGTCTCTCTGTCTCTCTGTCTGTCTCTCGCATGGCTCTTGTCTCTCTGTCTCTCTGTCTGTCTCTCGCATGGCTCTGTCTCTCTGTCTCTCTGTCTGTCTCTCGCATGGGTCTGTCTCTCTGTCTCTCTGTCTGTCTCTTGCATGGCTCTGTCTCTCTGTCTCTCTGTCTGTCTCTCGCATGGCTCTTGTCTCTCTGTCTCTCTGTCTGTCTCTCGCATGGCTCTGTCTCTGTCTCTGTCTCTCTGTCTCTCTGTCTGTCTCTCGCATGGCTCTGTCTCTGTCTCTCTGTCTGTCTCTCACATGGCTCTTGTCTCTCTGTCTCTCTGTCTGTCTTTTGCATGGCTCTTGTCTCTCTGCCCTCTTTGTTGTCTCTGGTATGGCTCTGTTTTTGGGTCTCCTGTCTGCCCTCCCCGCAGGGGCCTTTTTCTCTTTTGTCTCTCTGTCTGTATCCCCGCAGGGCCCCTGTTTCTCTGTCTCGTCCGTCCCCGTTTTTTCTCTGTCCCCTGTTCTCGAGTCAGCCGGTGCCTTTTTCAAAGCAGACACTCGCGACCTCTTTAAACTGCCGCCCCTTTGGTTCCGTGGGGACTTGGCACTTTTCCGAATGGGAAAAACCAATAATAATAGTAAAATTAAAAATAATAGCAAAAAATAAAAAAAGTACCCCCAAAAACAGGGGAAAAAGGGAAAACTTTGGGGGGTTAAACGCGGAGGTTTTTGTTTTTTATTTCTTTTTATTGCGAGAGAGAGGGGAGAGAGAGGGGAGAGGATGAAAAAGGGGGGAGAGAGAGGAGAGAGAGAGGGAGAGAGAGGAGAGGGGGAAAAGGAAGAGAGAGAGGGGGGGGGGGGGGGCCGAGAAAAGAGAGAGAGAGAGAGGAGGAGAGAGGGAGAGGAGGGGGGGAAATGAGAGGGAGAGAAAAGAAGAAGGGAGGAGAGAAAAGGGGAGGGGAAAAGGGGTTTGGGGGGAGAGGAGAGAGAGAGAGGGGAGAAAAAAAAAAAACTTTCAACTTTAAAAATTCGGTGGACAGTGCAGGAATGGGAAGGTTTTAGGGCAGTCGAGGCACTTTGGGGGTTCCCTTTGAGGTAATGAAAAAGACGGCATCACAAAACCCCACACCGTCACCAAAAAAGAAAAAAATTTTATATACGTAAAAATCAAAAATTTTGGGTTTTGGGGCGCCCAAACCTTCCCAAATGGAAAAGGCTTGGGGCCCCCCGTGTTTTTTTTTCTGTCGCCAGGGGTCCCCTAAATCATAAAAAAACATAAGAACATAAAAAAAATTAAGGAAGCTAAAAAGAGGCCGCGGGGCCTAAACGTGGAGCCCTGTCCCCCTAACACTCCCCTACATCCCTTTATCCCCACCCCAAAACCTTTTCCAGCCCCCCAAAAAAGCCCCCAATGACCCCAGCCCCCAACTACCTGTTACTGAGACCTTTCCCATTCATTCACCCCCCTATTTTTTGAACCATTTCCCCCCTTTTTCCTTTTCTAAATCTACGCCCTTCCAGCTTAAACCGTTACTTTTTGTTCTACCCTGGTTAAAAGCGTAAGAATTTTTCCCCCTTTCCCCTTTTTTAAATCCCTTTACCACTTAAAAATTTTTTCCAGACGCCTTTACTTGCCCTAAAGTGGTGAAATTTTAATAATTCAATCTCCCTCAAAAACTAAAGTTACGCACCCCTTTGTATCATTTTTTCACTTCTCTGAAATTTTTTCCTAAAAAAACCCAATACCATCCGTAATATGGAGACCAAAACGAATTGCATAGTCTAGGTGGGGCCCTTTGACTAGACCCCAGTTTAAAGTTTTAGAAAAACTTCCCCCACTTCATTTTAACATTTCGGGGAATGAATTTTAATACTCATTAGCTCTTTTTCGGGCCCCCAAACATTTTTTTCCAGGGGGAAAGGTCTGGGTCACCCTACCCCAAAGGGATTTTTTTTAAACCTTTTGATTTTTTCACCGATCCCATTGCTTATGGGGGATTTTACCAGGGGTTTTTTCTACCAACATTCATAACGTCCCATTTTTTAAAATTTTAAAAATTCCATCTGCCTTTGACGCCCACTTTTTTAATTTTATCAAAGGGTCTCCCGGGAAATATGTTTACGTCAGACTGTGATCCAAAACCCCACCTAACTTAGTATCATCAGCAAACTTGCTGATATCACTGCTAACCCCAATACCAAGTCGTTGGGGGAAATAAAAAAATAGTAAGGGCCCCAAAACGGGCCCCTTGTGGGAAAATTTCCATTTGTCACCAGTCCCCATTCAGTTTTGGGGAACCTTTAAATTGTAACCCTTTGTTGCCTTTTAAATTACCCAAGCTCGGGACCCAAATGAAAAAACCCTTCCCACATCCCATGACCCCCTTACCTTTTTTAAGGGGTCCTCGTTTTGGGTTACTTTGTCAAATCCCTTTATTTAAAAGTCCAGATAAAATTATATCAAAATTTCCTTACATTATCTCCCCCGTCTCTTTAAACTTTCCAAAAAAAACCCCCCAAAAAAAATTGGTGGGGACAGGACCTACCCTTGGGGGAATCCATGTTTGAATCTTTGATCAAACTAGTTTTTTCAAAATTGTTCTAAGGGGTTTTTTGCAAAAAGTTTCCCAAATTAATTTCCCCACCACGATGTTAGACTTACGGGTCGAAAATTTGATTTAGTCCTCTTTTCTCCCTTTTTAAAATAGGGAAAAAACCATTTCCCCCTCCCCCAAAAATTTGGCACTCGCCTATCTCAACCAAAATTTCCTAAAAATGTGCACAAACGACTCACTAAACCCCCCCCTTTGTTTCCCTTTAATCCCCGGGGATACACTTCATGGTCCTGGCGTTTTTAAAGGGTTTTTCTTTTTTTCTATACCCCCCCACCATTTCCCTAGTTACCCCAATATCTTTGGGGTTTCTCCTCCTTCCCTTTTAAACCATCTGTTCACTATCAGGTATGGGTCTGTGTACCTTCCCCCGGGAAAAAAACATTTAAAAAAATAATCATTTAGACTCCTACACATTTTCCTTAATCCGTATTTAAGACCTCCCCTGTCCTAAACCTTAAGGGCCCCAAACAAATTTCCCTTTGTCTTTGTTTTTTTAAAACCGATAAAAACCCCTTTTGGGGTCCCCTTTCCCCTTTGTTCCCCCTATTTTAAAATCTAAAATTTGTTTTTAGCAACTCGATTTAATTTTCTTCCCCTTTTCCTGCATCACGTTATACTTTGTTTTTTGTTTCCCAATCCTCCCTTTTAAACCTTTTAAATAAATGTTTTTTTTTACTCCAATGTTTTTTTTTAAACCAAAATTTTTTGGATTCACTCTTTCTGGCCCTTTATTTCCCTATAAGGAATATTTTTTTCTTTTCCGAATTATTTTCCTTACAAATGAGGTATAATCCTCCTGGCCCCGGGACCTCATTTCCCCTTTCAAAAACCTCTCTAATTACCTCCCACCCCCGACCTCATTTCCCCTTTTAAAACCGTTTCTTTTATCTCCTCAGCCTCGCCCTTTCACTACCTATTAAAACCGCCCCAAATTTTCCTCCAGGTCCCTTTTCTAATCCTTAAATAATTGGTTTTTCCCCGGGCGGGCCCATCCCCCACCCTTTGGAAAAATTTTTTTCCCCTCCATCCCACCCTCTTTTTAAATAACATCAGGTGTTTTCTTAATCCCGAAAAATTTGGGCCCCTTTTAAAAAATTAGGTATTCGTTTCCCTATTCCCATTTAATTTTTTCCAAAACTTCCTTTTTAAGCTAAATTGATTTAAAAAATGGTCGCTATTTATCAAAATTTCCCCCCCGCCCTCCACATTGTAACAAAAATCGTCTTTTTGTAAAGCAATAGACTAAAAATATTATCCCCTTTTAGTAGGCCCCTTGATTGCTTGATTTTAGGAAGTTATCCTGGATTATATTTAACAATTCATTGCTCGCTGTAACCTTTTGATTAAATCCCCGTCTATTTCCTAAGATTAAAAACTCCCACCACGCCTAATCGAAAATTTTATCTCAAAGGGCCCTTTTTTATTTCTTCCCCTATAGGAGCTGAAACCTCTTTACATAAGTTTGGAGGCCCCATACACTACCCCCCAAAACCAATTTTTTCAGTTCCCCCCCGAAATTTACCCCTATAGACCTAGCGTCATCTGTTTTTATAAAAATTGTTAACACAAAAACTGCAAGCATTCTTGCATAAAGCGAAAAATCCTTTTTCCCCCGTCTGGCCCACTCTGTCCTTGTGAAAAAAATTTTAAACCCCGCATCTCGACTTTCCCGGGTCTAAACCTTTTCCCGAATATCCAAAACCCTTTTTTCTGTTAATGCTTTTTATATCAAAAACCTCTACCCCTATTTTTCCTCCCCAGGAAAACTATCTTTTTAAAAACTCCTACATTTTTTATAGTAAACCTTCCCAAACAAAAATCCTCTTTTTTTTTTTTAAATTTTTCCCTTTTTCTTTAACTAAAAACCCCCCCTCTCTCTCTTTTTACGAATCACTTTAGTTCCCTGCCCTTTGAAACTTCCCCCTTTGTGTCCAAGTTTCCCTTTTTCCCCGACCCCCCCTTTTCTAAACCCGGTTCTCTATCTTAAAAAAGCCTCAGTGCATCTACCTCCCTTTCAAGGGATTTAGACAAGATCTGAATCCTTTCCCTTTAAAAGTGCCCCCCCCCCTGCGGAGAGGTTTGGGTTTTGCCCGGGAAAAAAAAGGGCCCAGGGTGTCGGAAAAAAGGCCCCAAACCCTTTGGGTTTTCAATGAAGTGCAGCCGGCCAATTTACCGCAATAAACCCCGGGGGTTTCCCCAAAGTCGTCAAAAAAAGGGCTTGGAAGGACACCAACCCCCCCAGGGAAAACCCCCCCCTGTTCCCCAAACTTTACCTACCTTTCCCTTTAAAACCCCCGTAGTAAAATTTTCATTTTTAAACACTCAACATAAATTTTCCCCCAAACGCTAGGCAGCCCATGGGCTTTTTCCCCCGGTCCGCCATGCATCAAACCCATTTTTGTCACTAAAAATAACCCTAATACGTAAAAAACTAACGTGAAGCATAATTTAAGAACCCAAGAAAATAAAAAAATCAGGAAGCCCCAAAAAGGCCCGGGAAAACACGTGGGATTTTTCCCGTAATAATAAAAAAACCTTCCCAAACCGGCAAACCTTTCCCACTGGAGAGGGTTGGGGAAAGGGGGGTGTTTTTTTTTCTGTTGCCAGGAGGACCTAAAAAAAAAAGTGAAGAATAATAAGAAGCTAAAAAAAAAGAAAATAAGGGAAAACCACAAAAGGCCCCGTGACCCACCCCCCCGTGGTATTTCCTGTACTTTAAAAACGTGTTCCAGGATTTTATGTTGGGGGAAAAAGGGAGTGAGAAACTATTTTTTTCCATTATTTAAAAAGGGAATTTTTCATAGGGATCAAAAGAGGTCATTGCCTCGTCCCCGGTCCCGTCACCCCCCCCTTGCTCCCTGCCCCCCCTGTCAACCCCCCTTGCCCCCCTTTCTCCCCCATGTTAAACCCCCCCCTTGCTCCCCGCTCCCCTACCCCATGTTTTTTCGTCATTTTTTTTCCATGACCAGTGCAATTTACGATCCAACCTAACAAGGGCCCCCCATGTCTTTTTTCCCTTTTACCTTCCATTGACCCACCCAAAAATTTATGGTTTGTGGAATAAAAGGACCTGGTACCCCAAAAATGTCCCCTAATCGTTGCCCTTGACATGTCACGATCCCTTTAAATCCTGGAAGTGTCCTTTTTTGGTTAAATGACCCATAAAAACTGCGGGGCCCCCGTTTCCTCTTTTGGGAGTGTTATAATTTTCCTTTATTATTCATTTTGTCGTTTAGCGTCGATAATATTTGGTTTTTTTCCACGACATGCCTGGGACCCCCTGGTTCGTGGTTTGAGTCTCCCGGGGGCAATTTTTTCAAAACCCCCCCTTTGGTTTTCCCAAAATTCTAAAAACTAGTGTTTTCATCTACTTGAAGTCGCCACCAAAACAAGTATTGGGCAAGTTCCTGCCGAGGGGTCGTCAACAGAGCAGGTCTCGGAGGGGCCTTGGGGGGGCAAGGGGGGATGATAGGGGCACGCCGGGGGGCACACACATCATTTTCCAGAAGCTCACAAAAACAGCTTTCCCTCGTCCCCGGGAACAAGGAGAAGAAAAAGACGGAATGGTGATCGCCCAATCTTTGCCAAAAAATAAAATAACCCCCCACCCGTGTAGCAAGGGAAAGGGAGACCAAAAAAAAAAAATATCCCAGATTGTAAATTCCAAACCAAAGGTGACAAAAAATTCCACCAGTTAAAAAAAAAAACCCTAAATAAGTTAAAAAAAAAAATAAAGAATGGGAAAAAATGATAAAATTTTCTTTAAAAGTTTAAAATTTTCATTTAGTTTTTTTTTACCCTTTAATACCCGTCGGCCGTGTTTGAAAAACCCAAAAAAATCATTTTTAACAGTGAAATTCCACTTTGCAAAGTAAATCCCTTTTTTGTTTTCCCACCTGAAAACCCCGGGAAATTTTTATACAAATCCCAAAACACGGGAACCCGGGGCCCAAAAAAAGGGGGGGGAGTACGTCGATGCTACGTGCGGTACGGAAAAATTTATTTTATAGACTTTGTGCGTGCCCGGGGTGCGTGCGTGCGTGGGGCGTGCGGCGTGCGTGCGTGCGTGCGTTTCGTGATGAGTACTAAAAAATTTAATTTAAAAAACATTTTTTATTTCCCACCTGAGCGCTTATGATTTAAAAAATCAGTGGTAAAGTAAACCGGGCGAGGGGTTTCCCCCTTTTCCCCCCCGGGGACCCACGGGACAGGTCCAGAGTTCCAGTAAAGTCACCAACGAGGATATTGGCCCATTGTACGTAATAGAAAACCCAACACGCGTATTGTAACCTTCTCCCCCATTCTATCTGGCTTTCTTTTCCCCAATAAATTGTTTGGGTTACATTTTCACTTTCCCATTTCCTTTACTAGTCTTTTAGTATTTTTCGCGCACACACAAAAAGGTCGACATTTTCCTTGCCAGCGCTCCATCATGGCGTGCTCGGCAGCTAAAAAGGGGGACGTGAGGAACCATTCTCTCCCCGTGTTCTTGTCATCCCGAGAACCCTGATTTATGTCCGTGTCTCTGTGCCGCTAAAGCCTCTTTGCCATCAAGTGGGCGTGGAAGAGTTCGAGAGGTAACGAGATGGAAGGAACGAAGGAAGAAGGGGAGGGAGCTAAGAAGGAAGGGAAGAAAAGAAGGAGAGAGGAGGTGAGAAAGAGGCAGCTTGTGGGTTGTTCTTTCCGCGATAATCCGACGTCAGGTTGCGACTCCTCTTCAAAACACCAAGACAAATAGTCACGTCTAAGTACTAATTATTAAACATGATTATTTTTTTTCTCGTAGAAATACACTTATTTACAAGGAAAACCCTGAAGTTTTATTCCAGGAAATTTTCAATGTTGACTTAAATGACTTAAAACGGTGACATGAAATGGATCAACCCCTATATTTTTTCCTAGCGAGGGAGGGAAGGTCATCGCGGGGTCTGTACGCACGCGAGCTTTCCTGTGTTGAGAGGAAGGATGAATTCCCCTTTTAATCAATCCAGTTTTTACACTTTTTTTAAAATTGTCCAAATATAAAAAATTTATACATTGTCCAGACCAGGGGAGGCTTGACCGTTTGCCTTGTCTGGGTCACGTACTGTCGGAGCTGCGCCACGTTATTGCGACTATCAATACAAAAACTATAACATTAAGCTTTTACCAAATTGCAAGCATATATTTTTTTTTGCAGTCGCTTCCTTCCTAACTGCGATGTATGACTGTGCTTGTGTGCTCGTTAGAAGTCAGTTTGTAGTCTGTTGTGTGACTATAATTCAATTGCACGTAATGAAGCGGCCTAATCCCGTGCAGGCTGGAGGGGCCGGAGGGCATACGAAGGTAGGAAACACAACAGTCATACATGTGCGGGCTGTCATAGTCACATATACACACCCTTTTTACTTCTGACTTTTGAAAACACGGAAACACTCATTGGAATCTAATATTCTATAGGAGTAGCCGTGTGTCTGTCTGTCTGTCTGTGTGTGTGTCTGTCTGTTTTGGGTAGTTGAAAACTGTAAATTCTATTTTGATGAGAGTAGGCTAAAAACATCGCAAATAACTCGTAGGTGGTAAGCGGCTTGGTTCCATGTCGATTGAATAATCTTGAAGGTGGGTTTTTGGGATAAAAATACTTTTATGAGTATTAGATTACAGGAAAAACTCTGCCTGCGGTAACGTCTTGCCGCATTCCACAAACTCAGTAGATTCATGGACTTAACATTGTGTGCATGTGTGAGTGTGTGTGAGTGTGTGTGTGTGTGTGTGTGTATGTGTGTGTGCATGTGTGTGTGTGTGTGTGCGTGCGTGCGTGCGTGTGTGTGTGCTGTGGTGTTGTGCAGGATTGTGGGGTGATGGTTGTGTGTGTGTGGTGGTGTGTGGTGTGTGTGTGCTGTGTGGTGTAGTGTGTGTTGTGGTGGGCGCTTGCAGGACAAGTATGGGGCTGGGTGAGGAGGTATGGGGCTGGGGTGAGGTAGGCGTGGGCTGGGGTGAGGCAGGCGTGGGGCTGGGGTGAGGTAGGCGTGGGGTTGGGGTGAGGCAGGCGTGGGGGCTGGGGTGAGGTAGGCGTGGGCTGGGGTGAGGCAGGCGTGGGGCTGGGGTGAGGTAGGTGTGGGGCTGAGGTGAGACAGGCGTGGGGCTGGGGTTAGGCAGGCGTGGGGCTGGGGTGAGGCAGGCGTGGGGCTGGGTTGAGACAGGCGTGGGGCTGAGGTGAGGCAGGCGTGGCTGGGGGCCGTGGGGCTGGGGTGAGACAGGCGTGGGGCTGGGGTGAGACGCGTGGGGCTGGGGTGAGACAGGCGTGGGGCTGGGGTGAGACAGGCGTGGGGCTGGGGTGAGACAGGCGTGGGGCTGGGGTGAGACAGGCGTGGGGCTGGGGTGAGACAGGCGTGGGGCTGGGGTGAGACGCGTGAGGCTGGGGTGAGGCAGGCGTGGGGCTGAGGTGAGGCAGGCGTGGGGCTGGGGTGAGGCAGGCTACGATGGTGGTAGGTGGTCTATCCCGGGGCACTTTGACCAGTGACCAACAACAGCAACAACACGATTGGAGTTTGCACTCACATTGTTGTCTAATATATACTACTACTACAATCATCAATACATGGGTCCGAAGGGCCCACAAACATTTGTATACATGTATGAAATATCAGCGAAAATTATTGGTCAAGATATACAATTCACTAAGAAAGATTGCTCTTTGGCATTGGGTAACATTTGATTTCGTTTTCTTGCTACCTGACGTCGAACCCCAACCAGGACCGTGTGCATTAGTAATATACACGTTACTCAATGCAATTTTAATACATGTTGCCTGCAGGTTATTTTCTTGTCTTTTAGGTTATCTTACTGTTTGCATTACAGGGGCTGGCTGTTTATTTATTTACTCTTTTTTTTCGTTACCTCGGTTAGTCTTTTTTTTCTTTTTCGTTACCTCGGTTAGCCTTAGGTTTTTTTGTTCAAACCGTCACATTACGCACATCAGGACACTCATAGACGCAACTCTGCCCGCTACATCCTGCATTAAGGTGAATCATCTATTTTCAAAAAGAAAAAAAATCTTCATGCAAGCAAGTCGCTATCTCACAACGTAGGCAACAATAACCACGAAAACCACAAAGAAATACAGTATCACTTTTCTAGCCTACCTTTGTTGTTGGAGGTGAGTTAGACAATTGATGGAGGTGTTAAGAAGGAATAGACGACCCTGATGAGAGAGAGAGAGAGAGAGAGAGAGAGAGAGAGAGAGAGAGAGAGAGAGAGAGAGAGAGAGAGAGAGAGAGAGAGAGAGAGAGAGAGAAGGCTGAAGGTGAAGGTCGGTGTTGTCTGATTAAGTGTAGAGGGGGAAAGAAACACACACACACACACACACACACGTGCATGAGTCCTGGCCATCAGAGGTCCATCATTACGTGTGATTTAAGTGGCCCTCCTCCCCGCTAGACGGACGGGAGCTGTCATGTCCTGGACGCGTCGCTGCGTAGTCCACCCATTTAGGTTGCCGCCGGCGTGTGTTGTTACGGCTACTTGCATTACACTGTTTATGGCGCGTGTGTGCATTACCCCGCGTGTGTGTGTGTGTGTGTGTGTGTGTGGTGTGAGTGTGAGTGTGAGTGTGTGCGTGTGCGTGTGCGTGTGCGTGTGCGTGTGCGTGTGCGTGTGCGTGTGCGTGTGCGTGTGCGTGTGCGTGAGCGTGAGCGTGAGTGTGAGAGTGAGTGCTTGAGTGAGTGAGTGAGTGAGTGAGTGAGTGAGTGAGTGGTGAGTGTGTGTGTGTGTGTGTGTGTGTGTGTGTGTATGTGTGTGTGTGTGTCTGTGTGTGTGAGAGAGTGTGTGTGTGTGTGTGTGTGTGTGTCCCCTTCTATCCTTGTGCACTTCCGAGAATGCGTTCGAGTCTGGTCTGTTTATGTTTGCGCTGGTTTATTGACATGCGTTCCTGCATACGTAAGAGGCAATACGAAGGGCAATATTAATACTGTACTGCTTTGGCTAAGGTGATTATTTTGCTATATTCATTTATTGTTTACTGATTTCACTTAATGTCACTAAGTTCTACGTGTGTCATTGTTTCCAGATTACAGTCATTGCTAGATTAGAACGAGGTTTTTAGATAAATACTACTTTGGCTAAGGGAAATTTCGTTTTATTTATTTATCGTTTACTGATATTCACTTTTATTTACCGTTGCTAATTTCTCCATGCGTGTCATTGTTTCCAGATTACAGTCATTGCTAGATTAGAACGAGGTTTTTAGATAAATACTACTTTGGCTAAGGGAAATTCCGTTTTATTTATTTATCGTTTACTGATATTCACTTTTATTTACCGTTGCTAATTTCTCCGTGCGTGTCATTGTTTCCTGATTAGTCATTGCTAGATTAGAAGGAGGTTTTTAGATAAATACTACTCTGATTAAGGGGAATTTTTTGCTAGATTGTATTTATTGTTTACTGATATTTACTTACCGTTGCTAATTTCTACGTGTGTCATTGTTTTCAAATTACAGTCTATGCTAGATTACAATAAGGTTTTTTTATATATAATGTAAAGGTGGAGCTCGGTAGGACGCATCAAATCAGCCTGGACTTCATTACTTTAGAGTGTAAGTTCAGCCCATTAACATTAATGGCGCATAAAGTAATGGGACTGACAGCGCCATCAACCAGACGTCACGTGACCAGCGGCGCCATCATAGCTGACACCAAGCCATTTATTTCTGGCTGCTCTTAATGTAAAGGTGAACTGACGGCTGACACAATTATAATATCTCGTTGCAGCAGAGGAGAAAATAAGGAGATAAAAATGATAAAAGATGCATAAAGAGATGAACAAAGCACATTTCTGGCTGGTCATGATGTAAAGGTTAACTGACGGCCGACACAATTACAATATATCGTTAGAGTAGAGAAGGAGGAAATATAACATAGAAAAAGAGAGATAACAGTTTGACACCGAGCTATTTATTTTTAGCTGCTCATGTTGTAACGGTTAAATCATTTGCGACACAATTATAATATCTCGTTACAGCAGAGAAGGAGGAAATAAAGAGATACAAAAGAAGAGAGAGAATAAAAAGAAAAGAGATGCATAAAGAGATGAACAAAACACATTTTTTTTTAGTTGTAGATAAAATGATTAACAATACACAAAGATTAGGGGAATATTTGCGATTGTATTTTTGTTAAATATAATTTCGTACCTTTAATTTCTTTTGTTTAGGTTTTAAAATTAATGTTTTGATTACCGTAGAGTTTTTTTATGTATAATTTGCGGGTTTCTGCGCATTCTAATCCGGGCCCTTTGATTTCCCAAACAAGAGGTCAGCTTTCAGTCTTATTATAATTATATTATTGGCTCATAAATAAATATGACAGCGCCATCAAGCGCTGACTAGGGCGTTCAATAACAGCATTACACTGGCTGCTGTGTTAATGAAAGGAAACTGGCTGGTGACACATTATAATACTCATTGGCTGCTAGGGGGTAAAATAGCAGGAATATGGACTGGTAGGTGGTTAATAATAGCAGGAATATTGCTGCTAGGTGTAACAAAGCAGGATTTCTGGCTAGGTGTATATAAGGTTTGGCTGGCGGTGAATAATACAAAACATTGCTAGGTAGGATGGTTAAAATAGCAACATGCAGGAGATAACAGGCAACCGAGGCTAGGTGTTATATAGCGGACTCATGTCTGCTAAGGTGTTATAATAGCAGATTTGCGGCCTAGGTTTAATATCTCAGTTACAGCTGGCTAGGTGGTAATAAAGAGGAACATAGGCTGAGGAGAATAAAGAAAAGGATGCAAAAGGTGAATATAGAAACACTTTTTTTTTAGTGGGGTTTTGGTCAAGCGATGATTAGGAAACAAACTTGGGGAAGGGGTAATGCAAATTTCGTGCTTTTAAAAAAAAAGTTAGTGGTTAATATACAGGAAATTCTTTTGGGTTTAGCAGAAATTCTCTAGGGGTTTGAATTCCGCAGAGATTATGTGCTAGGTTATAACTTCACACTTGACTGCCTATTATATCCCTGGCTGGCAGTTGTCCTTCCGAAACTCCCTAAGTGGTATCATCCGGCATTCTCTAGGTTATTATATAAGTATATTTGGCTAGTGGTAATAATGCCAGCAGGAGCATTGGCTGACTAGGTGGTTAATAACAGCAGGAACATTGACTGGCTAGGTGGTTAATGCCAGCAGGAACATTGGCTGACTAGGTGGTTAATAATAGCAGGAACATTGGCTGGCTAGGTGGTTAATGACAGCAGGAACATTGGCTGACTAGGTGGTTAATGACAGCAGGAACACTGGCTGGCTAGGTGGTTAATGACAGCAGGAACACTGGCTGGCTAGGTGGTTAATAATAGCAGGAACATTGGCTGGCTAGGTGGTTAATGACAGCAGGAACATTGGCTGGCTAGGTGGTTAATAATAGCAGGAACACTGGCTGGCTAGGTGGTTAATAATAGCAGGAACACTGGCTGGCTAGGTGGTTAATAATAGCAGGAACACTGGCTGGCTAGGTGGTTAATAATAGCAGGAACACTGGCTGGCTAGGTGGTTAATAATGACAACAGGAACACTGGCTTGCTGGGTGGTTAATAATGACAACAGGAACACTGGCTGGCTAGGTGGTTAATAATAGCCAGGAACACTGGCTGGCTAGGTGGTTAATAATGACAAGGAACACTGGCTGGCTAGGTGGTTAATAATAGCAGGAACACTGGCTGGCTAGGTGGTTAATAATAGCAGGAATATTGGCTGGCTAGGTGGTTAATAATAGCAGGAACATTGGCTGGCTAGGTGGTTAATAATAGCAGGAACAGTGGCTGGCTAGGTGGTTAATAACAGCAGGAACACTGACTGGCTAGGTGGTTAATAATAGCAGGAACACTGGCTGGCTAGGTGGTTAATAATAGACAGGAACACTGGCTGGCTAGGTGGTTAATAATGACAACAGGAACATGGCTGGCTAGGTGGTTAATAGAAACAGGAACACTGGCTGGCTAGGTGGTTAATAATGAAAACGGAACATGCTGGCTAGGTGGTAATAATACAGGAACATTGGCTGGCTAGGTGGTTAATAATAGCAGGAACATGGCTGGCTAGGTGGTTAATAATGCAGGAACATTGGCTGGCTAGGTGGTTAATAATCAACAGGAACATTGGCTGGCTAGGTGGTTAATAATGACACAGGAACAGTGGCTGGCTAGGTGGTTAATAATAAACAGGAAACACTGGCTGGCTAGGTGGTTAATAATAGCAGGAACATTGGCTGGCTAGGTGGTTAATAATGACAACAGGAACATTGGCTGGCTAGGTGGTTAATAATAGCAGGAACATTGGCTGGCTAGGTGGTTAATAATAGCAGGAACATTGGCTGGCTAGGTGGTTAATAATAGCAGGAACAGTGGCTGGCTAGGTGGTTAATAACAGCAGGAACACTGCTGGCTAGGTGGTTAATAATAACAGGAACACTGGCTGGCTAGGTGGTTAATAATGAAACAGGAACATTGGCTGGCTAGGTGGTTAATAACAGCAGGAACACTGGCTGGCTAGGTGGTTAATAAGACAACAGGAACACTGCTGGCTAGGTGGTTAATAATAGCAGGAACATTGGCTGGCTAGGTGGTTAATAATAGCAGGAACACTGGCTGGCTAGGTGGTTATAATAACAACAGGAACACTGGCTGGCTAGGTGGTTAATAATGACAACAGGAACACTGGCTGGCTAGGTGGTTAATAATAGCAGGAACAGTGGCTGGCTAGGTGGTTAATAACAGCAGGAACACTGACTGGCTAGGTGGTTAATAATAGCAGGAACACTGGCTGGCTAGGTGGTTAATAATGACAACAGGAACACTGGCTGGCTAGGTGGTTAATAATAAAAAGGAACACTGGCTGGCTAGGTGGTTAATAATAGCAGGAACACTGGCTGGCTAGGTGGTTAATAATGACAACAGGAACACTGGCTGGCTAGGTGGTTAATAATAAACAGGAACACTGGCTGGCTAGGTGGTTAATAATAGGCATTGGGAAAACACTGGACTGGCTAGGTGGTTAATAATAGCAGGAACACTGGCTGGCTAGGTGGTTAATAATGACAACAGGAACACTGGCTGGCTAGGTGGTTAATAATCACAGGAACACTGGCTGGCTAGGTGGTTAATAATAGCAGGAACACTGGCTGGCTAGGTGGTTAATAATAGCAGGAACATGACTGGCTAGGTGGTTAATAATAGCAGGAACATTGGCTGGCTAGGTGGTTAATAATGACACAGGAACACTGGCTGACTAGGTGGTTATAAAAACAGGAACACTGGCTGGCTAGGTGGTTAATAATAGCAGGAACACTGGCTGGTAGGTGGTTAATAATCACAGGAACATTGGCTGGCTAGGTGGTAATAATGACACAGGAACACTGGCTGGCTAGGTGGTTAATAATGACAGGAACACTGGCTGGCTAGGTGGTTAATAATAGCAGGAACACTGGCTGGCTAGGTGGTTAATAATGACAACAGGAACACTGGCTGGCTAGGTGGTTAATAATAGCAGGAACACTGGCTGGCTAGGTGGTTAATAATGACAACAGGAACATTGGCTGGCTAGGTGGCTAATAATACAGGAACACTGGCTGGCTAGGTGGTTAATAATGACAACAGGAACACTGGCTGGCTAGGTGGCTAATAATGACAACAGGAACATTAGCTTGCTAGGTGGTTAATAATGACAACAGGAAAACTGGCTGGCTAGGTGGTTAATAATACACAGGAACACTGGCTGGCTAGGTGGTTAATAATAACAGGAACATGGCTGGCTAGGTGTGTTAATAATAGCAGGAACATTGGCTGGCTAGGTGGTTAATAATAGAAAGGAACATTGACTGGCTAGGTGGTTAATAATGCAACAGGAACATTGACTGGCTAGGTGGTTAATAATAGCAGGAACCACTGGCTGGCAAAAAGGGGTGTGGGTGTTAATAATAGCAGGAACACTGACTGGCTAGGTGGTTAATAATGACACAGGAACACTGGCTGGCTAGGTGGTTAATAATGACAACAGGAACACTGGCTGGCTAGGTGGTTAATAATAGCAGGAACATTGGCTGGCTAGGTGGCTAATAATGACAACAGGAACACTGGCTGGCTAGGTGGTTAATAATGACAACAGGAACACTGGCTGGCTAGGTGGTTAATAATGACAACAGGAACACTGGCTGGCTAGGTGGTTAATAATGACAACAGGAACATGGCTGGCTAGGTGGTTAATAATGACAACAGGAACACTGGCTGGCTAGGTGGTTAATAATGACAACAGGAACATTGGCTGGCTAGGTGGTTAATAATAGCAGGAACACTGGCTGGCTAGGTGGTTAATAATGACAACAAACTGGCTGGCTAGGTGGTTAATAATAGCAGGAACACTGGCTGGCTAGGTGGTTAATAATAGCAGGAACACTGGCTGGCTAGGTGGTTAATATAATGACAGGAACACTGGCTGGCTAGGTGGTTAATAATACACAGGAACACTGGCTGGCTAGGTGGTTAATAATAGCAGAACATTGGCTGGCTAGGTGGTTAATAATGAACAGGAACACTGGCTGGCTAGGTGGTTAATAATAGCAGGAACATTGCTGGCTAGGTGGTTAATAATGACAACAGGAACATTGGCTGGCTAGGTGGTTAATAATAGCAGGAACATGGCTGGCTAGGTGGTTAATAATAGCAGAACACTGGCTGGCTAGGTGGTTAATAATAGCAGGAACACTGGCTGGCTAGAGTGGTTAATAATACAGGAACACTGGCTGGCTAGGTGGTTAATAATAACAGGAACATGGCTGGCTAGGTGGTTAATAATAGCAGGAACACTGGCTGGCTAGGTGGTTAATAATGACAACAGGAACATTGGCTGGTAGGTGGTTAATAATGACAACAGGAACACTGGCTGGCTAGGTGGCTAATAATAGCAGGAACACTGGCTGGCTAGGTGGTTAATAATGACAACAGGAACATTGGCTGGCTAGGTGGTTAATAATGACAACAGGAACACTGGCTGGCTAGGTGGTTAATAATGACAACAGGAACACTGGCTGGCTAGGTGGTTAATAATAGCAGGAACACTGGCTGGCTAGGTGGTTTAATGAAAAGGGGCACAAACAGGAACATGGCTGGCTAGGTGGTTAATAATAGCAGGAACACTTGACTGGCTAGGTGGTTAATATAAACAGGAACACTGGCTGGCTAGGTGGTTAATAATGACAACAGGAACACTGGCTGGCTAGGTGGTTAATAATTAACAGGAACATTGGCTGGCTAGGTGATTAATAATAGCAGGAAAACACTGGCTGGCTAGGTGGTTAATAATAGCAGGAACACTGACTGGCTGGTGGTTAATAATAGCGGGAAAACACTGGCTGGCTAGGTGGTTATAATGACAACAGGAACACTGGCTGGCTAGGTGGTTAATAATAAAAGCAGGAACACTGGCTGGCTAGGTGGTTAATAATGCAAGGAACACTGGTTGGCTAGGTGGTTAATAATGACAACAGGAACACTGGCTGGCTAGGTGATTAATAATACACAGGAACATTGGCTGGCTAGGTGGTTAATAATGACAAACAGGAACATTGGCTGGCTAGGTGGTTAATAATAGCAGGAACATGGCTGGCTAGGTGGCTAATAATGACAACAGGAACATTGGCTGGCTAGGTGGTTAATAATGACAACAGGAACACTGGCTGGCTAGGTGGTTAATAATGACAACAGGAACACTGGCTGGCTAGGTGGTTAATAATGACAACAGGAACATAGACTGGCTAGGTGTCCAGCTGGCTAGGTGGCTAATAATGACAACAGGAACATTGGCTGGCTAGGTGTCTAATAATGACAACAGGAACACTGGCTGGCTAGGTGGTTAATAATGACAACAGGAACATAGACTGGCTAGGTGGTTAATAACAGCAGCAACATTGGCTGGCTAGGTGGCTAATAATGACAACAGCAACATTGGCTGGCTAGGTGGCTAATAATGACAACAGGAACACTGGCTGGCTAGGTGGTTAATAATGACAACAGGAACATAGACTGGCTAGGTGGTTAATAATAGCAGGAACACTGACTGGCTAGGTGGTTAATAATA
>JACEEZ010008897.1:62500-67500 GCA_016584305.1 Chionoecetes opilio | reverse complement strand
TCGCCTGCCCAAGACCGGACTGAATGTGTGGGGCAAAGGTTTGGGTGTCCTCCAGAGGGCGCCACTTTATCGCGTTCACCTTATGAAAGATTGGCACCTTATGGCACCTTGTGGGGACTGTTGTTGCAAAGTGGTGCACAAAATGTAGCTTTGAGTACCTCGGCGGTGCGTAAATTGACTGACATGAATTTCTTAGGTCGTCGTGGCAGTGGTGAAAGGATCCCATGTATGATGCAGGCGATTGCGTGGCGAGGCAATACCCAAGGTTATTTACAGTTACAGTAACCTGTAGTACATTTTCTGATTGGTTAGGATGAATTATAATTTCAAGCCGCTTATTAGCAAATATTTGGAAGTTATATTTTCCCCGTCGAGTTGAGATGAAATGAAATGTTTTTTCCTGTATGCCTCCGGGTGAAAATATTATTACTATCATTATTATTATCATATTATTATTATTATTATTATTATTATTATTATTATTATTATTATTATTATTATTATTATTATTATATTATTATTATTATTATTATAAAATGAAATGAGGAAAGTGTTTTGTGGCGGCAAGTCAGTGTAATGGGTGACAGTAATTCACCAGCCTTACTTGACGTCTGGCCGCCGGTGAGGGGCGCTGTGCCGGGCTTAGCTGCTGCAAATTGAATTCATGCTCATGTATTTTTCATTTTACTCTTCACCGAGCACGACTGTGACCGAACCTACTGTAATTCCTCGACCAATGTTGGAATCTAAGAAATCATGAAAATCTGAAGTGAACTTGTGCGTCTTGACGAATCATATATTTTCCCTCGTCAATAATAACTTTTTTGTTTGACTTTCCTATCTCTCGCCTATTTTTTTAAGCCCGTAATTTTTTTGGTCTATCTCTCTCTTTCACTCTCTTTGATCTCTCACTTTCCTATCTCGCGCCTTTTTTTTTCTTTTAAAGTTTTTTATGCACGTAATTTTTTTTTACTACTAACTTATCACGAAGCACTTCACATGATCCTGTGATAGCTGCCCGTCACCGCAAGACCTTAGCAATACAAGTCGGCGAGGAGGTAGGGCGGCATTTTCCCTTCCCGCTTCCCGCTTCCCCCTTCCCCCTTCCCGCTTCCCCCTTCTCGCTTCCCCTTCCCGCTTCTCGCTTCCCGCTTCCCGCTTCCCCTTCCCGCTTCCCGCTTCCCCCTTCCCGCTTCCCGCTTCCCCTTCCCGCTTCCCCCTTCCCCTTCCCGCTTCACGCTTTTCGTTTCCCGCTTCCCGCTTTCCCCTTCCCGCTTCCCACTTCCCGCTTCTCTCTTCCCGCTTCTCGCTTCCTCCTTCCCGCTTCCCGCTTCCCCCTTCCCGCTTCCCCCTTCCCGCTTCCGCTTCTCGCTTCCCGCTTCCCCCTTCCCGCTTCCCCCTTCCCGCTTCCCGCTTCCCCCTTCCCGCTTCCCGCTTCTCGCTTCCCGCTTCCCCCTTCCCGCTTCCCGCTTCCCGCTTCTCGCTTCCCCCTTCCCGCTTCCCCCTTCTCGCTTCCCGCTTCACCCTTGCCCGCTTCCCGCTTCGCTTCCCGCTTCCGCTTCCGCTTCCCGCTTCCCGCTTCCCGCTTCCCGCTTCCCGCTTTCCCCTTCCCGCTTCTCGCTTCCCGCTTCCCGCTTTCCCCTTCCCGCTTCTCGCTTCCCGCTTCCCGCTTCCCGCTTCCCGCTTCCCCCTTCTCGCTTCCCGCTTCCCCCTTCCCGCTTCTCCCCTTCTCGCTTCCTTCCCGCTTCACCCTTGCCGCTTCCCGTTTTTCGCTTCCCGCTTCCCGCTTTTCGCTTCCCGCTTTTCGCTTCCCTCTTCTCGCTTCCCGCTTCTCGCTTCCCGCTTCCCCCTTCTCGCTTCCCCCTTGCCGCTTCCCGCTTCCCCCTTCCCGCTTCCTACTTCCGAAACTCACCTCCGAACACTTAGGCGCCGCGGGTTGTTGTTACTGGAATCCATGTAACTAACTTTAGCAACTTAGTC
Source organism: Chionoecetes opilio (assembly GCA_016584305.1). Classification (NCBI taxonomy): domain Eukaryota; kingdom Metazoa; phylum Arthropoda; class Malacostraca; order Decapoda; family Majidae; genus Chionoecetes; species Chionoecetes opilio. The sequence goes on along the minus strand of JACEEZ010008897.1, from coordinate 65,520 downwards.
TGCCATTGCGGGTGTGATGTACCTGAATTGTCCAGTGAATGATTGATACTTAACTTTAATACCAAACAATAACACAACAACAGCACTGACCACCACGACGACGACGACACAGAATGAATCAATGCAAAAATTATAGTGATGATATATGAGTTTAACAGCTACAACACAGCTTAATAGTAGTTCTTTCATAATGTGTTTTTTCATTATGAAGTTAAGGTTTATGTGACTTGCTTGCGTGGTGGTGGTGTTGGGGATGAAGGTGGTGATGGGTCCGTCATGCCAATGTGGTCATGCTTATGGTGGTGATTGTGCCTGTAGGTGGTGCTTTACGGGGGGGGACGTGTGGTGTAGTGGTGGTGGTGGTGATTGTGCCTGTAGGTGGTGCTTTACGGGGTGGGTCGTGTGGTGTAGTGGTGGTGATGATGATGACGCTTTTAGTGATGATAAAAGGGTCAATAAATTCGCCAGCTTCCTCTTTCCTTTCATCTGCCACCTCTATCATCTCCCCCCGCCCCCACTATCCCCTCCCCCCCGCACCCCTTAGCCCCCGCCGCCCCCTTCTCGGGTCATTCCTGCTCCTTTTTTTCTCTTTGTGCTTCCCTTTCAACCCTTGTTTTCCTTTCTTGCCCTCTCCAGACGATTCTTTGGCCAGTCTATGTCTTTGTTGTTGTTTGCCTATCCATTTTTTTTATTGTTGTTTGTTTATCCCTTTTGTTTATGCAGTTCTGTTTGTTGGTGTTTGGTTTTTATCGTTAATGTTCCTTTTTTTCTGCCTTTTTGCCTGTATCGATATTTGTATAAAAAATATTCCTCTCTCTCTCTCTCTCTCTCTCTCTCTCTCTCTCTCTCTCTCTCTCTCTCTCTCTCTCTCTCTCTCTCTCTCTCTCTCTCTCTCTCTCTCTCTCTCTCTCTCTCTCTCTCTCTCTCTCTCTCTCTCTCTCTCTCTCTCTCTCTCTCTCTCTCTCTCTCTCTCTCTCCAGACACATTACCATTTCTCTAATTTTCCTTCTTTCCATTCTCCCATAGTCCCCTCCCCTCCCACTCAAAATTTCATTAAACATGACAACTCATGCGGGAAAAATAATTTGGTCATAAAGTCAGGCTCTGCACACCGCCTCGTCTAAGTTTGCCTTCATGCGGCGTCCTGGGTGCGGTTTCGAGGCGGGAACGCTGCCTTTACTCACCCAGGCTAATTGAGACGTGTGGCTCCCCGGCAGAGGGCTGACATGCGTTCCTCCCCTCAGTCCGGTTGGCGCCACGCGTGAAGGGCTGTAAGCGATGGGAAGTGGTGAGAAAACTTGCGAGGGCGGACGGACGGACGGACAGAAGGATTTAAGTGATAGGAAGTTCGAAGTGGTGAGAAAACTTGCGACGGACGGACAGACGGACATAATGACGGAAGGATTTAAGTGAGAGGAAGTTCAAAGTGGTGAGAAAACTTGCGAGGACGGACGGACGGACGGACGGACATAATGACAGAAGGATCTAAGCAATGGGAAGTCCGAAGGGGTGAGAAAAACTTGCGACGGACGGACGGACGGACATAATGACGGAAGGATTTAAGCAATGGGAAGTCCGAAGTGGTGAGAAAACTCGCGACGGACGGACGGACGGACAGACGGACGGACGGAATGACGGAAGGATCTAAGCAATGGGAAGTCCGAAGTGGTGATAAAACTTACGACGGACGGACGGACGGACAGACGGACGGACGGAATGACGGAAGGATCTAAGCAATGGGAAGTCCGAAGTGGTGATAAAACTTACGACGGACGGACGGACGGACAGACGGACGGACGGAATGACGGAAGGATCTAAGCAATGGGAGCAATGGGAAGTCCGAAAGGGTGAGAAAACTTGCGACGCACAGAAGGACGGACGGAAAGTGTCAGTGATGAAACCTGGAGGTCATATTTTGTTAGTTGCAGGCGACGCGGAAATTTTTGACGTGAATTACCTTTTGCATTCATCGCCTCGTTCACTCACACGGCTGCACAAAAATAAATAAATACACTGAATGGAGTATAATCAACTAAAAACTTAGATTAGAGTTTTAATACTAGCTATACTATATAATTATTTCACGTATTTATATTATTTTGATTAATAAGCTACTGAAGCGAACCAGGACTCTCTACAATTCAATGGAAATGTATGTTGTCATGAAACAGTCTGATGCAATATGATAAAACTTACTTGCTTGTTAGTAAAAATGTATCGACGATATATATTTTTTTCTTAATTTAATCTCCGGTATATTCAGTACTATGAACTGTTAAAATTGTGTCACTACCGGCAAGCAAAAGTTTCTGATGTTCATAGATAATGTGCTCTCTCTATATATCTCTTTCTCTGTCTCTCTCTCTCTCACACAAACACACACACCACCAACACACAACACACACACACACACACACACACACCACACACACCACACACACACACACACACACACACACACACCACACACACACACACACACACACACACACACACACACACACACACACACACACACACACACCAACACACACACACACACACACACACACACACACACACACACACACACACACACACACAACACACACACACACACACACACACACACACACACACACACACACACCACACACACACACACACACACACACACACACACACACACACACACACACACACACACACACACACACACACACACACACACACACACACACACACACACACACACACACACACACACACACACACACACACACACACACACACACACACACACACACACACACACACACACACACACACCACACACAACACCACCACACACACACCACACACACACACACACACACACACACACACACACACACACACACACAGGTGGCGTGCGAGGTCACAGTCTACAATTGCCTGCCGGAGGAACGCTGACTTCGTTGTGAAAGACGCAAATAGTCTCCGTTTAATAGAATATTCACACCCGATCCTCTGTGTCGCAAGCCTTTATGTCTGGTGGACGG
>JACEEZ010008897.1:52500-57500 GCA_016584305.1 Chionoecetes opilio | reverse complement strand
ACAGCTGCAACAAATCACCAGCGAGTCAACACTTAAGGCAGCCACCTGCGGCTCCCGTTGGTGCCTGAGTGCGGCTCACAGTTCACAGTCACGCACGCTGCACCCTCGCCACGCTGCTGCATTAAACATCACGCATTTACACTTAGTCCCTAAAAATGTTCCCGGAAGGAATGAGCACTTGATGGAAGTAGTGCTGAACTGCTGATGTAAGCTGGTGCAGCTGATAACCTCGTAATGTCAGTGGGCATGGTTTCCAAATGTGTGTTTTGGTGGGCGTGGGCTGTCTATAAATCCTCCACCCACCAGAGCCCCGCCAGCCACGCCGCGAAGGACCGTGAAAATAAAGTCCAGATTATCTTCGGAGAAGCGCCTCGAGGGCCTTTGCCAGTAACCAGGATCCAGGCTGATGCAAATCCAATAATTACGACAGCTCGCCGTCACCCGCCCACGTAGGAAGGCAGCTTCCCGGTATAGTGTCTGCTGCTGCTGCTGCTGCTGCTGCTGCTGCTGCTTTCCTTTGATCTTTGATGTTGATTTGACGTGGAAACCGATGGTGTATGATGCTGATTGTATATCATACATGAAGGGAACTAAAGAAAAAAATATCAAACAAGTGTCATACGACGCAGATATGATTGTGCGCTGTCAGTACCACATCAATAACTGAAGAGATATGCAAGGAAAAAGAATCTAAAGATGCGAAAGCTGCATGTTTACTAATGAAAGAAAAAAGTATCATGGGGAGAGTGGTACTTGCGTGGGCAAAGGGTGCTTGGTTTGGCTTAAAAGGTGCATTTCCCGAGCCTAAAGAGGCAGTGGGATGAGGGCGGCCGCGGCGAGGGTGTGGCGGGAGGCCGGGCGGCGAGGCACACTTACCAAGGCTACCAGGCAAAGGAATGTTGCCCAAGCATGTGGCTGAGGCGGCGTCGGACATTAACTTAACATTAACCCACACATTAACTTAACAGCGTAGACAGTGACTGAAAAGTGTTCCTGGGCCTTTACTTATCATTGCTACCAAGGTGAGTTTTTGAGCAATTTCTCACGAAAAGGTATATATTTCCAGAACATCATTGACTCTCATGTTAAGTGATTGGGGATTACCAGAAGCCTGACGCCACATCCGATGGGCTGATTGATACGTAACGAAGATCTCCTCGAAACTTTAGCAGGGAACCATTTTACTGGACGGGAAATAAACACTCATGATCATATTTTTTTAAGAAATTATGGCGAGACTACCAATGAGGCCACCAAATTTATTTCATGTGTTGAAAATAACAGAATTATCAGAAAATTTTGTATGAATGTCTATTTCAGCAAATAAGTTTTGATTTTGTAAAGGATATGAATGAAATCCGCAGGTATTCAGAGCCTTTACCAAGCCATAAAAACGCGTTGCACTTTTTCCATGTACATGAGCATCGCCCTTTATGAAACCCAATGCGATATATCAAAGTCATAAAATATTCCAGTAATGCTGAGGCCAGTGAATCTTTTTTATGTTAGATACTAATTGAGGAGCGAGAAATGATGGCATAAAAGTGACATGTTGACAGGTGCATCAACATTCCATAAAACATTTCTTTCCTCACGATATCGCAGGGAGAGAATCAACACAACTCTCTCGACACGCGACGCAACACTCAACTCGTCCCAGAATCAGCTGCCAAAAGCAAACACTCGTTAAGTGATACCGATGCGCAGAACACAGACAGCGTCCAATAAACACGAAATGTATGTGGATCTCTTACGCTTGTGTGTGTGCGTGTATGTGTGTGTGTGTGTGTGTGTGTGTGTGTGTGTTTGGTGTGTGTGTGGTGTTGTGTGTGTGTGCTAGCGTGAATTACGTCTGCCACTATGTGTTTATTCTACATTTAATTAAGAGCATAGGGAAACTAGAGGAGGATGATAGGCCTACACGTGGTAGTTCCCCTGTAGGCCTGGGTTGAGTTGGTGTGGAGTACGTATCAGTGTTCAGCTCAAGGTTGTTCCACAGGCGGCTGTACCGGAGCAGAAGTGTGCACTCACGATGTTCATTCCAACCACCTAAGCCCTCAGAGCAGGAAGATAAAAGCTTACAGGTGCTATAGGCTCCAACGTAAAAAAAGAAAGAAAGAACTATATATAATAAGTCAATTGTACCCTTGATTATGTGTGGTGGGCGTGGTGTGGGTGGGTGGGTGGAGGCGGTGGTTGCAGGGTGAGGGTGTTGAGTGCGGGCCCATAACACCTGTAAGCCCACGACTGATATGTTGCTGTAATCAAGAGAGAGTGTGTAGTTTCTTATGGCCATTTCCACTCCTTCGCGTTCCCCGGAATTCCTCGCTTTCCTTCCAATCTGCCTCAGCTCGTGTGTTCTCTCCTGACGCAGAGGCAGGATTAGAGTTCAGTGTTCCCGCGGCGACGATGACGGAGTGAGTCGTAGTACGCAGAACATCGGATAATCTTGTGAATGAACATAACACCTCCATGGATTTTTTTTTTAATTATTTCTATAACACCTTGGATGTTTTCTATCTATCTTGTTCCATTTGTTGGTTATTCAAGGCTGTTATTCAAGACATTGCTTCCTCTTTCTTCTTATAGACTGATTACTGTGGCATTCATTTAGTATTTCAGATTTACGACATGTAAGTTTTTAAGTCATTTTCGGCTCATATAAATTACCAATGAGTTTCTGTTCGAGGCCGTGTATGTTTCCTCATGACTCTATATAATACTGAGAATCCTTCATAGCATCCATACTGAAAATGTTTCTTGTAATTTCTGGACACCTGTATTGCCTCTGATATTTATCTTCAACAGTACTGTTTTTTATAGATTTGTTGACTTTTGCATTGTGAACTTTTTTTTATCACTTCTTCGTCAGCTTCACACGAAAGGGATTGAAGTATTTAAATATCAGTTTTCCAGCAGATTTTAATTATATATTTTCCTTCCCCTTCTGCTTCTGCTGTCTCACACCACGTTTCTCCTCTCCCTCACCCCTTTCACGCCTCGTCCCTCCCCTCACACGCGCCTCCCCTCACACGCGCCTCCCCTCACACTCACCCTCGACCTCCCCTTGAAAACAGCTGTAAACATGAAATCAGAGGGGACGTATTTTTCAGATCTACCGAGGAACCTAATTTGTGGTATCCTGGAAATGCTTTTAATTGGTTTTTTGCTGTTCCCCCTGAACTCAACACCTGCAGACAGACCGTAAACACAAGCACCTGAGGGCCTGCAAATAGCCTTCCTGAACATATGTCCTTAATCCCACGAAGCACATCTTTACCACATCACCTTCACGTGTCTACTTAATTAACACATTACATCGTACATATCCCACTGTACACATCTTTTTGAGCACATCATCAACACATCCCCTTGACACACCACCATTGACTACCTTGAACTTTTTTCTTCTTCTTTCTGTTTTTCTATTATATTTTATGAGGTTAGACGGCCGATGATACGCTTCCAACTTCCACACCACCTTGAACTCATCGCCTTAATTAAAGAAAGCCTCCTACCCTGGTCCCCCTCAGCCGTTATTCTTCCTCCCTTCCTTATTCCTTCGTTATTCTTTAGCTCCTATTTGTCATTCCTTCGTTATTTGTTAGCCCCTATTTGTCATTCCTTCGTTATTTGTTAGCCCCTATTTGTCATTCCTTCGTTATTTTTTAGCCCCTATTTGTCATTCCTTCGTTATTTTTTAGCCCCTATTTGTCATTCCTTCGTTATTTTTCAGCCCCTATTTGTCATTCCTTCGTTATTTTTCAGCCCCTATTTGTCATTCCTTCGTTATTTTTCAGCCCCTATTTGTCATTCCTTCGTTATTTTTCAGCCCCTATTTGTCATTCCTTCGTTATTTTTCAGCCCCTATTTGTCATTCCTTCGTTATTTTGTTAGCCCCTATTTGTCATTCCTTCGTTATTTTTAGCCCCTATTTGTCATTCCTTCGTTATTTTTTCAGCCCCTATTTGTCATTCCTTCGTTATTTTTTAGCCCCTATTTGTCATTCTTTCGTTATTTTTCAGCCCCTATTTGTCATTCCTTCGTTATTTTTCAGCCCCTATTTGTCATTCCTTCGTTATTTTTCAGCCCCTATTTGTCATTCCTTCGTTATTTTTCAGCCCCTATTTGTCATTCCTTCGTTATTTTTTAGCCCCTATTTGTCATTCCTTCGTTATTTTTTAGCCCCTATTTGTTATTCCTTCGTTATTTTTCAGCCCCTATTTGTCATTCCTTCGTTATTTGTTAGCCCCTATTTGTCATTCCTTCGTTATTTTTTAGCCCCTATTTGTCATTCCTTCGTTATTTTTCAGCCCCTATTTGTCATTCCTTCGTTATTTTTCAAGCCCTATTTGTCATTCCTTCGTTATTTTTCAGCCCCTATTTGTCATATCCTTCGTTATTTTTTAGCCCCTATTTGCATTCCCTTCGTTATTTTTCAGCCTCATTTGTCATTCCTTCGTTATATTTTCAGCCCTATTTGATCACGCCTGTTATTTTTTAGCCCTATTTGTCATTCTTCGTTATTTTTCAGCCCCTATTTGTCATTCACTTCGTTTTTTCAGCCCCTAGTTGTCATTCCTTCTTATTTTTCAGCCCTATTTGTCATTCCTTCGTTATTTTCAGCCTATTTGTCATTCCTTCGTTATTTTTTAGCCCCTATTTGTCATTCCTTCGTTATTTTTTAGCCCCTAATTGTTATTCCTTCGTTATTTTCAGCCCCATTTTCATCCTTCGTTATTGTTAGCCCCTATTTGTCATTCCTTCGTTATTTGTTAGACCCTATTTGTCCATTCCTTCGTTATTTGTCAGCCCATTTGTCATTCCTTCGTTATTTTCAGCCACATTTCATTCCTTCGTTATTTTTTAGCTCCTATTTGTCATTCCTTCGTTATTTTTTAGCCCCTATTTGTCATTCCTTCGTTATTTTTTAGCCCCTATTTGTCATTCCTTTGTTATTTATCAGCCCCTCTTCGTCATTTCCCAACCTGCCCAATCAG
>JACEEZ010008897.1:42500-47500 GCA_016584305.1 Chionoecetes opilio | reverse complement strand
TCATTACCTCACTCTCCTCCATCTTTATTAGCACAGCCACTTCTTCTTAACTTCCTTCATCCATACCATAAACTCTACTAAATCCATCACGCCTCTGCTTTATGATCATACCCATGATAACACCACACACACTCACCCATAACCCACACACCCAAAAACACACACACACACCAACACACACACACACACACACACACACACACACACACACACACCACACACACACACACACACACACACACACACACACACACACACACACACACACACACACACACACACCACACACCCACACACACACACACACACACACACACACACCACACACACACACACACACACACACACACACACACACACACACACACACACACACACACACACACACACACACACACACACACACACACACACACACACACACACACACACACACACACACACACACACACACACACACACACACACAACACACACACACACACACACACACACACACACACACACACACACACACACACACACACACACACACACACACACACACACACACACACACACACACACACACACACACACACACACACACACACACACACACACACACACACACACACACACACACACACACACACACACACACACACACACACACACACACACACACCACACACACACACACACACACCACACACACACACACAACCCCAACACACACACACACACACACACACACACACACACACACACACACACACACACACACACACACACACACACACACACACACACACACACACACACACACACACACACACACCACACCCCACACACACACACACACACACACACACACACACACACACACACACACACACACACACACACACACACACACACACACACACACACAAGAGTAACTCATATTTTCTCTTCATCTCCTCTCAGGGGGAAAGTTTGCATGTCCTTTTTTTCAGACTTTTTTTTTTACCTTTTTCTTTACTCATTTTTCCCCCTTGCTAACAACAAATCGTAACACTTCCACTTCAGGCACCGCAGCGCTTTTAAAGGTTATAATGGGTGTAGAGATCTGACATTTAAATGCTTTCATCGTTTTATTTACTTAATGGAGTAAAATAAGTCATGTATTTTTTTTTTATTCGTATTTATCTGGTTATTTCTAGGTACTAAATAAAAAAGAAGAATAAGAAACAGGTATGCATATAAAAAAAAACAGCGGAATGCATCGAAATAGGAAGGTTGTATAATTATTGACCCGTATGATTCCTGTCACACTTTTCCTTCCTCCAATTATCCTTTTGTGTCGTTTTCCTTGTTTTCTTGTTGTTTTTGTTGCATCATCTTTGTCCTCCTTTGTAATGTAATTGTTCTCTTTTATATTTATTCTTTAGTCGATTCATCATTTTTCCAATTTTCTTTTCTCATTGTGTACATTTCAGAATCCTTTTCCTCCTCCTAATCTTGTCCTCCTATCTTATCTCTCTCTCTCTCTCTCTCTCTCTCTCTCTCTCTCTCTCTCTCTCTCTCTCCTCTCTCTCTCTCTCTCTCTCTCTCCTCTCTCTCTCTCTCTCTCTCTCTCTCTCTCTCCTCTCTCTCTCTCTCTCTCTCTCTCTCTCTCTCTCTCTCTCTCTCTCTCTCTCTCTCTCTCTCTCTCTCTTCTCTCTCTCTCTCTCTCTCTCTCTCTCTCTCTCTCTCTCTCTCTCTCTCTCTCTCTCTCTCTCTCTCTCTCTCTCTCTCTCTCTCTCTCTCTCTCTCTCTCTATCTCTCTCTCTCTCTCTCTCCTCACTCTCGCTGGATACTTATTTTTCAGGCTTGATGAGATAGGAGAGTGAGGGATAATTTCGGGGAAGTGAGGAAGAGGTTCATAACTTAATTTTTAGGAACAATGCGCACGATCCTCTTGGGGGGCGTGAGCGAGACGGCACAGTGGCTGGGAAAGCGATGGCATGAAGCTTTAGGGAGCGAGGGAAGGGGTGGGTTTGGAGGGAAGTTTAAGGAGGGAAGGGGTGGGTTTGGAGGGAAGTTTAAGGAGGGAAGGGGTGAGTTTGGAGGGAAGTTTAAGGAGGGAAGGGGTGGGTTTGGAGGGAAGTTTAAGGAGGGAAGGGGTGGGTTTGGAGGGAAGTTTAAGGAGGGAAGGGGTGGGTTTGGAGGGAAGTTTAAGGAGGGAAGGGGTGGGTTTGGAGGGAAGTTTAAGGAGGGAAGGGGTGGGTTTGGAGGGAAGTTTAAGGAGGGAAGGGGTGGGTTTGGAGGGAAGTTTAAGGAGGGAAGGGGTGGGTTTGGAGGGAAGTTTAAGGAGGGAAGGGGTGGGTTTGGAGGGAAGTTTAAGGAGGGAAGGGTGGGTTTGGAGGGAAGTTTAAGGAGGGAAGGGGTAGGTTTGGAGGGAAGTTTAAGGAGGGAAGGGGTGAGTTTGGAGGGAAGTTTAAGGAGGGAAGGGGTGGGTTTGGAGGGAAGTTTAAGGAGGGAAGGGGTGGGTTTGGAGGGAAGTTTAAGGAGGGAAGGGGTGGGTTTGGAGGGAAGTTTAAGGAGGGAAGGGGTGGGTTTGGAGGGAAGTTTAAGGAGGGAAGGGGTGGGTTTGGAGGGAAGTTTAAGGAGGGAAGGGGTGAGTTTGGAGGGAAGTTTAAGGAGGGAAGGGGTGAGTTTGGAGGGAAGTTTAAGGAGGGAAGGGGTGTGTTTGGAGGGAAGTTTAAGGAGGGAAGGGGTGGGTTTGGAGGGAAGTTTAGAAGGGAAGGGGTGAGTTTGGAGGGAAGTTTAAGGAGGGAAGGGGTGGGTTTGGAGGGAAGTTTAAGGAGGGAAGGGGTGGGTTTGGAGGGAAGTTTAAGGAGGGAAGGAGTGGGTTTGGAGGGAAGTTTAAGGAGGGAAGGGGTGGGTTTGGAGGGAAGTTTAAGGAGGGAAGGGGTGGGTTTGGAGGGAAGTTTAAGGAGGGAAGGGGTGAGTTTGGAGGGAAGTTTAAGGAAGGAAGGGGTGGGTTTTGGAGGGAAGTTTAAGGAGGGAAGGGGTGAGTTTGGAGGGAAGTTTAAGGAGGGAAGGGGTGAGTTTGGAGGGAAGTTTAAGGAGGAAGGGGTGGGTTTGGAGGGAAGTTTAAGGAAGGAAGGGGTGGGTTTGGAGGGAAGTTTAAGGAGGGAAGGGGTGAGTTTGGAGGGAAGTTTAAGGAGGGAAGGGGTGGGTTTGGAGGGAAGTTTAAGGAGGGAAGGGGTGAGTTTGGAGGGAAGTTTAAGGAGGGAAGGGGTGGGTTTGGAGGGAAGTTTAAGGAAGGAAGGGGTGGGTTTGGAGGGAAGTTTAAGGAGGGAAGGGGTGAGTTTGGAGGGAAGTTTAAGGAGGAAAGGGGTGGGTTTGGAGGGAAGTTTAAGGAGGGAAGGGGTGAGTTTGGAGGGAAGTTTAAGGAGGGAAGGGGTGGGTTTGGAGGGAAGTTTAAGGAGGGAAGGGGTGAGTTTGGAGGGAAGTTTAAGGAGGGAAGGGGTGAGTTTGGAGGGAAGTTTAAGGAGGGAAGGGGTGGGTTTGGAGGGAAGTTTAAGGAGGGAAGGGTGGGTTTGGAGGGAAGTTTAAGGAGGGAAGGGGTGGGTTTGGAGGGAAGTTTAAGGAGGGAAGGGGTGAGTTTGGAGGGAAGTTTAAGGAGGGAAGGGGTGAGTTTGGAGGGAAGTTTAAGGAGGGAAGGGGTGGGTTTGGAGGGAAGTTTAAGGAGGGAAGGGGTGAGTTTGGAGGGAAGTTTAAGGAGGGAAGGGGTGAGTTTGGAGGGAAGTTTAAGGAGGGAAGGGGTGGGTTTGGAGGGAAGTTTAAGGAGGGAAGGGGTGAGTTTGGAGGGAAGTTTAAGGAGGGAAGGGGTGAGTTTGGAGGGAAGTTTAAGGAGGGAAGGGGTGGGTTTGGAGGGAAGTTTAAGGAGGGAAGGGGTGAGTTTGGAGGGAAGTTTAAGGAGGGAAGGGGTGAGTTTGGAGGGAAGTTTAAGGAGGGAAGGGGTGAGTTTGGAGGGAAGTTTAAGGAGGGAAGGGGTGAGTTTGGAGGGAAGTTTAAGGAGGGAAGGGGTGAGTTTGGAGGGAAGTTTAAGGAGGGAAGGGGTGAGTTTGGAGGGAAGTTTAAGGAGGGAAGGGGTGAGTTTGGAGGGAAGTTTAAGGAGGGAAGGGGTGGGTTTGGAGGGAAGTTTAAGGAGGGAAGGGGTGAGTTTGGAGGGAAGTTTAAGGAGGGAAGGGGTGAGTTTGGAGGGAAGTTTAAGGAGGGAAGGGGTGAGTTTGGAGGGAAGTTTAAGGAGGGAAGGGGTGGGTTTGGAGGGAAGTTTAAGGAGGGAAGGGGTGAGTTTGGAGGGAAGTTTAAGGAGGGAAGGGGTGAGTTTGGAGGGAAGTTTAAGGAGGGAAGGGGTGAGTTTGGAGGGAAGTTTAAGGAGGGAAGGGGTGAGTTTGGAGGGAAGTTTAAGGAGGGAAGGGGGGATAGAATGGGAAGGTATACGAAATAGAACTTACCAATAGGGTCATTTAGGTTAGGTTACCTAACCTAACCCTACCTCAACTCCTAAACAGGGTTGAGTCAAAAGCTTTTCGTCTCATCAACTCCTCTCCTCTGACTGACTGTCTTCAATCCTTAAATCACCGCCGCAATGTTGCTCCTCTTGCTCTCTTCTACCATTATTTTTATGCTCACTGCTCTTCTGAACTTGCTAACTGCATGCCTCCCCACCTCCCGCGGCCTCGCTGCACAAGACTTTCTACTCATTCTCATCCCTATTCTGTCCATCTTCCTAATGCAAGAGATAATCAGTATCTCTACTCTTTCATCCCTTTCACTGGTAAACTCTGGAACTCTCTTCCTGTTTCTATTTTTCCACTTTCCTATGACTTACATCTTTTCAAAAGAAGAGTAACAAGACACCTCCCGAACTGAATTGGCTCACCCCTCTTTTTTATTTTATTCTCTTACTGTCTTCTTTATAGGGACTGGCAACTAAGCGGGCTTTGTGTTACTCATTTTTATTGTGCCCTTGGCCAGTTCCTTGT
>JACEEZ010008897.1:27500-30000 GCA_016584305.1 Chionoecetes opilio | reverse complement strand
AGTGTTGGATCCACTTGTAACAGTAGGGTTAGTGTTGGATCCCCTTGTAATATAATATAGGTTAGTGTTGGGTCCCCTTGTAACATAGTATAGGTTAGTGTTGGATCCCCTTGTAATATAGTATAGGTTAGTGTTGGATCCCCTTGTAACATAGTATAGGTTAGTGTTGGATCCCCTTGTAACATAGTATTGGTAGTGTTGGATCCACTTGTAACATAGTATAGGTTAGTGTTGGATCCCCTTGTAACATAGTATTGGTAGTGTTGGATCCACTTGTAACATAGTATAGGTTAGTGTTGGATCCCCTTGTAACATAGTATAGGTTAGTGTTGGATCCCCTTGTAATATAGTATAGGTTAGTGTTGGATCCCCTTGTAATATAGTATAGGTTAGTGTTGGATCCCCTTGTAATATAGTATAGGTTAGTGTTGGATCCCCTTGTAATATAGTATAGGTTAGTGTTGGATCCCCTTGTAACATAGTATAGGTTAGTATTGGATCCCCTTGTAATATAGTATAGGTTAGTGTTGGATCCCCTTGTAATATAGTATAGGTTAGTATTGGATCCCCTTGTAATATAGTATAGGTTAGTGTTGGATCCCCTTGTAATATAGTATAGGTTAGTGTTGGATCCCCTTGTAATATAGTATAGGTTAGTGTTGGATCCCCTTTGTAACAGTTAGGGTTAGTGTTGGATCCCCTTGTAATATAGTATAGGTTAGTGTTGGATCCCTTGTAACATAGTATAGGTTAGTGTTGGATCCCCTTGTAACATAGTATTGGTTAGTGTTGGATCCCCTTGTAACATAATATAGGTTAGTGTTGGATCCCCTTGTAACATAATATAGGTTAGTGTTGGATCCCCTTGTAACAGTAGGGTTAGTGTTGGATCCCCTTGTAACATAATATAGGTTAGTGTTGGATCCCCTTGTAACATAATATAGGTTAGTGTTCGATCCCCTTGTAACATAATATAGGTTAGTGTTCGATCCCCTTGTAACATAGTAGGGTTAGTGTTGGATCCCCTTGTAACATAGTATAGGTTAGTGTTGGATCCCCTTGTAATATAGTATAGGTTAGTGTTGGATCCCCTTGTAACATAGTATAGGTTAGTGTTGGATCCCCTTGTAATATAGTATAGGTTAGTGTTGGATCCACTTGTAACAGTAGGGTTAGTGTTAGATCCCCTTGTAGCATAGTATAGGTTAGTGTTGGATCCCCTTGTAACATAGTATTGATAGTGTTGGATCCCCTTGTAACATAGTATTGTTAGTGTTGGATCCCCTTGTAACATAATATAGGTTAGTGTTGGATCCCCTTGTAACATAATATAGGTTAGTGTTGGATCCCCTTGTAACATAGTATTGATAGTGTTGGATCCCCTTGTAACATAGTATTGATAGTGTTGGATCCCCTTGTAGCATAGTATAGGTTAGTGTTGGATCCCTTTGTAGCAGAGTCTCGTCCATAACAGCACAGTACACAGCAGTTAATGCTAAAACATTCTCTGTGATTGTCATGATATTTTTCAACGCTTTTGTAATTATTTTTCCGTGTTAAACTTATTCCTCTTTCAAATCAACCATTCAGTTTGTATCAATTCAATTACGTTTTATTTGGTTTGATAGACGGAATCGTACACATATTTATTGGTTAAAGAGGAAATATTGTAAATTATGAAATGTATTACCGTTACTCGTTTCGCTTTGTGTTGTATGGAGCCGCGGAAAAGTTATGTCCTTGGAATAGGAATATTTTACATGCATATAATGAATGATAATGAAATTGAATACCAACACCACCATCACCACCGATACTTTTATACCACAAACGTCACCACCACCATAAATTTAATAACAACAACATCAATAACAGCAACAAAAAGCATCCGCAGCACCAGTCAAAATTTTTTAATACAAACGAGAAAAAACACAGGAATAACAAGAACATCAATAATAAATGAAATGTGAGTGCAAAATGTGCCGAAATGTGAGTGCAGAACGGAAATATGAGGCCTGGCTTGGACCTCATCTTAAAACTTGTACACAATCTCCCTAGTTCACTCACTTAAAAAGAAACACTACAAATTCTCCCCGTGTTTAGTTTATACAGTGAGAGACAGTTTCAATACAAGTTCATAAATCGTATTGAGGAATAGTCCAGTGCGTGATCAGAATCATGGTGAATAACAGGGTGATTACACAATACTTCGTCAGCTCCATTCATCGGCAAAGCAATAAAGATTCTATAGTCACAAAAGCAGCAGCAGCAGTAGCATTAATATGACATTATAATATAAAAACCGAAATGTGGAAATAACTGCAGCAACAACCACTACTACCATTGCAGCAGCTATTACAGTCGCCCTTTTCTACTACTACTACTACTACTACTACTACTACTACTACTACTACTACTACTACTACTACTACTACTACTACTACTACTACTACTACTACTACTACTACTACTACTACTACTACTACTACTGCTACTCTAC
>JACEEZ010008897.1:12500-25000 GCA_016584305.1 Chionoecetes opilio | reverse complement strand
TGAGGAAGTTGACGAGGAAGTTGCAGAGAAGGAAGAGGTGGAAAAAGAGGAGGAGGAGGAGGAAATGGTAGTTATACTCGACAATTAGAAAGATTAGAGAGGAAGGAAGGGGACGTAAAAGGGAAGAGGGGGAGCATATGAAAAAAATATAGAAGGGAAAAAATATATATACAAATTAAAACAAAATATTGAGAAAACTGTATCTCCCCCCTTCCTCCCACCCTTATTTTCTCTCTCTCTCTCTCTCTCTCTCTCTCTCTCTCTCTCTCTCTCTCTCTCTCTCTCTCTCTCTCTCTCTCTCTCTCTCTCTCTCTCTCTCTCTCTCTCTCTCTCTCTCTCTCTCTCTCTCTCTCTCTCTCTCGTCCCCAGAAGAGTTGGATTTCATGCCTTTGTGTGAACTCTAAATACGAAACGTGATTTGCTCATGGAATAGGAGGGTGACTAGAGATATAAAATACGCGCATAAGAGCACGTGGGACAGAAGACACGGAGAATTGAACCAAGGACAGTCGCCGGGCATGGAATTTGGAATGAAAAGAAGGAAATTATTAAGGTGGATATGAGGAAGGTACAGGGATATAGGGATGAAAGGAGAGATTCAGGGATAGAATGAAAGGAGGGACTGGGATGGAGGGAAGGCTATTAGGGAAGGGTTTGGATAGGAGGGAGGTAGGGATGAAAAGAAGGATAAGAAGAAGGGAAGGAAGGAAGAGATGGAGGTAGAAAGGAAGAGAGATAGGGAGGGAGGGAAGGAAGAAAGGAAGGAAGAGGGGTAGGGAGGGAGGGAAGGAAGGAAGGAAGGTAAGGAGGAAGGAAGGAAGGAAGGAAGGAAGGAAGGAAGAAGGAAGGAGGAGGAAGGAAGGAAGGGAAGGAAGGAAGGAAGGAAGGAAGGAAGGGAAGAAGGGAAGAAGGGAAGAAGGGAAGGAAGCAGGGACAATAGGAGATAATGAGTGGACAGGAAGCGTTCAGGAAAGGTTAAAGGAAGAAGGGAAGAGAGGAGAGAGAGAGAGAGGAGACAAAGGAGAAGATGAGTGAGAGAGGAAGCGAGGAAGAGTGATTAGGTACAGGACATAAGATTCCGGGAGGATCAGAGGCAAGGAAGTGAAGGGAGATATGGAGAAGGTGATACAAGGAAAGGAGAGAGAGAGAGAGAGAGAGAGAGGAGAGGGATAGGAAGAGAAAAGACGGAGAGGAAGAGGAAAGAGAAGTGAAGGAAGAGAGAGGTGATACAAGGGAAAGGAAAGAGAGAGGAAGAAAACTGTTGCTGAAAACTTGTGATGAGTCTGGATAAAAAAAATGTAAAAAAAAATGAATTGTGATAGAACAGAAAATGTACTTTAAAAGAAAAGAAAAATGAATGCTGTAAACTTAGAAGTCTTTGATAAAAAATACCATTATAAAATAATTACAACAAATCTTGGCAGCGCTTACCTGATCACGACTTTATTTAATATTCAAAATAGGAAAAGCATAAGAAAAAGAAGGAAAAGCAAGAAGGTATGAAATGTGATACTTTTATTACGTTGTGTATTTCTTCTAGCATGAACGAGCGAGAGAGAGAGAGAGAGAGAGGAGAGAGAGAGAGAGAGAGAGAGAGAGAGAGAGAGAGAGAGAGAGAGAGAGAGAGAGAGAGAGAGAGAATGAGAAAGTGAGAGAGAGAGATGTGTATTTCTTCTAGCATGAACGAGAGAGAGAGAGAGAGAGAGAGAGAGAGAGAGAGAGAGAGAGAGAGAGAGAGAGAGAGAGAGAGAGAGAGAGAGAGAGAGAGAGAGAGAGAATGAGAGAGAGAGAAAGAAAACAAAGGAGACACAGACACGGAGATTACTGAACACGAGCAGGAAGGGAGAGGAAGAAGGGAAAGAGGAATTAAAAGCAGAGATGGGAAGCGTTTTAGTTCCTATGAATGCCTATTTGTGAAGATCTTTTACATATCAATAACATCCACGATATAGATTTTTTTCTTTCTTTAATTCTTTCCTGCATGTGTATTCTCCCTTTCATATTCCTCTGTTTCCTTCTATCTTCTATCTTTCTATCTTTCTATCTTTTTATCTTTCTATCTTCAATCTTTCTATCTATCTTTCTATCTTCTATCTTTCTATCTTCTATCTTTCTATCTTCTATCTTCTATCTTTCTATCTTTCTATCTATTATCTTTCTATCTTTCTATCTTTTATTTTTCTATCTTCTATCTTCTATCTTCTATCTTTCTATTTTTCTATCTTCTATCTTTCTATCTTCTATCTTCTATCTTTTATCTTTCTATCTTCTATCTTCTATCTTTCTATCTTTCTATTTTTCTATCTTCTATCTTCTATCTTTCTATCTTTCTATCTTTCTATCTTCTATCTTTCTATCTTTATCTTCTACCTTTCTATCTTCTATCTTTCTATCTTTCTATCTTTCTATCTTCTTTCTTTCTATATTCTATCTTTCTATCTTTCTATCTTCTATCTTTCTATCTTTCTATCTTTCTATCTCTATCTTTCTATCTTTCTATCTTTTTATCTTTCTATCTTCTATCTTTCTATCTTCTATCTTTCTATCTTCTATCTTTCTATCTTCTATCTTTCTTCTATCTTCTATCTTCTATCTTTCTATCTTTCTATCTTCTATCTTTCTATCTTCTATCTTTCTATCTTCTATCTTTCTATCTTTCTATCTTCTATCTTCTATCTTTCTATCTTTCTATCTTTCTATCTATTATCTTTCTATCTTTCTATCTATTATCTTTCTATCTTTCTATCTTTCTATCTTTTATCTTTCTATCTTCTATCTTCTATCTTTCTATCTTTCTATCTTCTATCTTCTATCTTTCTATCTTTCTATTTTTCTATCTTCTATCTTCTATCTTTCTATCTTTCTATCTTCTATCTTCTATCTTACTATCTTTCTATCTTTCTATCTTCTATCTTTCTATCTTTCTATCTTTCTATCTTCTATCTTTTATCTTTCTATCTTTCTATCTTTCTATCTTCTATCGTTCTATCTTTTTATCTTCTATCTTTCTATCTTCTATCTTCTATCTTTCTATCTTCTATCTTCTATCTTCTATCTTCTATCTTTCTATCTTCTATCTTCTATCTTCTATCTTCTATCTTTCTATCTTTCTATCTTTCTATCTTTCTATCTTCTATCTTCTATCTTTCTATCTTTCTATCTTCTATCTTTCTATCTTTCTATCGTTCTATCTTCTATCTTTCTATCTTTCTATCGTTCTATCTTTCTATCTTCTATCTTTCTATCTTCTATCTTTGTATCTTTCTATCTGTTATCTTTCTATCTTTCTATCTATTATATTTCTATCTTCTATCTTTCTATCTTTTATCTTTCTATCTTCTATCTTTCTATCTTTCTATCTTCTATCTTTCTATCTTTCTATCTTCTATCTTTCTATCTTCTATCTTTCTATCTTCTATCTTTCTATCTTCTATCTTCTATCTTTCTATCTTCTATCTTTCTATCTTTCTATCTTTCTATCTTCTATCTTTCCTATCTTTCTATCTTTCTATCTTTCTATGTTCTATCTTTCTATCTTTCTATCTTCTATCTTTCTATCTTTCTATCTTCTATCTTTCTATCTTTCTATCTTCTATCTTTCTATCTTTCTATCTTCTATCTTTCTATCTTCTATCTTTCTATCTTTCTATCTTTCTATGTTCTATCTTTCTATCTTCTATCTTTCTATCTTTCTATCTTTCTATGTTCTATCTTTCTATCTTTCTATCTTTCTATGTTCTATCTTCTATCTTTCTATCTTTCTATCTTTCTATCTTTCTATCTTCTATCTTTCTATCTTTCTATGTTCTATCTTTCTATCTTCTATCTTTCTATCTTTCTATCTTCTATCTTTCTATCTTTCTATCTTTCTATCTTCCATCTTCTATCTTTCTATCTTTCTATCTTCTATCTTTCTATCTTTCTATCTTCTATCTTCTATCTTTCTATCTTTCTATCTTCTATCTTTCTATCTTTCTATCTTCTATCTTTCTATCTTCTATCTTTCCTTCTATCCTTTCCCCTCTCTATTAGTCTCCTTTCCTTCACCACCTTTTTTCCTTTTTTTCCATGTTCCTCCCATCATCATCTTCCTACCTCCATCCCTTTCCTTTACGGCTTCCTTTTTCTTTGCCTCCTGTATTCTGTTCGTATCTATATCCTTGCTGCCTCCTCCTCTTCTTCCTCTTACTTCTCCTCCTCTTCCTCTTCTTCCTCTTACTCCTCCTCCTCTTCCTCCTCTTCCTCCTCCTCTCCTTCTTTCTCCTCCTCTCCTTCTTCCTCCTCCTCTTCCTCCTCCTCTGCTACCTCCTCCTCTGCTATCTCCTCCTCTGCTACCTCTTCCTCTGCTACCTCCTCTGCTATCTCCTCTGCTATCTCCTCCTCTGCTACCTCCTCCTCTTCCTCCTCCTCTGCTACCTCCTCCTGCTACCTCTTCCTCTGCTACCTCCTCTGCTACCTCCTCCTCTGCTACCTCCTCCTCTGCTACCTCCTCCTCTGCTACCTCCTCCTCTGCTACCTCCTCCTCTGCTACCTCCTCCTCTGCTACCTCCTCCTCTGCTACCTCCTCCTCTGCTACCCCCCCCTCCTCTGCTACCCGCTCCTCCTCCTCTGCTACCTCCTCCTCTGCTACCTCCTCCTCTGCTACCTCCTCCTCTGCTACCTCCTCCTCTGCTACCTCCTCCTCTGCTACCTCCTCCTCTGCTACCTCCTCCTCTGCTACCTCCTCCTCTGCTACCTCCTCTGCTATCTCCTCCTCTGCTACCTCCTCCTCTGCTACCTCCTCCTCTGCTACCTCCTCCTCTGCTACCTCCTCTGCTATCTCCTCCTCTGCTACCTCCTCCTCTGCTACCTCCTCCTCTGCTACCTCCTCCTCTGCTACTCTCTCTCTCCCCCCCCCTCTGCTACTCTCCTCCTCTGCTACCTCCTCCTCTGCTACCTCCTCCTCTGCTACCTCCTCCTCTGCTACCTCCTCTGCTACCTCCTCCTCTGCTACCTCCTCCTCTGCTACCTCCTCCTCTGCTACCTCCTCCTCTGCTACCTCCTCCTCTGCTACCTCCTCTGCTACCTCCTCCTCTGCTACCTCCTCTGCTATCTCCTCCTCTGCTACCTTCTCCTCTGCTAACTCCTCCTCTTCCTCTTCGTCCTCTTCCTCCTCTTCCTCTTCCTCCTCTTCCTCCTCCTCGTATCCCTTTCCTAGTTACATCCTCTTTTTTTTTTTTACATTTTCTGCTTCATCCCATTCTTACTGATTCTTTGCTAAAAAAAAATGCCTTGTTTCCTTGCGTGTCCGATAGTGTTTTTTCTTTTTGTTTTGTTTTTTTCTTCTTTTTGTTTAGCTTGCCTAGTCAGCGGCCAGTGTTGATTGGGAAAGGGGAGTGCGGGGAGGTGATCGATCCTTAATGAAATACGCCAGGCGGGGAAAAGTGATTACGTGAAAGTGAAATGATTGATTTTTTCTCTTTTTTTCAGTTAGGAATTTTAGGCTTGTAGGATGTTGTGTTGCAGAAAAGTCAGGGGAAAATAATTTGTGATGTGAGAATGAGAGTACGTGTGTCTTTGAAGCTTCTGTGTGGTGTGTGTGTGTGTGTGTGTGTGTGTGTTGTGTGTGTCTGTGTGTCTGTCTGTCTGTCTGTCTGTCTGTCTGTCTGTCTGTCTGTCTGTCTGTCTGTCTGTCTGTCTGTCTGTCTGTCTGTCTGTCTGTCTGTCTGTCTGTCTGTCTGTCTGTCTGTCTGTCTGTGTCTGTCTGTCTGTCGTCTGTGTCTGTGTCTGTCTGTCTGTCTGTCTGTCTGTCTGTCTGTCTGTGTGGTGTGTGTGTGTGTGTGTGTGTGTGTGTGTGTGGTTGTGTGTGTGCGTGTGTGCGTGTGTAATAATGAAGAAAACGAAGAGCCATTTATTGACTTTGTGTACAAAATGCTTAAAAGATTATTTCAAGGCGCAATTATTTGTTGTGTAGCAAAACATTGGGTGTGGCTTTAAAACATGTATTTTTTTCTTATGATGATTAATAGAAACAGTAGTTGTGTAAATAATAGAAGCAACAGTCGATAATAATATAATATAAATAGTTTTTATATGTGTGTGGGAGAGATGTGACGATGTTAAGACAGCAAGAATGAAGAAAACGAATAATCGATAATAATATAATATAAATAGTTTTTTACAATAGTCGTGGCAGGAGAGAAAGAAATAACAGTCTGACGAAGCCCATGTTGGGTAAGGAAGGCTTTGAATAAATTAATATCGTGGTTAGCTAGGGTTTATGTGTTATATTCTTCTTCTTGTGACCTCTTCCGCTTAGGATCGCTACGTAGGTCCTCTCCTCTCCTCTCCTCTCCCCTCCCCCCCCTCCCCTCCCCTCCCCTCCCCTTCCCTCCCCTTCCCTTCCCTTCCCTCCCCTCCCCTCCCCTTCCCTCCCCTCCCCTCCCCTCTACTCTACTCTACTCTACTCTACTCTACTCTACTCTACTCTACTCTACTCTACTCTACTCCTCTCCTCACCGGCGTCACTCTTCTCCCTCTTCTTATACAGGCGCTAATCAACACTTAAGTGGTATGTACAAAGAATGCCAAATGGATATATAAAAAAAAAAAAAAATATTGACAGGATGTGCGGGAAAAAGGGGACCGAATGGTTGCTGAAGGGTATACAGTATCTCTCTCTCTCTCTCGGCGAAGAAGACAGTGCCGACGTAGTCACTAATGTGTGTAAAAGGTCCAGAGTTAAGATTGACCACATAAATGCTCAAAGTTTTCTAGCACATAAGGATGAGATAAATTTATTAATTAATGAAAGAGATACAGACATATTATGTATTAGTGAAACTTGGCTACTTCCTAAGATTTTGGACGAACATATTTCGATCCCTGAATATGTGTTATATAGATGTGATGTAGGAAGAGGTGGTGGTGTTTGTGTCTATGTGAAAAATGTTTTTACAATTACTCGTTTAGAGGTCAATATTGAAAGGCCGGCAGGAGTTGAAGACATATGGCTAGGTGTACAGAGTAAATAAATTACCTACTGTTGTCATCGGTTGCCTGTACCGTCATCCTAAATCTCTCTCGACAACTTTCGATTATATTGCTGCTGTTTTAGATTTTATGATTTTAGGAAATAAGTCGTTTTATCTTTTATTGGATTTTAATGATGATCTTTTATCAAGTAAGAGTAAGTTTAAGAAAATAATTTCTAATGCTAAACTCACATCTCTGGTCTCACAACCAACCAGAATCACATCAACCTCAGCAACGCTGTTAGACACAATTGTTACCAACAAGCCAGAATCTGTGATACAATCTGATGTCATTCCTTGCCTTGTGGGGGACCATGAACTCATTACCTTAACCATCAACTTGAAGAAACCTAGAGTTTTGCCCACTGTTAAAACCATTCGAGAATTGAGAAATTATTCCCCAGATGTTCTCTGTAATCTCTTATTACAAGACAGCTATAACCTAAATCAAATATACGTGACGGATAACATTGACGTACAAGTAAACATTTTTACATTACAGCGAAGGAAAGGGGTTAAAAAGAATGATAGTAAAATAATTGAATGCAAGGGGAAAGGGAAGAAAAAGTGTGGCGCAGATCGTGCCGAAGAAATTAGTGAAAGATAAGAAATATTTTTAACTTTTGAAACATTCTGCAAGGCGATTCCATTTTTTTTTTTTTTACGTCGAGGAGGAAAGTCTTTGGAGTAGATAAAGAGAGATAAGGAGAGGGAAAAGAAGAAATAAAAGAACTTTGGGATAGAAAAAGAGAGATAAGGAGAGGGAAAAAAGCCAAGAAGAAAGTATTAACAAATGTCTAAATGCATGTGCACCTTTGCTCACCAAGGAGGTCAAGAGACCCTCTGCGCCTTGGATGAGTGAGGAGTTGAGAGAACTTATAAGGGAGAAAAATAACGTCAGAGGAAACCTGAAAATGGATAGAAATAACACTCAGTTACAAGAAAATCATAAATATTTAAAGAAACAAGTAAAAAGGTTACTCAATCATACAAAGACAAAGCACTACGATAAAGAATTTGAAGACAATAAAGGTAATAGTTCAGCTATTTGGAAACTATTGAGACAGTTAATCCCAAATTCTGAGAAAAAGTCATGTGATTCAATAGCAGAGGAGGGAGATGAAGCGAAGTCCCTTGCAGATAGTTTTAATAAATTTTTTGCCAACGTGGGGAAAGAAACATTCATAAAATCCCAGCAAAATGTATCAAAAGATCACCCCGTAAGTGCTGCAACAAACCAAGATATCACTAACCTGCCAAGTAATACTTTTAGACCACAACCCATTGACAATGACACAATTATACTAATAATTAAGTCTATGAAAAACAGCAACTCCTGTGGTTGTGATGGCATCCAATTACGGTTTTTGAAAGACTCTCTCCCGGTGGTAATCTCTTACATAACATGCATACTAAATACATCCATAGTGACTGGAACTTTCCCTAAACAGTGGAAGGAAGCCATTGTTGTCCCAATTTTAAAGTCTGGCGATGCTAACCAACCACAAAATCATCGACCTATATCTCTGTTACCCATTCTTTCAAAAATACTAGAGAAGGTTATAGCAAATCAGCTTACTAACTATCTAGAAGAGAACCATCTGTTGAGTAATACCCAACATGGTTTCAGAGCTCGATTATCAACCGAAACGGCTCTTACAAAACTCTCTAATGTACTATACGATAACATTGATAATAGGAAAATTTCACTTATTATTCTTTGTGATTTGTCAAAGGCTTTTGATAGTGTTAATCATGTATCCCTAATGAGTAAGCTATCGAAGATGAATATTGACAACTTCTGGTTTGAAAGTTATCTGCATAACAGAACACAACGTGTACGAATGGGAAAAGCACTATCAGAAATCTTTGAAATTCCATATGGTGTGCCACAAGGGTCAGTACTCGGACCAATTTTATTTCTAATATTTGTTAATGATTTTTCACACTATATCTCTGACTGTCATGTACTCCAATATGCTGACGACACCCAGCTCATACATACCGGTACCATTGACAAACTTGATGAGCTCATCCTCAGGGGCGAAAACACACTGGCCCTAACTAAAAACTACTTCCATGCAAATGGTTTGATGTTGAACACTAAAAAGACCCAGTGTATGTTTGTGGGAAGCAGAAAGTATATCTCCGAAATACCACCCAACACCTGCTTAAGAGTTGACGGATGCGTGATTGTTCCAAGTAAATCATTAAAAAATCTTGGTATCCATTTCGATAATTATTTGAATTTTGATAGCCACATAAATGAAATTAGAAGGAAAACTCTTGGTACGTTGATTTATGTAAACCGAATCAAAGAAAATTTGAACAAAAACGCACGACTAATATCCATTCACTCTCTTGTCTTGAGCATCATTAACTACGGCATCAAAATATGGGGTGCCACTTATACAACTCACTTATATCAAGTTCAAAAGCTGCAAAACTTTGCTGCTAAAGTAGCGTTGGGCGGCGGAGCAAAGCGTGACCACGCCACACTGTTTTTGAGGCAGCTCGGGTGGCTAAAAATATATAATAAGTACAAATATGAGCTTGGTATAATGACCTACAACATCATCAACGGATATATCCCTGAACACCTAATGTCCTTGCCAACAGTAAGAGATATACGTTCTCTTTCTACCAGACAACAACAACAATTGTATGTCCCTAAAACTAATACCAACATGGGAGAAAGGTCTGTGCTTGTGGCAGGACCAAAATTATGGAACACTCTCCCCACAAACGTTAGGAATGCTAACACCTTATCCTCATTTAAAAAACAGTTGTTTAATCATCTTTTAAGTGAGCAATTTGACACATAGCACCTACTGAGTTGTGTTTTAACAAAGAATATTTTAATTTATTGTTTTTTATTATGGAATTCTTTTATTAGTTTTAAAATTTTATCTCTCCCTTATTTTTTAATGACGAATCCCCTATGGACGAATATCCTACATAGATTTAAGCCTATATAATATATTATATTCTTATGATATTGTTTTTATATGTTAACATGTAAAGAATAACCATTGTCAAATGGAGAATAAATATCTGAATCTGAATCTGAATCTGAATATATCTCTCTCTCTCTCTCTCTCTCTCTCTCTCTCTCTCTCTCTCTCTCTCTCTCTCTCTCTCTCTCTCTCTCTCTCTCTCTCTCTCTCTCTCTCTCTCTCTCTCTCTCTCTCTCTCTCCTCAATAGGTCACGAATACAGTGAGTCACCAATACTAGAGATTTATGGCAAGTTACCCTTAATGACAGCCGCAGATGACTCAAAATGATGACGCAATTCAGATGACGCAAAGGGCTCAAAATGCTCTGCTGCTATTATGTATACTGGAACACAGATGAAAGATATAGGAAAGGAAGGAGAGGTTAGAGTAGATACGTGACAAAAAGAAAAAGTGTGTGGGTTGCGAAGGAAAGTAGTAAAAAGAATGATTTTAAAAAATTTGAATGCAAGGGAAAGAGGAAGGAAAAGTGTTGGCAGTCGATGCCGAAGAAAAGTAGTGAAAGATAAGAAATATTTTAAACTTTGAAACATTGAAAGCGATCCATTTTTTTTTTTTTTGACGTCGAGGAGGAAAGTCTTTGGAGTAGATAAAGAGAGATAAGGAGAGGGAAAAGAAGAAATAAAAGAACTTTGGGATAGAGAAAGAGAGATAAGGAGAGGGAAAAGAAGAAATAAAAGAACTTTGGGATAGAGAAAGAGAGATAAGGAGAGGGAAAAGAAGAAATAAAAGAACTTTGGGATAGAGAAAGAGAGATAAGGAGAGGGAAAAAAGCCAAGAAGAAAAATAATGAGAAGGAAAAAGATGAAGAAAATGCAAAAGGAGAAAGGAAGGAGAGGAATTTTATTTTGTACGTCAAGAAGGACATTTTTTGGAGCAGGGAAAGAGAGATAAGGAGAGAGGAAAAAAGCCAAGAAGAAAAAGAATGAAAAGAAAAAGATGAAGAAAATGCAAAAGGAGAAAGGAAGGAGAGGATGAAGAAAACTGTAATTGGCTGGCGGGTAATGGGGGTATATTTTTGAGGTGGAACAAAGGGCGCCACAAGAATCTTGGGTGAAGGACCTGAAGGCACATAGTTCTTGGTTGTAAATGTTTCCCAGAAGAGTACTGCTTGGTAGGCGACACACACACACACACACACACACACACACACACACACACACACACAGAGAGAGAGAGAGAGAGAGAGAGAGAGAGAGAGAGAGAGAGAGAGAGAGAGAGAGAGAGAGAGAGAGAGAATTATGCTTGGCAGTGTCAAGCAGCGAAAGAAAATAATGGGCGTCGACAGGCAGTAAGAACTCTGGTGATGTGCCGTAATTATTGACAGGATGTGCGGGGAGAAGGGGACAGCATGGTTGGTGGAGGGTATACAGTCTCTCTCTCTCTCTCTCTCTCTCTCTCTCTCTCTCTCTCTCTCTCTCTCTCTCTCTCTCTCTCTCTCTCTCTTGCTTTATCAATCTTGTATCTTCCTCTGGGTCCACGAAAAACTGCCAATGTGAATGATTCCGTGGTTGGTCTGAGCTGTTGAATTATTCTTGAGAAGTGAGCTTCACCACACCCATGGAGGCGTGCAGGTGGAACAATTAGACAGGTATAACGCCTGCCTTACGTCTATTAAAGATGACGTGGTGTTTAATAGCCATGCGTTGTCATGGTTATTATCCTGATGATGTTGTCTAAGCAGTTCGTAAGATATTTCCCAAATCGAGTATGTCCAATGCTTTTTAATTTGTTCTTGCCGAGGAATGACTTAAAATGCCTTTGTTGATTTAAATAAAGGACATCAATCTTGTTCTGATTTGCTTTAGGAAGGAACATTTTATTCCTTGTGAGTCCGGTGCTGAATGTTTTTATTTTTTTTTATTTTATCCTGCAAGTTCCGAGTGGTGACAATCTCGGGTCAGTTGCTATTCCTATTCCTATTCCTATTCCTCTTCATCCTCCCCGTCTACTTGTATTCCCTTCCCTCCTGTCTTGTAAGCTCGGCCTTCCTCTTCCTCTCATTTCTTACCTTGCTACCCTGGCATCCTATTTACTCTATTCTTCATTTATTTTACACATTCATTCTTCTTCAATTTATCTTTCTTGCTGTTCTATGTCTTCTCGTTTTCTCTCTCATGTCTTTCTTCTTCATTCCTCTTTTCACCTTCTGGCTTTCATTCAGTCTTTATTTCTGTAACCTCTTAACTGACTTAACTTAACTTTTTCCTTTGTTGCTTTCACGTGGATTCCTTGTGAACCATTTTAAGTACCTTCCACGCACTTACCCTTTCCTCTTCCTTCATTAACGTTCCAGTCCTTAATTTCCACCCCCGCCCCCCCCGAGACTCCCACCTCCTGTCCCCCAAGGCCCCCTCAGTCCCACCTCCAGTCCCCCCAAGCCCCCCTAGTCCCACCTCCAGTCCACCCAAGCACCCCTCCCAGTCCCACCTCCAGTCCCTCCAAGCCCCCCCCCCCTCAGTCCCACCTCCA
>JACEEZ010008897.1:0-7500 GCA_016584305.1 Chionoecetes opilio | reverse complement strand
ATGAGTGTGTGGGTGAGTGAGTGACCAAATGAGTGAAGTGAGTGAGAGAGTGAGTGGATATTTAGTTTACAACGAGAGAATTTAAACAACTGCAATACTAAGGAAAGTTAACCCCTTCACGCCCAGATTTTTCCTTTGCTATATAAAATTGTCTGTTGTTAGCCATAAAATAACGAAAAGTAACTAAATAAACCAGATTATTTAGTCGATAAGGATACTAAACAGGTCATAGCTATAAAATATTCTTATAATCACTAAAAATCGTCTAATGGTACCCAAATTACAATGGAAATTACGTTCTGGGTCTCAAGGGGTTAATACTAATGCTTGCTAGAGTGTACAGGTAAGAGAGTGAGTTCATTAGTATAGATGGAAGGGTAGGTACAACTTCTATATCCTTAAGTTCCCTCCCTCAACTAATGAATATGAATGTCTCCCTCCTCAACCACGCCCATTCCCTGCTGCATCCTCACCACCACTGTGCTCATCATCATAACAACTTTCCTTACCTAACATTTCTTACTTATTATTAATATTTCTTACTTATTATTAACATTTCTTACTTATTATTAACATTTCTTACTTATTATTAACATTTCTTACTTATTATTAACATTTTTTTCATTACTTAACTTTCTTTTTCCTAACATTTCTTTCTTTCAACATCATAACAACAATAAGTTTATACATTCATAACATCTTTCATAACAACTTACATTTAACTCCCATCCATTTTTCCTCATCTCCTATTTATCTGTCTCTTTCCCCTCCATCATCCCTTCTTTGACCTCTTGTACGTCCTGTGGTAGGTGAGAGTGATGACCTGGAACCAAGGTGACCTCAAGGTGATTGGCTTTAGCACTTACCTTGATTTAATTTAGAGATAAGGTGAAACTGCAGCTCTGGTTCACTTCTTCGTATGGGGCAGCGTTAAGAGCGGCATCTCCTCCTCCTCCTCCTCCTCCTCCTCCTCCTCCTCCTCCTCCTCCTCCTCCTCCTCCTCCTCCTCCTCCTCCTCCTCCTCTTCCTCTTCCTCCCCCCACAACGCCCCCGACCGGCCCAGGGGAAAGGCTGGATAGAGGGAATTAACCTTTCTCTCCACGGTTCCTCCTAACTCTCTTTTATTACCTCTCCCCTCTGTCGGTTTCCCTCCCTCGCTTATTGCCTTTCCTTCTCTTCTCTCTCTCTCTCTCTCTCTCTCTCTCTCTCTCTCTCTCTCTCTCTCTCTCTCTCTCTCTCTCTCTCCTCTCTCTCTCTCTCTCCTCCTCCCCTCCTCCTCCCTCCCTCCCTCCCTCCTCCTCTCCTCTTCTCTCTCTCTTTCTCTCTCTCCTCTCTCTCTCTCTCTCTCTCTCTCTCTCTCTCTCTCTCTCTCTCTCTCTCTCTCTCTCTCTCTCTCTCTCTCTCTCTCTCTCTCTCTCTCTCTCTCTCGGTCATAAGCCCCTTTTCTTCCCTCCTAATACTACATTGTTTTCCTTTGGTAATGTGTGAACACTTTATCAGCTTTTATCCGTTAGTGTGTGTGTGTGTGTGTGTGTGTGTGTGTGTGTGTGTGGTGTGTGTGTGTGTGTGTGTGTGTGTGTATGTGCGTGCGTGCGTGCGTGCGTGCGTGCGTGTGTGTGTCCTGTTTGTTTATATATTTTTGTGTCACCGTTTATTTGCCTTTTTTATTGATTTTTATTTGTTTTTGTCTGTTTGTTTGTTTTTGTCTCTACTTCTGATTTTATTCATAATTTGTGTGTATGTCTGCCTGTCTGCATAGGTATAAGGAGGTTGGTTTTGAGGTATTTTTGGCCTGATTACCCTTCAGCTTTGCCATCATGAGTAGTGGCTTGTGGGGTGGGGTTTTATTTACCACCACTGTGAATGGCCCACTCCTGCACACGCTCCACCTCTTACCACTGCACCGCTCCACCTCTATTCCGCATCTCCGCTATATGATGAGGAATAATCAACTCTCTCTCTCCTCTCTCTCGTCTCTCTCTTCCCTTCCTCCTTCCCCCCTCTTCTTCCCCTCTCTCTCTCTCTCTCTCTCTCTCTCTCTCTCTCTTCTCTCCCCCTTCCTCTCTCTCCCTCTCCCCCTCTTCTCTCCCCCCCCCCCCCCCCCTCCCCCCCTTCTTCCTCCTTCCCCCTCCTACCCCCTCTTCCTTCTCTCTTTTTTCTCTCTCTCTCCTCTCTCTCTCTCTCTCTCTCTCCTCTCTCTCTCCCTCTCTCTCTCTTTCTCTCCTCTCTTTCTGTTTTTGTTTTCTCTCTTTCTGGCTCTTCAAGTTTGCAAGCGAGCGAGCGAAGGAGGTGAGGACCCTATGAATTATTTCTCCCATACCGCGGTTTTTGATTTGATGAATGAAACCCCTCCGTCCATTTTTTGTAGGGGGTAAGGTTTAAAAAAATTAAAAAAAAAAAAAATTTTTTAAATTAAATAAAAAATTAACCAATAAAAAATAAAAAAAACTGGACCCCGAAGGCTGAACATAATACTGAAATATATAAATGATATAGATTTTTTTATTCAGAGCTAAAGGTTTTTTGTATAGTAAACGCCAGTTTTTCAGTTCAACCTGTTTCAATGTAAAATACCCTGTAATAAAACACCATTATCTATAATAATAATAAAGATTTATAGGACAGTATATGTTTAACTCTCTGAGGATGTGTGTTGTAGTTGTTCAAGGAGAAGGGGTTAAAAAATGCTCTGCGAGCAGGGTTTGAATGAAATAGGTGAGGGGATATAGGGAAAGAATGAGGCAAGGGACTACATCCATGAGGTGTGGGTGACGTGAGAGTCAAGTGACCAAATGAGTGAAGTGAGTGAGTGGAGGGCAAGTGAGTGGATATTTTATTTAGTTACAACGAGGAGAATTGAGAGCGGAGAATTTAAACAACGGCCAATACTAAGGACAAGTTAAAAACCCATTCTTCCCGCCCACAGATTTTCTTTGCTATATAAAATTGTCTGTTGTTAGCCCTTAAAAATAACGAAAAAAGTAAACTAAATAAACCAGATTTTTAGTTCGATAAGGATACTAAACAGGTCATAGCTATATAAAAATATTCTTTAGAATCCTATTAAAAAATCGGGTCTAAATGGTACCCAAATTTACAATGGAAATTACGTTCTGGTGGGTCTCAAGGGGGGTTAATACTAATGCTTTTGCTAGTAGAGTGTTTTTACAGGTAAGAGACGTCGAGTCATTAGTATAGACTGGAAAAGGGTTTAGGTACTAACTTCTCTATCCCTTAAAGTTCCCTCCCTCTCAACTAATGTATGAAATTGAAACAATAATGTTCCTCCCCCTCCTCAACCACCCCGCCAGTGTCCGTGGCTGCATCCTCACCACCCACTGTTGTGCCGCTTCTCCATCATCCATACCATAACAACTTTTTTCCCCCTCTTACCTAAACTCAATTTTCTTAGTTATTAATATATTTCCTTACTTATTACTTGTACCGCTTATTATTACACATTTTATTACTTATTATTAAACAGATTTCGTAGATATTAAACATAGAAGTCTAACTGATTATTAACTTTTTTTTTTCATTACTTACCTTTCTTTTCCTAACATTTCTTTCTGTGTCAACATCACGAACAACATTAAGTTCCTATACATTTCATAACAATTCTATTCATAACAACTTACAATTTAACTCCCATCCATTTTTTTTTCTTCATCCTGATATTTATTCTTTCCCCTCCTCTTTCCATCCATCCATTCCATTCTTTGACCTTTCTTGTACACGGTCCTGTGGTCAGGTGAGAAGTGATGGACCTAGGAACCAAGGGGTTTTTTTCTTTGACCCTCACATCCTCCCCACAAGGCGGTTGATTGGCCTTAGTCACCTTACCTTTTTGATTCTTTTTTTTTTATTTTAATTTTTAGAGGATAAGGTGTGGGGAGGTGTGGATTGGAGGTGGGGGGAAAAAAAACTCTGGCAGCAAAGAGCCTTACAAGTGCAAGCTCCAGAAGAGAAGATAGCAAGCTTAGAGAAGAAGAAGAGCTGAGCTTCTGGTTTCACTTTTCACGATTTCTTCGTACGTAATTATGTGGGGGGCCAGCGTTTTTTTAAGTCGTTTTAAGCCCCCAGCGTTTAATCAGCGTTTTTATATTTATTTAATTTTTAAAAAGCGTTTCAGCGTTATTATTTTTTATTTTTTATTTTTTATAAGTATTTTCGTTTTTAATTTATTTAAGCGTTATAAGCCCAGCGTGTAATTATAAATTTTAAATATTTTTATTTTTTTTTACGTTATCAGTTTTAGTTTTTACTACGTTAGCGTTTTTTTATTATTTGTTTAATAAATACTTTAAAGAAAAATAAGTTTTTAATTATACAATTTGTTTTCAGCGTTTTTTATAATTATTGTTAATTTGTTTAGCGCTTTTTGTTTTTTTGCGTTTATTTATTTTTAAGTTTTTTTTTATATTCGTTATATTTTATTTAAAGTTTTTTTTATCCTATATTATAGTACAGCGTTAAGGGTTTTAAATTAATTTTTTTTTTTATTTGTTTAATTTTATATTTAATTAATGGTTTATTAAAAAGCGGTTTTTATTTCATTTTTTTTTATTAATTTATTTTAAACTTTATTTTTTTTTTTTTATTATTCTATAAAAATTTGTTTTTACGCAATATATTTTTATTTTTTATATTTTTATAAGTATTTATATTATTTCAGCCCGTTACGTTTTTTTTTTTTTAAGAGCGGCACATTATTTCTCTCCTCCTCCTCTCCTCCTCCTCTCCCTCCCTACCCTCTCCCCTCCTCTCCTCCTCCTTCCTCCTCTTCCTCTTCACCTTCCCTGAAGCCCCAGGCAACGGCCGCCGCCCCCGCAACCCAACCCCCGTGAAATTCCACCTGGCCTTCCCATACAATCAACAACTACATTATTTCTTACAGACCATCATTTAAACACACCACAGACTAGCCCTCGAGGGAGCGTGTGGTTTCGTTCTGCCCCACCCCCCCCCTCCCCCCTGCCGCCCGCCCCCACCCCCCTCCCCGGGACGTTTGTTTTGTAGTTCCGGGAGTTTCTTCTTGGTTGTGAGGTTGGGTTTTTGGGGTGGGTGGGTTAACGGGTTTCTTTGGGTGCCAAAAGGCAATTCTGGGAGAAGCCCATGGACCGAGTGTCGTAGGCCTTATGGCGGTGGCAGATCCGTAAAAGCACGCGGAAAGGATAGCGTCTCCATAAGAGCTGTCCAATCCCCCCCCCCCCCCCCTGAAACCAAAGGGGCTTTGGCAAAGCTTTCTTCGCCCAAGGTAAAGCTTGTCACACTGACCCTTGAATCCCACGAGACCACAGCAAACCCACCGGCAGCTATTGAGTCAGGGCCAGGCGTGGGATGGCGGATATACCAACATCTTAACAGGAGGACTGGCGCGTTTGAAGATCCAATGGGAGGACACCAGCTCCACACTAAGACTTGGGATGGGAAGATGACTGCTGAACGCCCCGGTGCCATGAAGGACACCAGGCATGATGTACCGAACATCCAGCATCCGGCACAGTCGAGTGTGGGTTGTGCAGAGGATGTACACTTCACATCCATATTAAAGGCTTCGAAGGGATAGTGAGCGGTGTAAGATAGAGGAGTGTAGCGCGATCAGACCCCCAAGCTGGTGTGCGAGAGGACTTTCAGTAGATCCATGGTCCGGGACAGTCAGTCTGGATGCAGCACGAAAGTTGAGGCACCCAAGTCAGTCGATTTCCAAAAATGAGTCCTAAAAACCGGGTATATGCCCTACACGGTATTCTCTTCCCGTAAAGATGTAGTGTCTGTGGTCGGGATGAATCCCACGGGTTCTGCAAAAAATGAACTGCTACAGTCTTCGTTGGAGAAAAACCTGGAAAGCCACGATCGTTCGTCCATTCACAAACTTTATCAAAGTAGTCATGTTGAAGTCTTCTCTCGGGGCAACCGACATCCTGGAAAGCAGCCACAAAAGAGATTGATAAAATCATTCACGTATAATGTACTAACAATCTCCCCTCTGGCAGTACATCAACAATACCATTGAGGCCCAGACGAACAGAGCTACACTCAAGACGCTAACCTTGGGGGGATGCCACCTGGGAAGCGGGAGGTGTCAGAGTAGAAGACAGTATGTGCTTGCCAAACTCGAAACTCTAAGAACCCGGTTGGCTAGGAAACTCTGTCGGAACACAGGCAAACGACCTCTTAGCCCGAACTCATACAGAGATTGCAATATCCGTGTCTCCAAGCCGTGTCGTAAGCCTTTTCAAGGTCGAAAAGATGGTCACATGGTGTTGTCGAGAGGCGAATGCCCCGCATATGGATGACTCTAAGGAAATAAGCGCTTCCGTAGTTAGAGTGATGCTTACGGAATCCACACTGAGAACGGGAGAAAAAGTTTTCCCGTTCCAAAAACCTACCAGTCGACTATTTACCATTTTTTCGAATAACTTACACACATGAAGTTAGGGATATGGGCCGGAAATTCGTCGGTAGTGAGTGGTCCTTCCCAGGCTTAGGGATCGGGATCACCACCGCCACACCCCAGCTACTTGGGAAGGTTCCTTCAATCCAGATCCTATTATAGATGCTCAACAAGAAATCTAGAGCCTCATCTCTTAATGACAGAGCATCGCATATGGTACATCATCTTGGCCTGGGGAAGTGTCAGCGCAAACCTTCATGGCTTGACATAGCTCACGAGGTGTAAAAAGAACATTGTAAGATTCCCCGCCTCTGGATGAAAAATCTATGCCTCTCTGTTCTTGTCGCAGTCTGTCCCTAGCACTTGGAGACGCAAGGTCTGTCTGCGCCACTGACACAAAATGGGAAACAAATTCCCTCTGCTACGTCAAGGGATCTGCCACAGGGTCTCCATTAATCGATAGAACTGGAGGGGAGGATGGGATAAACTTCCCCTTCATTTTCCTCACTCTTTGCCAAACCTTGGACACCGGAGTAGATGCACAGATCGTACTTATATAAGCCCTCCAAGAGGAGTGACGAGACTCTTTCATAACCCGTCGGTATCTAGCTCTTAACCTGTGAAAAGATATTTTTAGTTCTACTGAATGAAGCTGCGACATTCCAACTGGACTCGCGTGTCAGTGTGCGCACTGATTCTGGACGACATGGACCTCCTGACGCAACTGAACGCTGGGAACATGGTTGCACAGGAGGCCAAGTAGCACCGAAATTGTCTCCTGAACTTGTATAATCGCGCACGGATGATTAAGGAAATGGCGGGCAAAGGTACAGACGATGAACACGCAATAGCAGGACTTGCTTTCGCAGAGCTGGTGGTGTTTATTGAAGAAGCTCACATGGATGACGAGACGTCTCCGGTCTTCAAGCTTGCTGACCTGGCGCAGTTATACACGTCAAGGATGGAACAGCTGGGAGTCAAGCATGAGGGCAGGGTGCACACGACCCGTCTTAAGCAGAGACTGCTTGCTCAACATTCCTAACATGCGTGCACAGCACAAGGGGCGCGATGTCCCTGACTTGCATTAATCTGAATGGGGCGTC
>JACEEZ010008896.1:0-16616 GCA_016584305.1 Chionoecetes opilio | reverse complement strand
TTTGTTTTTTTTTTTTTGTCCCCCCATTGGGGGGGGGTTTTTTTTTTTTTTCATTTTTTTTTCCCCCTTTTAAAAATAAACGGTGCGGGAACCACACCATAACCCTTAAAAATATCTAAAATGCTCTGTAGACAAGGCCCGGGGACACGTGGACAGAAGCAAGGGTGTCCAACGTAAAAGTGCCCCGGGGGCCGCTCGTCTCTCAATCCCTGTCTGCGCCCCTTTGGGGGGCCCCGCCGACCGGGGAGCTGAGGGGGAAAGGGGGGGCGCCCGCTTCTCCCACGCGGGCCGGAAAAGGCGCCAGAGGGGAAAATGTAGGGGGATTCAATGGAAAGTCGAGGAAAGCGGACGCAGGAGGAGGCAGGCCGGGGTAAATCTTTGTTGTATACATAAACAAAATTATTTTCATTTCCCCCAGCCCCCACCCCCCCCGGAGCCCAACGAGGGGAAGGTCTTTTTGGAAAAAGGACCTCCCCCAAGCCCAGGGGAAAGGCGGGAAGTATCGTTTCGGTTGCCAGTGTGTGGTGGCAGCCGGGGGCCCGATGCGGTGCCCCCAGGCAACCTCCGTTTGGCCCCTAGCCAACGCATGACCCCGATTGATCCGCGGTACAGAAACAAAAAAAAGTGCCAAACGGTCCTACGTACATGCCAATATCCCACCCTACCCCTAAAAAATAAACAAAATGTTAAAACAAAAAAGACATAATTTTTTTTTAAAAAGTGGAACTTGGGGACCAGTTTAAGGAATCAAAAATTATATTAATAGGGTTTAAAACCCTTGATTTGGGCCTAATTTCTTCCTTACAAGTACCATGGTTAAATTTTTAACAGTAAAGGAAAGGTAATAATGGTGTCATGATGCTGTCATCTTTGTAAAATAGTGATATAAAGGAAAGGGCAAAATTTGTGTAAAACCCTGCCATCATTTACAATATTGTATGAAATTGCACAGAGAAAATTTAAAGGGTGGTTCCAAAAACCCTGAATTTCTACATATCACGCAAATTGACTTACCCTTCGCCATTTAGATCTAAAGCGTTGTTTTTTTGGGGGGAACTTGTCTTCTTTTAAGATTCGCCTCTTTTCTTTTAGAATTTTGGGTTTCCTTGCACCAGCCCTTTTCCTTTGTCAAATTTTTTCAAACTAAAACTACGGAGGTAAGGAATGACCCCCAACGATTAAAACACGTTTTTATGATGTGTAAGGCCGTGTCACACGGGGGATTTTTCCGGGCATCTTTTGGTATTTTGTACCAAAAGATGCCCGTAGTGGTGGCAAAAATGCCGTGTTGCCCCAAGCGTTCGGCTACGGCATCCCCTACCAGAGTAGCGAAGATTTTTATTTTTTATCTTACTACTCTGCTTTTACGGGCTTTATAACATGCCTCCTTCCCTCTTCACTTTTCCCCTTGATACCAAAAAAAAACCCACTAAAAACCTTACTTGTATTCATAAATCGTAAAAAAAACACACATCAAAATTTTTTATTATCCCGTTTCTATAGTAAAACACACGCGCCATTAAATATGTTTTTTTATCAACATTTCCGTCAAAATTTTTCATAAACAACTCAAATTTAAACCCTTTAATCAAATCTACGAAAAAATAATATAAATAACACGATGTACCATATCATGCACGTGTCTTGTATATATAATTTAAAAACCTATTTTTTCCTACCCTACTCTCCCAAAACCCTTTTATTTTCCTCCCCCATCTTTTTTTCTTGTATCTACACTATTTTTACTTTTAAATTTTAAAAAAATCATACAGCTAATTCCCTATATACAGCACCTTTTTTTGCCCTAACTATCAATAGAGTGCTAAACCCAAACTTGCCCCCAAAAAGTTTGGTCATTCTTTTTTTTCACTGAAAGGTGAAAAAATGTCCGTTGACAGGGCCTTAAATGATTACCCTAAATAGGGCTAAATAAATATGGCCCCATAATACGCGTCTGAGATACGTTTTTTCAGCAGGTTTTCCTTTCTTTTTATCAAAGAAAGGAAAAAATGGGAACTTTATCAATGTATAAATAAACCATTTTTATTTATTTTAATTTTTTGTTGTTTATTAGCATTTTTTTTAAATTTTCCATATTTAATTTTTTGATGATGTCAAAAATCCCTACTTTTTAAATAATTTTGGCCCGGGCTCCCTAGTTTTACGCTCAAAAAAAATTGTCAAAAGTCCCTACTTTAGGGACATGCCCTACGGTTGCAACACCCCCTTTCACGCCCAGCCCTTTCCTTTGCAAAAAAAATCTTTATGTTTTTAGTCAAAAAATCAGGAAAGAAATGAATATACTAAATGAGTTAGTGGAAAAGGGTACAAAAACCCCTCACAAGCCAAAACAAGGGGCCCAGCAGTCGGGTTTCTCACGCCTGGTAAGTAAAACAACGGACCGTATCCTAGCCTTCGTTCCGGGTGGAACTCCGACGTGAATTTTGACGTAGTGGGATCAAAAAAACGTGAAAATGATGATCAAGCTCAAACTTGTCACAATTGCTCCCCATGTGTACTAATAAAATCGCCCGATTGGCCATTAAAATCCAAAACGGGGGCCATTTTTTAAGAGGGCCCCCAAAATTTAATCCCAATTTTAGTTTTGCTTATAATTTTTGTATTTGTCCGATTTCAGATCTGGGTGTGGTTTTTCATTTTTTAAAGCTCTAAAGTAGTTTTCCCTGCTTTAAAGCACACTGACACAATTTTTCTCCTCTACACTTTTTTTTTTATTTTTTCATACTTTTTGCAGGGTTTGGGGGTGTGGGGTGTAGTGTTAGAGGTATCCCTTTTGTTTCAGCAGTCGCCACACCCTTTGGGAGGGATCTGGCACGGTCCTCCCCACGGCTCAACTTCTCTTGGCTCCAAAAAGATCTGTTTTAAAAGCGAAAGTAAACTCCCAGACAGAAAACCAAAGGAGATGAAATTTCCTCATTGTGGCTCAGCATTATCATCCCTTACCCTACGTTTTAAATGACATTTGATGACATGCGAAAGAAGACTCTTTTCCAAGGGTGGAATCTTATGGTCCAGTACGAGCGGGTGGACGTAGTCTTTGATGTGTACAAGAAGTCAGCTAAAAATCCGAGACGAGGTCAAAAAGGGGGGAAAAGGATCAAAAAGAAAGTGACGGGAAGAGAAAAGACCCGGTAAGGGCAAAGCTTCCTTCGTGACGCCCCCAACAAGATGAGCTGTTTCACTTCCTTTGGGAAAATAGGTGAAGCAGAGACGACAAGCCATCTCGCCCAAAAAAAGGAGAAGATCCTTTTGGGAACAAAAGGAAGGGTTCGGGATGCTGTGTCCCCATGTTGTCATGAAGAACTGACAGTCGAATATTTGTACACGCCGGGGATACAACGACTGAGGGAGAATCTATTCATTAAGGCTAATGACACGACGTGCTAGTCATAGCAAATCTGACGCCATCCTTACAAAACTAGGCCCCTTGAAAAATGTGGATTGCCTTTGGCCAAGGACCAAGATGCGATGGATTCCTCCATGGGGTAGTTTCTGCAATGGGGCTTGAAAGCTAGGGGGATCCCAACTTTCATGCTTTCCGGGATGTAAAAGTCGTGTTGCCTTCCGTGGGAAAGCAAAGAAATCTCATGGCAGATTTGGAACGTTTTGATGATGTTTCTGAAAATTCACTAATCTCAGCCAGCTCAACATGATTCTGATCTTGACCTGCAGAGGCTGGAGAGATTTTTTGTCCTCATGTAAAAGATAAGCGCAGCCACTGGGGGGACAAAGCAGATAGATCTCTTTGCCCGCAAGCAAGCCGTAAACCATTCCCCACCAAACAGGCAACCCTCAGAAACATGCAAAGCGTGGGGCCTATCGGCTGGGCCGGCAACCATCCCCAAATCCAGACACGAGCAGTCCCGTGAATGGGGGGACACGAGAGGGGGACATGGCAAATATGTTGGACAACACTCCCCCTTATTGCAGCGGCTGTGGGGAACTGACGAAGTGTTCCTGTAAAAAAGGTTGAAAAGGAAAGATGAAAGTGTTTCAGTCAGAGCCCCCCTGCACATCACTCTGCAGGATAGAAAACAGAGCAGTGGGGCCAGTGGCATGGGGGGTCAAACTTTGAACATTTACTACCCGGGGGAAAAGCTTACGTAAGAAAAACAGACAATCTGGGGGCCTTTTGAAAAAATATGTGTCAGTGTGCTTTATAAACAAAAAAATCCATTTCAGCGGCTTGAAACATGGGGAATCCACCCAAATTTCATGCAATGGAAACTACAATATTTAAGCAAAACGTCAATTTCGGGGGGCAAATTTTGGGGCGGCCAGGGGGGGGGGGTGAAATAGGCCGCCATTTTTGATTTTCTTGGCCAATCGGGCAGTTTTGATTTGATTATTCCAAAATTTTGATGTTGTATATTATTTGCACGTTTTCCTCTCAAAATTGCGTTATCTGCCCCCTATTTATCATGTTTTATACTGAAAGCGCTTTGGGTTTTTTTATCTTCCTTGAGGCCTCAGGGGTTGGCCTTATATGTTTTTCTAAAAGGCTGGTTTGCTGGCCCTCCCCCGTGTGTCGCGGGCGGATTTTTTGAGTGAACTTTAAATTCCAGAAAAACTGCAATGAAAAAGGCCATGATCGCTGGCAGTTTTAAACTCAAAGGTTGGTCTACGTTTTTTTCCCTCCGCTACTACTTTTCGTAGATAAATTTTTCGCGATAAATAATGATGCACTGCTCTGAATACCAAAAAATATAGTTTTTCTGTTTTCTACTAATTAAGGGATGACGTGCATTCGAGGGAATTTCAAAAATAGAATTTAAATGCAATTATCCCTGGTATAAAAGCTAATATTTTTTTACATGTAATTGTAGCATGCTTTTTTGGGGGGCAATTTTCACACTGTTTTCTAAGACAGTACTGTGGCCCCTGGAAACGCTTGTCAAATACAAAAACAATCTTTGAAAAGAAAAATATGAATGCTGAAACGACAGGGGGGCAAAAAAAGTGGGGTTATAATTGTGGGGCGGCATGCCCGCGTGTGGCGGGAAAATGTAAAAAAAAAAAATTCGCTTACGCGTCGCCTCATTGCACTTCCGGCCCTACTGTTTTGATACACAATAATAACAGAAAAATGACTGGCTAGGTAAGTTAACTTCTAAATATTCGTTTTGATATATAAAATCAGAGAAAATTTTCCTCGCCTCCTCAACTAAACCTTTAGGGGTTATTTATTATATACAGTTTTTAAAAATAGCTTCTATACAAAATTTAGCAAAAATCGTTCTTAATATTTCTTTGGTTTTTTAAATGCAGTGGAATAAGCCCATATTTTGTTTTCCAGTAGAACAACTTATTACGAACTTGGAGTTAAAACTGCCAGCGACCATGGTTTTGGGGTTGCGTTCTCTCAATTAATTGAGGCTTATGCTTCCCCCCGGTGCCCTCTGCCGCACTTGCGTCGGAGGGGAGGTTAATGGGCAGCATTTGGGGGTTTCGGATCGCCGAGGGGCAAAAAAGTAGCTCCGGCGAGTTTGAACTAGATACCACTGGTGAAAAAAAAACAACTTGCAAATCCCCCTATAAAGAACTATGGGAAAAGATCCCCGGATCAAATTTTTGATCAGCATGATGAAACATGCAAAAGGATAAAACCTTATTTATTTTTTTTTCATTTCATAAGATTTACCTTCAGCAGTTCACACATGAGACGCTGGAGAAAAACGGGGGGAGTCGCGCTGCCGGCTGGCTGGAACGGGACCCAAAAGGGCTCTGTCACGCCCGGACTAGAACCCCCCTGGGAAGAGACAAGGGAGGTATGTCAGGAGTCCGTGGGATGTCGAGGGGATTTTAACGCTTGACCTCCGACCGCCTACCGAGCCCTGAAAAAGTCCCTTCCAAGTCTCCTTCCCGGGGGAGGCTATTGAACGCAATGGGCCCTCTGCGGCATGGTGGGGAGGGCTCGTTGGGGTGAGACTTTGGGGAGTTGTTCCGGGGGACCCCAACTGAGCAGCTTCACACCAAGGGTTACAGGATGGTCCGATCCTCCCATTGACTAAACCCCACCCTCTCTTTACGAAGTCAGAGAGGCTGTAGCAAAGTTTAGGGGGGGGAAAGGCAGCTGGGGTTTTAATATCAGTGCGGAGTTCCCCCAAACTGGGGTGGGCCATGATCCGCGGGGTTTCATCTGTCCGACTGCCGGGGGTGGCAATCAGGTACCATTCCTCCGACTGGGAAAGGGGGGTGGGCGTCCCTACTGGAAAGGGAAAGGGACCGCAGGGCGCAACAAATTTCCGCGGTATTAAATGCTCACCGTACCAGGCAAGGTGCTTTTCCCATTATTGCTGACAGGGTTCGCGTCATCTGGTGAAGCATCAGGACCTCAGCGTCGGGTTCACGCCTGGTAAATCAAAAAACGGGCCGTATCCTGCGCTTCGTGTCCGGGGAACGCCGAGTGAGTTTCGACAGGGGATGCTTGCGCCTATGTTGATCTCAAGAAGGCGTTGACTCAGTGCATCGGAGTACTTTGGATCTTCCCCGACTTCGAGGGGTTCCTGCAAGGATTTTTGGGTTTTATAACTGGTCTGTATTCTGGGATGAAGTGCTGTGAAGTGTGGGGCAGGGGTATCCAGCTTCTTTTCCCGGAATACAGGGGTGAGGGAAGGGTGCGCTTGCCCCACCTTTTTTAACGCTTGTTGGACTGGGTATTTGGGCAATGTTTTAGTCAAAATGTTGTGGAGCATCCGTCGGAACACCAAAATCCTGATCTGTTTTTGCCGATATCAGTAAAACTTTGTAGTCGCTGGAGGTCCTGGGAGGCTCTTTAGGGGCGCCGAGGAGGGAAAAACCCTTTGGGGCTTGAGGTCTCCTGGCTCAAAAACGAAGGTCCAGGTGTTTTGGGGACTTACTAGTGAAACAGTAATCTTCATGCGTGTGGGGAGGTCATTGGATCTTGGAAAAATTTTACATCCTTGGTAGCCAGCCATAAAGCGGGGGGTACGTCAAAAATCTTTCGGGGATTGGGATAGCCCCCGGGTTATGGACTCGCTCGCG
Source organism: Chionoecetes opilio (assembly GCA_016584305.1). Lineage (NCBI taxonomy): Eukaryota > Metazoa > Arthropoda > Malacostraca > Decapoda > Majidae > Chionoecetes > Chionoecetes opilio. The sequence goes on along the minus strand of JACEEZ010008896.1, from coordinate 9,590 downwards.
GAGTATTTGGCGTTGTCGGTACCTGTGCAGAAGGGCAAAAATCCGGGTCTTCAAACGCTTGTGATCCCTGTCTTTCTTATGGTTGTGAACATGGACACTAAATAGGACTTTAAGAGACGAACTGTCTTTGGTAATAAGTGTCTTCGCAGAATCTGGGGTATCGCGGGTATTACGTGTCAAAACAGCGATTGCACCGTGAGCTGAATCGAGGGCCCATTTCCTGCATGTCCGTCAGCGCCAAAATTTGGCTATATGGGGATTGGCACGCTACCCCGAAACCGATCCTTCCCACGGGTTTATTGTAAGAGACAAACCGGGTGAAGGAGGGCCCAAAGGGGCGCCCCCAAGGCTCGTGGTTTTGGGGAAATTTATGTTTCTTGCGAAGCTGCTTGGGATGGGAAAGGAGCCCGCATGGGAACTCGCGCATGGGGACCCCCGGGAGTGGGGTCGTAGGGTGGGCGAGGGGACGCGCCCCCGGCGTATGCCCCCAAAGATTTATGGTTCACATTTTTGGGTTTAAATTTGGGCTTTTTTACTGCAAAGGAAAAAGTCTTCCGGGGGCCGGCTTTTCAAATGAATGGGTTCGGAAGATGCGCCCTAAGAAAAAGTGTCACTATTCCAGTAGAAGACGACAAAGAAAAAGTCAAAGACAGAGGCGCCTGGGACGAGTTTTTATTTGTCGGCCCGTAACCCAAATTCGTCCATGGGTACGCTACTACATTCCCCCGGTTTTGGTATGAATACATTTTATATTGTTTAAAATGTGTAAAATTTTTGGGTTACGGTGGCCTTGCCACATTGCCGTCCAAAAAGTTTTTGGGATTTGGCGGTCTAAATACTGGACTGAGAGCGGATTTGGAACAACAAGGCAGGATTTTTTTGGGCTCTAAACTTTTCTTCTGTGACTTTTCCCTATCATACGGGAAATGGTTCTAAATTAAAAAAAGCTTCAACCCGTTTTTTGACTCTGGGGGGGTTCTGCGAAAAAAATTTTGAACAATATTATTGTTCTTCGCAAAATGTACAATTGGTATTAGATCATTTTTTTCGTTTGTAGGACAAAAACCCCTACCAAATTTTTGGGAGCTTAAAAAGGTCAAAAACTACCTTATTGCGTTTCCCTATTTTTTACTATGAAAATATTGACCCTAGACCCCAAAATTTCACGAATACCCTTTTTTTAAGCTCAAACCAAAAACTACTCTTATGGACTGCTACTCGCCCTCCGCGCCCAAACCGCCCCTTTACCAGTGGGGCCGAAATCAAGGAAAAAAAGTGTACTCAAAAACCTAAATTTACCAGTTGCAAGGAGTTAGTAAATAAAAAGCATATTTAAGGGACCATGAAATTTCAGGATTCTGTAGCTAAGGTTTTTTGTTGTTTTTTATTTTAAAATAGTAAATAACATAAAAAATGAGGTGACTTTGCTTGTATACTATGCCTTAACTAAAATAAAAGTATCTTGGGATTACAGATTTCGCGGTCAAAACTTATAAAGGCCTCTTCCATTTCGACTTTCAAGAAAAAGTTCACGGGGCCCCCCAAATTTTAGGCGTTCCATTTGCGCACGAAAAAATGGGGGCCCGAGGGGAAAACGCGTAGTTCAAAACCGTGAATTTCTCTACCACATTGAGAGGGGGTAGCTTGGGGAGAGTTTTTTAGTTCATAACAATAATGGTCGCCTTGGGCCCTTTTCTCTTATCGTGAAGGTTTTCCGCATGCACGTCGGAGAGGATGTCAACGGGATAAAAAGGCATACATGGCTGGTGGGGCCATGGGTTCCCGCGATCTTTTAAATTGATAATCCCTTCACATACAGCTAGCTGAGTTATATCTCTCGTTATCTCTCTCTCCCCCTTATTTCTCTCGTTATCTCTCTCGCTATCTCTCTCTCTTTTTTTATTCTCTTCGTTATCCTTTTCTTTTACCCCTCTGTTATCTCTCTTCTCGTTTTCTCTCTCTTTTCTTTTTCTCTCGTTTCTCTCTCTCCGTATATATCTCTCGATATTCTCTCTCTCTCTCGTAATTCTTCTCGATATATCTCTCTCGTTATCTCTCTCTCTCTCGTTTTCTCTCTCTCGTTTCTCTCTCTCCCTCTTTATCCTCCGTTATCCCCTCTCTTCTCTCTCTCCTCCTTTCCCCTCTCTCTCTCTCCTCTCTCTCTTCTCCCTTTCCCCCTCTTCCCCTCCTCCTTTTTAAATTTTTTCTCTCTCTCTCTCTGTTATCTCGATCTTCTCTTGTTTTTCTTTCCCTTCCCTCTCCTCTCTCATTCCCCCCTTTTTTTTCCTTTCTTCCTTTCCCCCCCCCTCCCCCCCCTCTTTTTTTTAAATGGTCCCCGCAAATTTTTTTAACAAAAAGGGGTTTTGGTTCCTTTTGTCCCAAAATGACCCCCAAACCCCCTGAACTGAAAAAAATGGGTTATAAATTTGGGAAAATGGGAAGAGGTAAAATTTTTTTTATGCATCAAGTAAGAGCTATGGGTATTTTTGGGCAATAGTTTTTTTAACAGTTAGTTAAAGTAAATAAAGGTTTTAAGAATTTTATGGCAACATCCCCCGTTTTGTGTTTTTAACGGTTTTTAATTTCCCCTTTTCTTAAATGAGTGATTATGATATTTCTTTAATAATTGCGGGCTTTTCCATTTGTTTCCAGTTTTTTGGGGTTTTTTTTAAATATCAAGAAAAAAGGCACCTGGCAACTCTCTTGTATAGGCAGCGGCCTTGGGTTGACGTGAATCTGCGGTGGCCGCTGAAAGCGGTCCGGGAGGTTTGGTTATCCAAAGGTTGTGTTTTCGGATGCCATGCAGGCGCCAGAGGTACATGATTACTTTTCATTTCATCCCGCCCGCGGAGAGGCAACAGCTTGCTCCCGGCCCCCTGCCTCCCCCCAGCCGACCCCAACGGCCGGAATTTCCGTGGCAGATTAATTCGCCGTAGGATACTCTGGGTGGATTTACCCACTCATCTTCATCATTTATAAAATTTTTTTCTCATCTTCACTGTCTTTTCTTAAGTATATCTTTTGCGTCGTATTACCCAGGAATGTGAATATATATAAAGCACACTCGATGAGAGACGAATCTTCCTTGTAAATCCAAGGAAAGCGTAGCTTTGCTTGTTACGGTTGCAATGTATACGGGGGCGCGGCCGTTCTGTCAGGAGGCCTTGCCTTGCATCCCTCTGTCACCGGGCAGCGCGGTATCTCAACATGTAACGGCAGCATGTTATTTCTCCGTCAGGGAGGCCGCCTGACACACCTCAGTCACGGGGAGCGAGACCAGCTGAAGCAGCGGCCTCTCTCCAACTGCCTGTTGTTCTTCGTCAGGTGGCAGCCTGTCCCTCCACAATTTCGGTGTAATGCATCTCACCATGTAGCGACAGATTTTTCTCCGTCAGGAAGCAGCCTAGCTGCCATTCCTCAGTCAAGAGGCAGCTCGGCATATCTCACCATGTAGCAAACCCATTTTTGTTCTCATTATTTATACATTATTTACATTAAAAACCTTCAGTGTCACTCGGCCAACAGCGAAATATCGAAAGACATGACCCACATACTAGTGTTATGTAGTGATAGGTATGCCCACATTGTGGTTCATTGATTTGTGTCTGTGTGTAATAATTTTAGCACGCGGCGTAAGGCTTTCAGCTATGTCTCGACACACGGCGTATTGGTGATGCTTCCACAAAGATCCCTTCTTCCTTTACTAGATGAAACCTCAACACTCCCTGCTGCTCCACCACCAGGCTGCATGCTGCTTTCAAACAACACTTAAACACTCGTCAAGTAACACTTAACATGATGTACCACTACTTATTATGAGGAAAGACAACAAAAGGAACTCAATTAATAAGGCATTTTAATCTATCAAAACCCATGAATATGTACAGCCTACAAAGAGAAGACTACGACGATGAAAAAATTAGAGTTTTTTTGGGGGCGAAATTGATTTTCCCAGGTGCTATATTTCCGTGCTCGCTGACAACATAGAGAAGACCTGAGGTGATGGTTGATGTGCGAAGGCTTCTAAACCAGGAAAACAGTCACAGCAGAGTCTCATTAAGAAGTAAGCAAGTGGTAGGGACACATTACGTCCTACCAGTTTGCTTACCTTTTGACGAGGCTCTGTTATAAACTCTGTTTTCTTGGTTTAGAAGCCTCTGCACACAGCCATTCCCTCAGGTCTTCTCTATAGTTTTGTCAGCGAGAAAAAGAGCACAGTAATATAGCACCTGGAATATCAATTTCGCGCAAAATAACTCAAAATTTCCCTTCCATCGCCGTAGTTTTCCCTTCGTAGGTCACCCGCGGCGACCCCGCCTTTCCCCCCAAAATGCACCGATGTAAACAAACCGTGACGTAGTTATGGGTAGGGTCCATTTTTTGAGTGGAGACTTAATACCCATTTACCATTGGACTGCGGGGTGATTACTCAATTACCTCAAAAAAAAAATCGTTCTGGGGAGCCTTCCTGTTAAGTGTGTCTCCAAGGATGAAGAAACACTACACCAACACAAAAATGGTTGGATAAGAAGGTATACAGAGACACGATGCAAACATGCAAATCAGTAGGAGGAGGAAAGGAAAGTTGACATGAGATGCCACGTTGATGTGCAAATCCGTAAGGAGGAGATAGATTATATACATAAGGATGAACAGACACCATGGGACCCATCTGTCTATGAGGGTATAGGAGAAAAAACAACAGACACTATGCTGATAGCAAATGAGTGAAAGAATACGGAGGTAGGCAGTGTCAATACACTAACACGCTGATAAGTAAGAGGAAGATGAGGGGGGCAGAGACACAATGCTAACATGCAAATTAGTGAGAAGAGGAGGAAGATTCAATACCACCCACGAAAATCAGTTGGATGAGGAGTTTTGGGGGCTTACTAGATGAAATTACGTCTTTTCATTGAGAACAATGTTGAGGACATTGTCTGTCGAGGACATTGAGATCTTGGAAAGTTTTACATACTTTGGTAGCGCAGCACAATGACGGGGGGTCATGTCAAGAAATCTTAGGGGCGGATTGCATAAGCCACGGTGTTATGGACCTCGCTCAGCGGGAGTATTTGGCGTTGTCGGTACCTGTGCGAGGGTGATTCGCCCCCGGGCCCTAAAATGTCCCGGATGACTCCCCCCGGGGTATCAACCCGGAGGAATTTGTCCCCTTGTCTGTTTTTTTTTTACTGTTCGAAGCTCCATTCTGCAGCATGTATCATGTGCATTATTAAAATCTAGAAAGCTTAAAATTCTAAAATATTCCTACATTTTGAATTAATTTCCAACAGTTTTCATTAAGAACCCTCCTAAAAAAATAACTTTTATATTCTCACACTGTACCCTTTTTTCACACCCTCTCTTACCTCGAATTAATCTTCCATCGTAAAGTGCCATATTACCTCCGATGTCTGGCCACTTTTCCCTTTTTTTAGCTTTGAATCAATCTTCCATCGTAAAGACCTCTTGTGTGCATGTGATACTAAAATACCTCTTGTAGCATACAGGGCCCTGAGCTTTTTCTCGTGGTCGTGGTGTATATGATTGATCAATTTATTCCTTAAATTGATGCACACTTTGCCACTATCAACTTCTAGGCCATTCCAGGCATCTAAGTTTCTATTGGGAAAGTGTACTTGTGTTACTCCTACCGTAGATAACACTAAAGTCGCCAGGACTGTTTTTTTTCTATGTACAGACGTGTATGGCGTTAATACTTACATTTCTACTCCTGATTTCAGGAAAGTTAAAAAAGGGGCTATCTGGAAAGTCTGTCATTTTGTGTCTGCATCTGTGTCATAAGAGATATGGCTAAAAATGATCAAATTACAAAAAATACAACAAGTAGCGACCAACAATAAGGTCGCCATCTAGGGTTTAGTATTACTGAGTGTCCCCCCGACGTCGTCGTCGCGCGAAAAAAAAAAAAATTGCAAAATTTGAAACCGTATATACATGCAGATACAAAGCAAAAAACAAACGCTGAAACAGGGTAGATTTACAGTCATGATATAAAAATACTGTGGTATTATCTTTAGTGGCACATACAAATTGTAGCGATGCTATAATTCGTAAAATTTTGGCGGCTGGCGACTATACTGTTATCTACGGTACATGTTTCTTTTCTCAACTTTTCCCTTTTGTCCCTTCCCAAAAAACCCCGACTTTTTCTTTTCTTACCAGCAGGTTTATTTCTGTTTAACTTCTTCCAAGCCATTCATCTGTTAATACATATCTTGTTGTTAGGTTTTTTCCCCTCCATTGTTCTTTTCCAAAGGTTGGCAGTTGTCTTTCCTCCTAGGTTAAATATTTCAACTAGACACCATCTTATTGCTAACCTTTGTATTTTTTTTTTTTTTTTTTACGTTTTTTAATTTTGATGGAAACCACAAAATTTATTTAAACTTCATAGTTTTTGTACCGAGTAGTTGGGAGAGCTGCCGCTTGTTTTCTTTGTTCTTCTGATGGCTGCGTGTCCAGGTAAAGGTGAGGTCAAAATCAACTGGTATGCAATTGATCCTTCCCCGGTTTTCTGTGCCTCTCATGATCCTTTGCACTGATACCATCATACCGATCAAAAAGGACATCTCTACTTTGTAGTTGACCAGACGATTTTTCATTATTGACTCAAGTCAGACCATTTCACGACAACTCCATTGTGCACAGTGCTAATTGTTTATTTAAAGAAAAAAATATGTTGATTTAGAATATTAAATTTTAAACAGATTTTTGCTTTGATTTAGAACATATGCTATGTCAAATAGGGAATATATTCTAATTTCGTGACCAAACCTAATCAATATGCTAATTAGACAATTTATGGACAAAATAAAATATACACAGTAGCATCTTGCAGTTTTACATCATTGAGAACTTAAAACTTAGGTCTAGACCCCATAGGAATTCTATAGGCGGCTTTAATAAGGAAGATAATACGAATGTGCTAATTAGGGTCAAATTTTGCGAATTGCTCAACAAATGCAAATTAGCATCCGGCAGTTTCTGCATCCTTAGGATGTGTACATTACATTTCAAGCATAAAACCTTACTGTTTCTCAACAGTTCCATTTTCACTATAGGGCATATAGGAACGGCTACCGTTGTCTAGACTAAATTAAGTGATAAGAGTCAGCTAGAGCAGATTTTTTTACTTCCAACCCAACTAGCTGTCACCATATATGCATGGTGCATTTTGTGTGAGAATGAATTTCCATTTTAGATAAGCTCAAGTTTAATTAAAAGGCTATATAGTAGGCTACTAAAGAAATAACCAGCTATACCGATGACGACTTCAATACGAAGATTTCCTCAGATAAGAGGAGTAATATATAAACAAATGCAATCACTGAAAATTAAAACTTCATTCATTTAGAAAGGGGAACAAACGGAAAGCCAGAACCTGTCATGCCCTGCCACCTATAGCTACATGGGAAATAGGTAGACAAGGAAGGCCAAATGTTAACAGCAAAGCTACGCTACCTTTATTTACAAATATAGGATTCGTACAGTAATTAAGTATCTCATCGAGTGCGCTTATATCAATTCCACATTACTGTGTAACGAGACGCCCAAAAGATATACGTAAAAAGACAGTGAAGGGGAAAATAATGTATAAATAATGAGAACAAAATGAGGTCGCTACATGGTGAGATATGCCGAGCTGCCTCTTTGACTGAGGAATGGCAGCTAGGCTGCTTCCCGACGGAGAACAAATCATTTTCGCTACATGGTGAGGGTTTCATTACACCGATATTGGGAGGGGGCAGGCTGCCACCTGACGAAGAACAACAGGCAGTTTGAGAGAGGCCGCTGCCCCAGCTGGTCTCGCTTCCCCGTGACCGAGGTGTGTCAGGCGGCCTCCCGACGAGAAATAACATGCTGCCGTTACATGTTGAGATACCGCGCTGCCCGGGGACAGAGGGAAAGCAAGGCAAGGCCCCCCTGACAGAACGCCGCGCCCTGTATACATGCAACCGTAACAAGCAAAGCTACGCTTCCTTTTATTTTCAAGAAGATTCGTCTCTCATCGAGTGTGCTTTTTATATATTCACATTACTGGGTAATACGACGCAAAAGATATACTTAAGAAAAACAGTGAAGATGAGAAAAAAAGTATAAAAAGATGAAGATGAGTGGGTAAATCCACCCAGAGTATCCTACGGCGAATTAATCCGCCACGGAAATCTCCGGCCGTGGGGTCGGCTGGGGTGAGGCAGGAGCCGGGGGCAAGCTGTTGCCCCCTCCGCGCGGCGGATGAAATGAAAAGTAATCATCGTACCTCTGGCGCCCCGCATGGCATCCGAAAACACAACCTTCTGGATAACCAAACCTCCTGGACCGCTACACCGCCAGTAGTGCTTGGTGTGAGTTTAAACTTATTCTTAAGTGTTACAGCATGTGGGGGTTGTGTCTTACTACAACATTGTTTTTTCTGGTAACGAGTGCATCGGAACAGGTCAACATGACAAGTGAGATTTCAGCACGTTCAATAACGTCTCAATTGCAGGAGGAGAGTTGGTTGTCTTGTGGTTTTCCGGGGGGTGGGCATATAACATCTGCCGCCCTCGGTTCAAAGTTCTCTTCTCAAGCATGTATCCTCTATACACAAAGAAATTCACCTCAGCTCCAAGTCAATGCATACTCTGAAGTGCATACTGTGCAATATAATTGTGTGTTTGGGGTGTGTGCAATGATGAAGCTTACACGTAGCTGTGAAGTGACTCCTCATGTGCTGGCGTCTCTCTCCCCATTGCGTCTCAGTCCCCGCAATCCCCCAGAAGAAACAAATTTTGCTCCAAGACAGCGAGGTGTATAATGTGCAAACCAGTATGCGTGGAGCGTATAGTGATGTTAGAAGCTTTCACGGTGCACCAGATTCTTCTTGAAAATTGTGTGATTCGTATTTATTTCACTGTAATGTTATCGTGTTGATTGATGGTTTACGTCATTTCGCCCTCAGTCCCGCAAGTCATTTCACCCAAATCTAGAGTTTGTTCGGCCACACTAAAGTTGGTTCGCCCACAAATATTATTCAAAACACAAATCATGTAGTAATAACTATATTAAAACCTAATAAAACAAACATTAAAAAATTGAGAAAAATCATGTCATAATTCGAATTGTAATAATATAAATTAGCAATTAAAACTTAAAAAAACAAAAAAAACATTAATTACTATAAATAAAAAATCATGTCATCATTTTAACTGTGAAAGAAAAAAAATGAGCAAAATTCATGGAATTAAAATGGTTTAACTGCTTATAACGTCCCCGCTGGATCTAACCTAACCTCAATATAACCTTACCAATAACCTCCTAGCGAGACCTAAGAGCGGGAGAGAACTAGAATTTTACCAGGTTAGTAATTTTTTTTTGGGGGGGGTTCCCGCTAGGAGGTTATTAATGAGCTATGGTTATTGAGGTTAGATTAGTAAATAACCATATAATATTTTTTTTGGTGGGCCAGGGGGGTCGTTTAGGGGGCCATATCTCTCAATTTTTAATTACTTTTAGAGTATCTGAAGGACTGTGAAGTCTGGAAAAAACCCCACTAAGGGGGAAAAACTGCAATTTTCCAAGAAATTCTT
>JACEEZ010008895.1:0-19641 GCA_016584305.1 Chionoecetes opilio | reverse complement strand
AAATAGATGATGTTAATGGTAATAGTATAATGACGGAGGAAAGAGAGGCATAGAGTGAGGATAGAAAGAGGTTAGGCAAGAAAGATAAAAAAAAAAAAGGTAATAGAATGGTGGTGTAATAGTGAAAAAGTGGTGATAAGGAGGAAGAGGAAATAGAAGGGAAGGAAAGATAGGAGTGAGTGAAGGATAGAAAGAGGTGGAAGTGCAGGATTAAGAGCAGGTAGTAATAGAATGGTAGTGCAATGGTGATAAATGGTGATGAAGGAGGAAGATGAAATAGAAGAGAAGGAAAGAAGGAGGTGAGGCGAGAAGGAAAAAAAGAGCTTTGTGTTTTAGCGCCAAAGGAAAGATAAAACTTCAGAGTTTGGATATCTTTTTTTCTTTCTCTTCTTAAGTTTGTCTTATTTTATCTCTTGAAAGAAAAGTTTTTGGTGAGTTTAATTATCTGTGCGAGTGTGTGTGTGTGTGTCTGTGTGTGTCTGTCTGTCGGTCTGTTTGTCTGTGTGTGTATTTGAATATGTGTATTATATATTTATGTTTGTTTTGTCTACGTCTATGTCTGTCTGTCAATCGGTCTTTCCGTCTCTGTATGTCTGTAGCTGTGTATCTCTTTCTCTGCCTCTCTGTATGTCTGTATCTGTGTATCTATCTCTGTCTGTCTCTATGTATGTCTGTATCTGTGTATCTATCTCTGTCTGTCTCTATGTATGTCTGTATCTGTGTATCTATCTCTGTCTGCCTCTCTGTATGTCTGTATCTGTGTATCTATCTCTGTCTGTCTCTATGTATGTCTGTATCTGTGTATCTATCTCTGTCTGTCTCTATGTATGTCTGTATCTGTGCATCTCTTTCTCTGCCTCTCTGTATGTCTGTATCTGTGTATCTATCTCTGTCTGTATCTGTGTTTCTATATATATGTCTGTCTCTCTGTATGTCTGTATTTGTGTTTCTATATATCTGTCTGTATCTCTGTATGTCTGTATCTGTGTTTCTATATATCTGTCTGTATCTCTGTATGTCTGTATCTGTGTTTCTATATATCTGTCTGTCTCTCTGTATGTCTGTATCTGTGTTTCTATATATCTGTCTGTATCTCTGTATGTCTGTATCTGTGTTTCTATATATCTGTCTGTATCTCTGTATGTCTGTATCTGTGTTTCTATCTCTGTCTGTCTCTCTGTATGTCTGTATCTATCTCTGTCTGTCTCTCTGTATGTCTGTATCTGTGTTTCTATATATCTGTCTGTCTCTCTGTATGTCTGTATATGTATATCTATCTCTGGCTGTCTATGTATGTCTGTCTCTATGTATGTCTGCATCTATGTATCTATATATATGTCTGTCTCTCTGTATTTCCGCCAAAATTCAACGATACCAAAAAAATTAACATGTAGCCGCTCGTGTCCAGGTTATGATTAATATTTCAGACGTCATTCCATTACGTGTTTAGACTTGCTGCCATAACCTTCCCCAACGACATGTGAGGGTCAATAACTTATTACCTCTCTCCTCCCCTCCTTCTCTCCCTCTCTCCCTTCCTTCTGACCTGCATTCCTCTACCTCCTCCTCTTATCTGTATCCATTCTTCTCTTCTATCCCTTCAATCCCTTCCTTCTACTCTCCTCCTTTGCCTTTCTTTATCCCTTCTTCCTACTTTCATTCCTTTACCTATGTTTCTTCCTTCCTCCTACTTTCCCTCCTTTAACTACCATTCTTTTCTCCTCCCTTCCATCCCTGCCTTTCTCTTCCCTTTCATTCGCTTATCTCACTTGCTCTTTCCTCCATGTCCTCATCCTCTCTCCCTCCCTCCCTCTCTCCTCTCTCCCTCCCTCCCTCTCTCCCTCTCTCCCTCCGCTCTCTCCACTCCACTCCCTTCACTCTCTTCCTCCCTCCCTCAACTCCCTCCACTCTCCACTCTCTCCACTTCCTCTCTCCACTCCCTCCCTCGGGCAAGGCAGTGATCGCAATAAACCCGAGTTGTAGCTCAAATTTAATATCACGAGAGGTATGGTGCCTCGTCATACAGATATATTAATTCCTTAACCCTTCCCCCCCCCCCCCCCACACACACACACACACGACTCCCACTAGGCAACATACTTCGTCAGGGCGTTTTATTTTAGCTATTTTATTATTTCATTTATCTGTTCATATTTTGTGGTGTGTGTGTGTGTGTGTGTGTGTGTGTGTGTTGTGTGTGTGTGTATGTGTGTGTGTGTGTGTGTGTGTGTGTGTGTGTGTGTGGTGTGTGTGTGTGTGTGTGTGTGTTCCTCTGCTCTTGTACTGGAATGCTAACGTGGCGTGTTGTAAAGACGAGAAAGGAAATTTATGTTGTGGAAGCTTTGGTGGTTTTGTTCGTTGAGGTGTTAGGGCGTGTCCAATGATCCTCTTCCTCCTCCTCCTCCTCCTCTTCTTCTTCCTCCTTCCCTTCCTTCTCCACCTCCTCCTCCTCCTCCTCCTCCTCCACCTCTTCTTCCTTCTCCACCTCTTCCTCTTTTCCTTCTTCTCCACCTCTTCTTCCTCCTCCTCCTCTCCTTCCTCCTCCTCCTTCTTCCTCCTCCTTTTCTTCTTCTTCTTTCTCCACGTCTTCTTCCTTCTCCACCACTTCTTCCTCCTCCCTTTATTCTTCCTTCACCACCTCTTCCTCCTCCTGTCCTTCCTTCTTCTCATGGGGAGGCTTACAGACAGGCCATAAACAGACAGAAGGGGACGTGAAAAGACCCATGTTACATAAGACTTAACGACGAGAAAAGTTATACTGTTCGAGGTCCCTTTATTCCCCCCTTAATGGACGAGGTTGTCACTTGAGATGCGACAAGGTACACTGAGAGAGAGAGAGAGAGAGAGAGAGAGAGAGAGAGAGAGAGAGAGAGAGAGAGAGAGAGAGAGAGAGAGAGAAGCGGTGACTGAAGCCAATGGAAATAAAGTGTAATGATTAGAGTGAAAAAAGGAGTCATGTGAAAGAAAAATTGAAGAGTGGCAAAGTTGTGAGAGAAAATGAGGACTTGGAGAAGATGGCAGATGAAAGGGTAGGAGAGAGAGAGAGAGAGAGAGAGAGAGAGAGAGAGAGAGAGAGAGAGAGAGAGAGAGAGAGAGAGAGAGAGAGAGAGAGAGAGAGAGAGAGAGAGAGAGCAACGAAAAACAATATATTGCAGGAAAGATTAAGGAGAGAAGTGAAGGGAAGATAACAGCCTCGTATTTCAGGGCAAGCCTCTTCGTGTCCTCCCGGCGGATCAGGAGCAAAGATAAGCCGACGAAGGGGGGGGCGTCATAAGTCACCCCCCCTTCCTCCCCAAAGGATATAAGTCAGCCAGTCAGCCAGGAGTGACTTAGAAATACACATTCCTCTAAAGGTGTAATATCCCCAAAGGAAGTCATGTAGACAGGAGACTTATATTAGGACATTAAGGGAATGGAGGAGAAGGAAAAGCTAGTGAATAAAAAGAACCAGGGTGTTAAAAAAAGCTGAACCAAATATTTACTGTAAAATCCACGTGAAGAATTGCAAGCGCCTGAAACGAGAAAATAATAAAGAAAAAGAGAAGGGCAATGTATGAGGAAGATGTAACGAATAGGGTAAAAACAAGTAACAGAGAAAAAGGAAGGAAAGGAAACAAGCGGAAAACGAGAGTATAGGAAAGAGAGAAGGAATGGAAGGAAAGGAAAGGGAGCAATGTAGGATGAAGACAAAATGAAAATGATAAAAATGGAAGAAATAGAGAAAAAGTAATTGGAAACAAGCGGTAAACGAGGATATAGAAAAGAGAAAAGGAATGGAAGGAAAGGAAAAGAAAGGGACGAGGGAAAGAGAAGGAAAGGGAAGGGAAGGGCGATGGATACAAGCTGAAAATGAGGATATAAGAAAAACTGAAGGAAAAGGAAAGGAGCAATGGAAGACCAGACAGGTGAACAGGATCAATCAGCCGATAAGATAGTGACAGCTAAAGATAAGCGGCAAGGAGGGTGGCGGCCGCGCGTCCAGAAAGACAAAGAAAGCTACCTGAAAGTGCTGGAAACATAAGAAAAACACCAGATAATACTGAAATATATCCTGAAATAGATTAAAAGAAGTCTAACAAATTTGATAAACACAAACATCCAACTGAAATGGATCCTGAAATAGATGAAAATAAGTCTGAAGCATGAGAAAAACACTAGATAATACTGAAATAGATGAAAATAACTATAAAAAAATCTAATAAACATGAAAATCCTACTGAAATAGAAGAAAATAAGTCTGAAAAATCGGATAGACATGAAAATCTAACTGAAATGGATGAAAATATCCAACCTTCCCTCCCACCCTCGACAAGCAAACATAGGAGGGCGGGTTGAAACCATAGCCTGACCCTCTCAAGAATATTTTACTGCCACGTCAAATGGAAGAAGGGCGTCAAATGCGTCCCTGCGGTGCTGTCCTCTTTCTGGGGACGTCACTTAGCCTGCAGAAGACATACGAGACTCGAGTTACCGTCAAGCCCTACCCGAGATAAATTCCAGGAGGTCTTCAGAGGAATGTAAAGCGAGACGTTGTTAGATATGCATGTACGTGGTGCCTTTCTTATACGGGGAGGCATTTGTTTCTGACTGGTGGAGCGATGGGGGTGATGTGATGGTGCGTGGTGAAGGGGTGAAGTTTGGGGTTGGATTAGGGTTGTGGGTGCCGGGTGGGGTTGGTTGATGGAGGTTTCTGAGTGCTGGAAGGTGTCTGTTGGTGACTTGTTGGTGCTGGAAGGTTGCTGAAAGAGGTCTATGAGTGCTGGAAGGAGACGTTGCTGAAGGTTCTTCTTGGTGCTGGAAGGAAATTGATGGAGGATTCATGGTGCTGGAGGGTGGCTGTTAGAGATTTGTAGGTGCTGGAAGAGGGAATGTTAAAGTTTAGTTGGTGCTGGAAGGGGGCTGAAAGAGTGCTGTGAGTGCTGGAAGGAAATTGATGGAAGATTCATGGTGCTGGAAGGTGGCTGTTAGAGATGTGTAGGTGCTGGAAGAGGGAATGTTAAAGTTTAGTTGGTGCTGGAAGGGGGCTGAAAGAGTGCTGTGAGTGCTGGAAGGAAATTGATAGATGCTTTAGTATTATAGTAGTCTGGCAGAAATGACGGCAACATTTTCAACATACGAGTCGTCATCATACAACTAAATACAGGTAATACATTTAACGGGTAAGTTATGTGTAGTTCAGTATAGATAATGACAACGGAATGGGGTGATTTATAACGTGCTTAACGAAATTTAATGTGTAGTCTGGTATAGGTAATGGCGATGGAAGGGAGCGAGTTAGAACGTGAGTCAGGCATGGAGGACGAAATTATCGATCACAATACAGGGAATCAGTTCGAAGAAAGACTCGAACGCAATGAACACAGCACTGAATAATGGAGTTGAGGCTGAAAATATAGGTTGAAAGGGAAGAAGAGTTGCGTGCGTTTGCGTGTGTGGTGTGTGTGTGTGTGTGTGTGTGCGTGGTGTGGTGTGTNTGATTAATATTTCAGACGTCATCCCATTACGTGTCAATTAGGCTTAGCTGCCATACCTTCCCCAATCGACATGTGAGGGTCAATAACACTTATTACCTCTCTCCTCCCCTTTCTCTCCCTCTCTCCTTTCCTTCTGACGCATTCCTACTTACCTCCTCCTATATCTGTATCCATTCTCTCTTCTATCCCTTCTATCCCTTCTATCCCTCTTCAGTCCTCTTTAACTTATAGGTTATCCCTCTTTCTAATCTCCTCTGTACCTTTCTTAATCTTCTTCCTTCCTACTTTACATTCCTTTACCTATGTTTGCTTCTTCCTCCTACTTTCCTCCTTTAACTACCAATTCTTTTCTCCTCCCTTCCATCCCTGCTTTCTCTTCCCTTTCATTCGCTTTATCTCACATTGCTCTTCGCCATATCCTCATCCTCTCTCCCTCATATCATCCTCGCTCACTCCTCTCCCTCTCTCCCTCTATCCTCCCCCTCCTCCACTCCACTCACCACTCTCTTCCTCCTCTCCTTAACTCCCTCCACTCTCCACTCATCTCCACTTCCTCTCTCCACTCCTCCCTCGGGACAAGGCAGTGATCGCAATAAACCTGAGTTGTCGCCTCACACCATTTAATATCACGGGAGGTATGGTTTGCCTCGTCATACAGATTATATTAATTCCTAACCCCCCCCCCACACACCACACACCCACGCGCGCGCACACACCACACACACACCACAACCACACACACACACCCAACACACCACACACACACACAACACACACACAACCACACACACACACACACGAATCCCACTATGCAACATACTCGTCAGGGCGTTTTATTTTAGCTATTTTATCTATTCATTATCTGTTCATATTCTTGTGGTGTGTGTTGTAGTTGTGTGTGTGTGTGGTGTGTGTTGTGGTTGTGTGTGTGTGTGTGGGTAGTGTGTGTGTCATGGGTTGTGTGTGTGTGTCCTCTGCTTCTTGTACTGGAATGCTAACGTGGGCGTGTGTAAAGACGAGAAAGGAAAATTTATGTTGTGGAAACTTTGGTGGTTTTGTTCGTTGAGGGGTTAGGGCGTGTCAAGATCCTCTCCTCTTCCTCCTCTCCTCTTCTTCTTCCTCCGTCTCCCTTCCTTCTCCACCTTCCTCCTCCTCTCCTCCTCCCCACCTCTTCTCCTTCTACACCTCTTCCTCTTTTCCTTCTTCTCACCTCCTTCCTCCCCCACCTCCTCTCCTTCCTCTCCATCCTCTCCTTCCTCTTCCTCCTTCTTCATCTCCTTTTATTCTTCTTCTTTCTCCACGTTGCTTCTTCCTTTCTCCACAATTCTTCCTCCTCCCTTTATTCTTCCTTCTCACACTCCGTCCTCCGCCTGTCCTCTTCTTCTCATGGGAGGCTTACAGAAGGCAATAAACAGATAGAAGGGGACGTGAAAAAACCCATGTTACATAAGACTTACCGCGAGCAAAAGTATACTGCTCGAGGCGTTCCTTTATTCCCCCTTAATGGACGAGGTTCACTGAGATGCGACAAGGTTACACTGAGAGAGGAGAGAGAGAGAGAGAGAGAGGAAGAGAGAGAGACGAGAGAGAGAGAGAGAGCGAGAGAGAGAAGCGGTGACTGAAGCCAATGGAAATAAAGTTGTAATGAGTAGAGTGAAAAAAGGAGTCATGTGAAAGAAAACAATTGAAGAAGTGGTAAAGTTGTGAGAACAAATGAGGACTTGGAGAAGATGGCAGATGACAAGGGTAGGGAGGAGAGAGAGCAGAGAGAGAGAGAGGATATGATGAGAGAGAGAGATGAGGAGACGATGTACCTGAGAGAAGAAGAGAGAAGAGAGAGAGGAGAGAGAGAGAGAGAGAGAGAGAGAGAGCAAACGAAAAAACAATATATTGCAGAAAAGATTAGGAGAGAGTGCAGGAAGATAACAGCCTCGGATTTCAGGGCAAAGCCTATTCGTGTCCTCACGCGGATCAGGAGCAAGATAAGCCGACGAGGGTGGGGAGCCATAAGTATCACCCCCCCTTCCCCCCCAAAGGATAGAAGTCAGCCATTCAGGCCCGGAGTGACTTAGAAATACACATTCCTCTAAAGGGTAATATCCCCAAAGGAAGTAATGTAGAAAGGGGACTTATATATAGGAATTACAGGGAATTGGAGGAGAAGGAAAAAGTAGTGATACAAAAGAAACCAGGGTCGTTAAAAAAGCTGAACCAAATATTTCACGGTAAAATCCACGTGTGAGCATTGCAAGCGCCTGAAACGAGAAAATAATAAGAAAAAAGAAGGGCAATGTATGAGGAAGATGTGTAACGAAATAGGCGTAAAAACAAAAGTAACAGAGAAAAAGGAGGAAAGGAAACAGCGGGAAACGAGAGTATAGAAGAGAGAAGGAAATGGAAGGAAAAGGAAAAGGGAGCAATGTAGGATGAAGCAAAATGAAATGCATAAAAATGGAAAGACAATAGCGAAAAAGTAATTGGAAACAAGCGGTAAACGAGGATATAGAAAAGAGAAAAGGAATGGAAGGAAAGGAAAAGGAAAGGACGAGGAAAGAGAAGGAAAGGGAAGGGAAGGGCGATGGATACAAGCTGAAAATGAGGGATATAAGAAAACTGAAGGAAAAGGAAAGAGCAATGGCAAGACCAGGACAGGTGAAACAGGATCAATCAGCGATAAGATAGGACAGCTCAACGATAAGCGGCAAGGAGCGGTGGCGGCCCGCCGGGACCGCGCGTCCAGAAAGACAAAGAAGCTACCTGAAAGTGCTGAAACATAAGAAAAACACAAGATAAGACTGAAATATATCCTGAAAATAGATTAAAAGAAGTATAACAAATGTGATAAACACCAACAGTCAACTGAAATGGATCCTGAAATAGATGAAAAATAAGTCTGAAGCATGAGAAGAAAAAAAACACTAGATAATCACTGAAATAGATGAAAATAACTATTAAAAAATCTAACAAACATGAAAATCCTACTGAAATAGAAGAAAAATAAGTCTGAAAAATCGCAATTAAGACATGAACAATTCTAATGAAATGGATGAAAAATATCCCCAACCTTCCCTCCCACCCTACGACAAGCAAACATGAGGGAGGGCGGGGTGAAACCATAGCCTGGACCTCTCAAGAATATTTTACTTGGCCACGTCAATGAAAGAAGGGCCCCGTCAATGCGTCCCTGCCCCCCCGTGCTGTCCTCTTTCTGGGGGAAAGTCACTTTAGCCTGCAGAAGACATACGAGACTCGAGTTACCGTCAGCCCTACCCGAGTATAATTCCAGGAGGTCTTCAGAGGAATGTAAAGCGAGACGTTGTTAGAGATGCATGTACGTGGGCCTCTGTTTTATACGGGAGGCATTTGTTTCTGATCTGTGGAGCGATGGGGAGGTGATGTGATGGTTGCGTGCGTGAAGGGGTGAAGTTTGGGTTGGATTGGGTTGTGGGTGCTGGTGGGGTTGGTTGATGGAGGTTTCTGAGTGCTGGAAGGTGTCTGTTGGTGACTTGTTGGTGCTGGAAGGTTGCTGAAAAGAGGTTTCTATGAGGCTGGGAAGGTGAGACGTTGATTGAAAGGTCTTTTCGGTGCTGGAAGGAAATTGATGGGGATTCATGGTGCGGGAGGGTGGCTGGTAGAGATTTGTAGTGCTGGAAGAGGGAATGTTTAAAGTTTAGTTTAAGTTGGTGCTGGAAGGGGGCTGAAAGAGTGTGTGCGTGCGGAAGGAAATTGATGGAAGATCATGGTGCTGGAAGGTGGATGTTAGAGATGTGTAGGGCTGGAAGAGAATGTTAAAGTGTAGTGGTGCTGAAGGGACGGCTGAAGAGTGCTGTGAGTGCTGGAAGGAAATTGATAGATGCTTTAGTATTATAGTAGTCTGGCAGAAATGACGGGCACACATTTTCAACATACGAGTCGTCATCATACAACTAAATACAGGTAATACATTTAAACGGGTAAGTTATGTGTAGTTCAGTATAGTAATGACAACGGAATGGGGTGATTTATAAACGTGCTTAACGAAAGTTTATGTGTAGTCTGGTAGAGGTAAATGCGATGGAAACGGAGCGAGTTGTTAGGAACGGAGTCAGGCATGGAGACGAAATTATCGATCACCAATACAGGGGAATCAGTACGAAGAAAGCACTCGAACGCCAATGAACACAGCACTGAATAATGGAGTTGAGGCTGAAAATATAGGTTGAGAGGGAAGGAGAGTTGCGTGCGTTTGCGTGTGTGTGTGTGTGTGTGTGTGCGTGTGCGTGTGTGTGTGTGTGCGTGTGTGTGTGTGTGTGTGAGTTTATTTATATTTATTTTTTAATGTTTTTTTATTTGAGTTCTATTTCGATCGATTTTGAGATATATCAAAGTTTTGTAATTTTTATTGAGAGTTGTTCTAGCATGAATTGTGTTATTTGTGTCTTGGTGAAATTTATTATTTGTGTTGGACTACAGTGGTTATTTTTAACTGGTTAAATGTCTTTAGATACTTTGTTTATTGATTCGTCTGAAATACCTGTACATTTTTGTTTTTATTGAGTTCTATATTGAGTTTTATTGAGTTTGTTGGTATTTTATTGACTTCCCTTGTAAATAATGTGGTCAAAAGCATCTATTCTCTGTGGGGGTGTAGGGTGTGGGTTGGTGTGTGATGTGGTGTGTGTGGTTGTGGTGTGGTGGGGGTCTAAATGTGTGTGTGTGTGTGTAGTGTGTGTGTGTGTGTGTGTGTGGGTTGTGTGTGTGTGTGCGTGTGTGGGTGTGTGATGTGGTGTGTGTGTGGTGTGTGTGTGTAGTGTGTGTTGGTGTGTGTGTGTGTGGGTGTGTGTGTGTTGTGTGTGTGTGATGTGTGGGTGTGTGTGTGTGTGTGTGTGTGGGTGTGTGTGGTGGGTGTGTTGTGTGTGTGTGTGTGTGTGTGTGTGTGTGTGTGTGTGTGTGTGTGTGTGTGGCTGTGGTCGCTTCCTATCGTGTGGTGGTGTGTGTGTGTGTGGGTGTGTGTGTGGGTGTGTGTGTGTTGTGGGTGTGTGTGTTGCGTCGCCTCGCGTGAAGTCAAAACAAGGTGCCGTCGCTCCGCACTGTTTCATAATAACAAGGAAAGGAAAAGATTGGAAGGTAAACACGCGTAAGGGTGAAGGTTTATTATAGGGGAGCATGACAGCCTCTTTTCCGCCCCGCCTCCCATGCAGCGGACTGTGTTGAAGAGGTGGTGAGTGTTTACGAGATTACTTTTTTTCAAGAATATTCTGCTAAAGTGGTTTGATTTTGTTATGCTTGGCGATTCTTTCACCAATGCAGTTGTTTAGTGTATGTTTGTGTGTTAGCAACACTAAAATTAGAGGCATTACAGAGAGAGAGAGAGAAGAGATCGAGAGGAGACCGAGACGAGAGCTACGAGACGAGAGATCCCTTAGAGGGAGATGAGAGCCAGAGAAGAAGAGAGAGACGAGAGAGAGACCGAGAGAGAGAGAGAGATGAGATTCGGATTGAGAGAGATGAGAGAGAGAGAGAGAGAGTGGTATTGATAAAATAATCGGTCCAAAAAAAAAAACAGTGCGCAAAAAGTATCGGAGAAAGAAAGTTAAGATAGTTTTGCATTTTATGGCCTTACTTCCGGTGCTATTTTCTTGTTTCTTCTTGCTGCTTCCTTGCCTACAATCATCACTAATGGTCAATGAACATGATTTATTCCCTTTACCCGCTCTCTCATTTCGTATGTATCGACTTTCTCATTGATGTCAGGAGGTCGGTCAGTGCTCATGGCGAAGAGTATGAATAGGTAATCGATGAGGCTCAGTCCTCGTGCATGATTCATGTGCTGATGCGGCGGCGGGTGCGTGGTAGGTGCGTGGCAGATTCGTGGGCAGGTGCGTGAAGGTGCGTGGGCAGGCGGCGGCGCGGGAAGGAAGGTGCGTGGGCAGGTGGTGGCGCGGGAAGGAAGGTGCGTGGGCAGGTGGTGGCAGGCAGGAAGGAAGGTGCGTGGATGGGCAGGAAGGTGCGTGGATGGGCAGAAGGAGGCGGCGGGAAAGTGCGTGGCAGGTGCGGGCAGGTGCGTGTAGAGGTGCGTGGGAGAAGGCGGCAGAAGGGAGGCGGCAGTAAGGTGCGTGCAGGCAGGCGGTAGGAAGGAAGGAAGGCATGGAACTGTTCACGTCGACGAAGCAGGAACAACAATGTTTTCTTCTTCTTCGGTTTTTTATCCCTCCATTCTTATTTTGTATTATTCCTCTTAACTGTTAACGTCAAGGAAAGGAATAAAAACAGTGGTAGAGAAGTAAAGACAACAGGAGACTTTCGCAACGGAAGGCGCAGAATTGTTCACGTCGACGAAGCCAAAACAACAAATGTTTATTCTTCTTTCTGTCAATTCATTCTTATTTTGTTTTATTCCTCTCACTCTGTTAACCCCTTCACGCCCAGATCTTTCCTTTGCTATATAAAATCGTCTGTTGTTAGCCATAAAATTACAAAAAGTAACTGAATATACCAAAATAGCTAGTGGACAAAGATACTAAACAGTTCATAGCTATAAAACATTGCTTATAGTCACTAAAAAATCGTCTAATCGTACCCAAATTACAATGGAAATTACGTTCTGGGCCTCAAGGGGTTAAAGTCAAGGAAACGGGAAACAATGCCAGAGAACTAAAGACCACAGGAGATTTTCGCGGAATTGTTCACATCGACGAAACAGGAACAACAAATAGTTCTTCTTTTTATCATTCATTCCTACTTTGCTTTATTTCTCTCACACTGTTAACGTCAAGGAAACGGTAAACAGTGGCAGAGAACTAAAGACAACAGAAGATATTCGCGAACGGGGTAACAGTAACGGGCAGTGTAACAGGAGGAGGCTTTGAATAACAGCAAGAAACAGTCAATCATAACCAGAATAACAAACATGATAAAATGATACCCAAAACAACCCACAATCACAGCAGAACAGCCAAACAGGTTCAGAAGCACAGCATGACAGCCTAGAAACACCTTTTACCAACACTACAAAACCGTCAATCAGAACCAGAATAACAAACAGGATAAAATAAGAACTAGCCAAAACAACCCTAAATCACAAAATCACATCATGACAACCTAGAAAAACTTTTTACCAACACTAGAAAAGAAAAACAATAATAATAGCCTAAGACGCTAAGGCTCCAAACGCAAAGAAAAGAAAACTAATAAAATTTTAGCCAAAGCAACCTAAAATCACAGCAGAACAGCCAAACAGAACCAAAATCACATCATGACACACTAGAAAAACCTTTTACCACCACTAGAAAGGGAAAAAATAATAGCCTACAGACGCTATAGGCTCCAAACGTCAAAATAAAAAATAAACTATAAAACAACAACCCAAACAACCTAAAATCACAGCAGACCAGCTAAACAGGTCTACCGTAGATAACAGTGAGGTCGCCACCTGCTGTGAAGTCGTCAGGCGCCAAATATTACGAATTATAGCATTACTACTGATTTTTATGTGCCACTGAAGATCTGTTCCACCGTAGTTTATATCCAAGACTTTATAATCTTACACTTTGTTCAGCGGGTTTATGCTTTGCTAGCTGCCAATATTACTCCTTGCGCATTTTTGCTTTCTCACGTTTTTCTTCGCGCGATGACAGATAGTAAAAAATAGCCTTCGGGCGATCAGACACAAGACTTACAGATCTTTCAACTTGAATAATATTTATTTTCACGTTGCAGAGGAATTTTTCATATATCCAAGATCTTCCGCAGCTAATATTATATAGAGGCACTTGTTTTACGTTACATCTAATTTACCGGGAATTCTCAGCGACCAAATGTGGGTTAAAATTACTAGCTGGCGACTTACTGTATTAGGTATTAGGAGGTCGCCACTCGGTTTTATTTTTGTAATCTATTCATTTATCAAGCCCTGATATGACACCGATGAAGACACAAAATGACACAGACATCCAGATAGACCCTTCTAACTGTTCCTGAAATCATGGATGTACAAATGTAACTATTAACGCCACCACACGTCTGTACATAACAAAGAAACGTAGAACTGGCGACTTCACTGTTATCTACGGTAGAATAACATCAAGGCAAACTAGAAAAACCTTTTACCAACACTAGAAAAGGAAAAAATAATAGCCTACAGACGCTATAGGCTCCAAACATAAAAAAATAATAGAGAACCAGAAAAAATGAAGAAAAAATAGAGAACCGTCACGAGCACCAGCAACGCAAGGCCATCGGCGGGTCAGCAATATTGACGTTTTCTGTATAGTGGAGACCCGAAGAGGCAAAGGCAGAAGCGGCCGGACCCAAAAACCCTCACTGAGCACCTCTTTTCCATCCATCACCAGGCCATTCCCACTCCTCTCCCCTTTCCCTCTTCTCCCCTTTCCCTCCCCTCCCCAGCCATCCCCTCCTCTCCCCTTTCCCTCCTCTCCCCTTTCCCTCCCCTCCCCAGACAGCCTGCAGGTGCATTTATTCTTGGCCGTTGCAGGGTAACTGTGGTCGGCCATGCAAAGGGGAAAGAAAGGGAAAAAAATGTACAAATTCAATACTCTTTTCGGTTTGGTTTTGTTATGTTTGGAGATTTTTTTCACCAATGTACTAGTTGTTTAGTGTTTATTTTTTGCGTTAGAGGCACTAAAATTGAAGGTATTCTAGAGAGAGAGAGAGAGAGAGAGAGAGAGAGAGAGAGAGAGAGAGAGAGAGAGAGAGAGAGAGAGAAGAGAACGAGAGAAATGATGAGAGTAGAGAGAGATGAAGAGAGAGAGAGAGAGAGTGAGAGAGAGAGAGCAAAGAGAGATGAGACCGAGACAGAGACAGAGACAGAGACAGAGACAGAGACAGAGAACTAAGACAGGAGGTGGAGTGAGCAGGTGAAGATGAGAACAAGTGGAAGAAAAAGGAGAGGAGGAGCAAGCAAGTGGAGTAAGCAGGTGGAGATGAGAATAAGTGGAGGAAGAAGAACGAGTGAGCAAGTGGAGTAAGCAGGTGGAGAAGGAGGAGGTGGAGGAAGGCAGGGTGGAGGTGAATGTACCCACCGTTACTTAATCCATTAAACCGACCTTTTTCACCCACCATCATCACCATTTCATACTCTAATAAGGGTTTACACTGCCTCAAACAATAGCCTCCCTCTGTCCCTCCCTCCACTACTACTACTACTACTACAACTACTACTTATATACTACTACTACTACTACTACTACTACTACTACTACTACTACTACTATTACTACTACTAAAACCATAGCAACCACCACAAACATGACCATCATCACCACTAATGTAGGCGGCTAAGTGGTTACTGTTTGGTGTTAAGCTCGGGGCTCTCTTTTTGACACATTTAGAAGATTTATTGTTTTCACTCTTGTTGTTTTGTGTTACGTATGATATTACTAGTATGTCTCTTTGTGTTAGATTGCTGCTTAAGTCACATGGAACAGTGAGGAATAGTGTGTGTGTGTGTGTGTGTGCACGTGTGTTGTGTGTGTGGGTGTGTTGTGTGGGTGTAGTGGTGTGTGTGTGATGTGCTGTGCTGTCGTGTCAGTAGTATCGTGTCTGTGTCTGTGTGTGTGTGTGTGTGTGTGTGTGTGTGTTTGTATGTGTGTGTGTGTCTGTGGGTGTGTGTGTGTGTGTGTGTTAAATAGTTTCAAACAATATACTCGCAAACTCATTCCTTATATTTTGATGAGGGAAATCATATGTAATTGTGTCAAGAATTATTACAAGGTGACAAAATTTAGTAATGGTAATAATAATGATAAGGATGATGATAATAATAGTAATGATAATAATGATAATAATAGTAGGTAATGATAAGATATTAATGATAAAAAAATACAAAATTTTTTGATAAAATAGTAGGGTAATGATAATATGTATTGAATAATGATAATAATAGTAGGTAATGATAATAATAGTAATGATAATAATGATAATAATAGTAGGTAATGATAATAATAGTAATGATAATAATGATAATAATAGTAGGTAATGATAATAATGATAATAATAGTAATGATAATAATGATAATAATAGTAATGATAATAATGATAGTAATAGTAATGATAATAATGATAATAATAGTAATGATAATAATGATAATAATAGTAGGTAATGATAACACTGGGTAACAGCCAAAAAATCGTCAGGGGTTTCTCAGTTGATTTAGACCTAAGTTTAGGTGTTATGAGTCCGAATATCACAGTGATTTTGTCTATCAGGTAAAATTTTGACGATACGAGCATAGGCCATACCTGACGAGCTATACCATTGTAATATCAGGGTTTGAGTTCAATCACTTTTCTTGAAGAATATATGATTACAATGCACAGAAACGAATAGAGGGAAATTCCACAATAAGCCAATCAAATCAATACCTGTATCACCAGACTCCATCTAAAAAAAAAAGAAATTAATGGTACATTTCCAATGAAACCCCAAAATTTCCCTTTGGTGGACGAAACAAATTTTTTTCGGGTGATTTTTTAATTAACTCAACCGTTTCTGTTCGATTTTTTTTTCAAAAAAAATTTAAAAAAAAAAAAAGAACTATACCTAAACAAACCTTTACCTAACAAACCTATACCCTAACCTAACCTAACCAAACCTAACCAAACCAAACCCTATCCCTACCTAACCTATAACCAAACCTAATCTTTACCTAACTAAAAAGAAAACTTTTTGCGAAAAAACGGTTAGAAATTTTCATTCAAAACACATCAAAACTCACCAAAAAAAAAAATATTTTCGTCCCCCAAAAGGATGTTCGGTGTCAATGGAAAATACTGCCAAAATTAGGTTATAAATAATAATAATAGGATAATGTAGAAAATATAGTGAGTAAAAGCATTACTAAAACAGATTTTAAAACTCGCCCCCTCACGTTATTTTTTTATCACAAATAATAGTAAGTGAAAGGCCTTATAAGCCCAGTTTTTATAATCGCCCCGCCTCATTTTCCCTGCCAGTCAAAGCGTGGGTAATAGCGGTCGAAAGGTAAAAATTACTCTTTAAATTTTTAAAGGGTTTGAGGCTGCCTTAACTACCCTGCCACGGTTCGGGGCTGTGGGGGGACGGTGGGGCGGGTCGAAATGAGGGAAAAAAAAAAATCAAGGGAAAAATCTTGAAATTAGAGGAAGAAAATTAACCTTAAACTTTTAAACCTTTCCGCTTTTAAAGTTTTTTTTTTTTTCCCTTTTGTCAGTCGCTATCACTTCAAACAAATATAATTTCTGCTATTTTTATATTAATTAAAATATTACACGGGGTAACAGCCAAAAATCGTCGGGGGTTTTCCAGTTGATTTAGACTTTTTTTGGTGTTTGATCCGAAATCCATTGATTTTGATCGGTAATTTTTGAGTACACCCATGGGCCACCTACAGCTATACATATGCAAATTTCGGGGGTTTTGATTTCAATCATTTTTTTTTGAAAAAATTATATCGAATTACAATGCAAGAACAATAAAGGGAAATTTCCACAATTACCAATAAAATCAATCCCTGTTCACCTTACCCCATTCAAATTTCTAAATTCTAAAATTTCTAAATTTCATTGTCTGACATAGGCATCTTTCTTTTTTCTTTCAGTTTTTGTGATGGCTCGGCGCACGTCAGGGGGGAATAATCCTACGTTTTCGTACATCGCGGAAAATAACCTTCAGGGGGACGGAAAAAACATAAAGGGATTTGTGAAGCGCCCTAGGGGGCTTATTTTAAAAGTCAAGTGGGTGCCAAGAAAAGCCCGGGGGCACCGCCCCCCGGTGTGCAAGACGTGCGGGAAATACCTCCGGCGGTGGGGAAGGGCGCGAAAAACTCACTAAAGTTGGGATTCCGATGGTTTGGAGGACCCCGTTTGACCTGCATCGGATTGTTACTTCTGGCCATCAATCAAATGGCATAAAACCGGAAGAATGGGCACAGCCTCCAGTACCCCGACCTTCCATTGCCCGCCGTCCACTGGCCCCTCAAGGAAGAAATTCCTGTACCAGCGTTCACGGTTTCCCCGACAGCGGCGAGGCCCCAGTACAGACGAGCGAGGTTACAAAGAAAGAAAAGCACAAGTAGTCCGCACCCTTTTTTCACAATGTACTTAATGATCTGGTTCGGGATCTCGCTTGTCGAAGATTTCCCCCGACTTTTTGGGCCTCCAGACTCACAAAAAAAAAATCTACTTGGCAAGGCGCGCGTATCACTTTCTTTCGTAAAAGGCGGGGCCTCATGGGCTACTTTGAAGGGGGGAAAGACTGTGTATGCCGAGAGTCGCCGGTTTTCTTTTAAACTCGGCGCCCTCAAACGATCCGAGAGATTGGGGCTCTTCATTGCAGCTGTAAGCGCTCTTTGAAGTGTGTGCTCCTCCACCCAAAAGGAAAACCCTTCGCCTCAATCCCTCTTTCCACTCCCCCAAATCCAAAGAGAAATAGAACAGTGAAGTACGTGCTCGCAAAAACCAATATGAAGGGAACCCAAAGGATCATCTCGTCGACTTTAAGATTGGGGAATTTTTACTGGTCGCAGTCGGGTTCACGAAGTACCCAGCTTTTATGCGTGGGACAGTCGAGACAGGCCCGCACTATGTAAAAAAAGAGTGGGCCGGCGCGAGGCATTAGTACCCCTGGGGCGAAAACACATAACGAACCTCTTTTTACCGGGAGAAGATATTGTCCCACCCCACCTTGAAGCTTGGGGGAATGAAAAAGTTCACCCCGCGCTCGGACAAGGATGGGAGGTGCTTCAAATACCCGTGCCGGCCTTTCCCGGATGACCCTTGAAAGCTGAAGGCCGGCATTTTCGATGGCCCAGTACGGGAGCTCATAAAGACAAGAGTTCCAAAAAATCGAACACGCTAGAGGCCCCCGGGAAACGTTTGTGAGGGGGTGAACAATTCCCGGGGGAAAACGAAGGCAGCAAACCCCGCCCCGATCGTCAGCAGGATAGAGGCCTTCCAAAAAAACGGGTTTTGATAGTATTAAGAGCCCCTGTTCTCACACATGGAAAGTTTCCTGAAAACCTTTGGGGCGATGACGACGAGCAGGGGGAAAGGTTCTAGGGCATGCGCCAAAAGGAGGAGAGGTACCAGGGGGGGTGGGACGCAGTCATGATGGGGGACTACTGCTGGCGTGAAGAGAGCAACCCACAGCTGCTCCAACGGAATCGAAGAAAACGCCGATTTTTGCCGTGAAACCGAATTTTGGTCACGTAACGCTCATTTTTTATACAATTTTGTATTTTGCTTATCAAATTTGATGGATAATAAAAAACGAAAGAATTTGGGATACGCTGAATTTTATTTCTTGGGGAAAACCGGAAAAAATCATCAGGGGGTTTTTCAGCTGAATTTCCCCGGGAATTTTTTTTTTTTCCCAAAAAACGATTTTTTTAAATTTTGTAGCAAAATACTGACCTGATTTAGCCCAAAAACCAAGGGCTTTTCGGGCTCAAGGGATCAAAAATTAGTCTAAATTTAGGGAAAACCCGGACGATTTCAAAAAAATATGTTTTTTTTACCCCCGGTTATCAATGGAATTAACTAGTATTTTGTTTCTATACAGAATATTTTGATGTAATTAACTCAAAAAAAACCAGGATTTTAGAAAAATTATAAACAATTAATTATATATATGTGATATATAATAATTTTTTTCTTATGTTTTCTGCTATCTTTCGTCCTGGGGAAAAGTCTAGCTTGCATTTTACAAGCTTGATCAAATGGCCAAAGGACTGTTGATGGGTCAGCTTGGCAGTGTTTTTCCCATTTTAAGAATCAAAAAAGTGAGACAAAAAAACTTCCCCCGAGGATAGAAAAGGAACGAAGCCCGGGAGGGGGAGCCAAAAACCCAGAAAAAAGGACTCATCAACACGATCTCTCGCAGAGCTCCCTTTCCCCGGTGGGTTCCCTTATATTCTGGTTTTAATATTCGGTCCTTTACGACATAACCAATAAAGTGTATAACTTAAGTACAAAATTTTTAAATCAGACCAAAAAAAACTACCAAAAAAAAACTTTTAATGGTGGCAAGCGGTGGTGAAAATGATTATATCGTCTTATAACACAAGGAACAGGGACGAACCCATTTATCTTCATCAACAAGTAATAACACAACCCCCCCGGGCTACAACCACAACCCTTTCAAATAAAACTACGACCCCAAACCCCTTACAACCAAACCCCTACCCCAACC
>JACEEZ010008894.1:495000-505000 GCA_016584305.1 Chionoecetes opilio | reverse complement strand
GTGAAGGGGAGAGGTATGCGTGATGATGCTGTGAGCCGGTAGCGGCATCTTGAAGGCCGGTCACATTCCCGTGATGATGCTGGAGAGGCTACGTGCGTCTGTCACGTGACTCAAGTACGTCACAGTGACGTCACTCCTCCCTGTGAGGTAACAGCTCCACACGTTGCGCTTGTCATGCTTAGAGACGTCCAGTACTATCGAGTCCACGTCTACTAGTCTACGTGCGTCTTGTTATCGTGACGTCACGGTGACGTCACGATAACAAGACGCACGTAGACTACGTCCAGCAAAAACGTGAAGTGTGAACCGGGCCTTAGACCGCGCTCTGGTGGGGTTAT
The DNA here is from genome assembly GCA_016584305.1 of Chionoecetes opilio. Lineage (NCBI taxonomy): Eukaryota > Metazoa > Arthropoda > Malacostraca > Decapoda > Majidae > Chionoecetes > Chionoecetes opilio. The sequence goes on along the minus strand of JACEEZ010008894.1, from coordinate 504,662 downwards.
AGGGAAATGACATGTGTGGGCGTGCTCATGGGAACGCTATTGGCTCTTAAAAGGTTAACCATTCGCTCACCGGCATGTTCCCTATATAAAACCAACGTTAGGGAGGTCCTAGTAATAGTTATATACTAGTTAATTTTAAAAATATATAATGATAAGAGATAATGATATATGATAAATGATATAAAATTATATTCTCTTGTCAAAATAACTCAAATCAGAAACCAGTACTACGTATTTGATGTACTTCATGAATCTAAGTCACCAAGTAAACTCCAGCTAATTTACACATGAAATAAGTGACGTATAGTTACTTGAACCTCCCTCTTCCTTCCTCCCCCTCTTACTTGCCTCAAAAAAAGAAATTAACTGCATGGACGACATCGATAACCTTTCCCAAAGAAACTTCCACAATTTTAATCAGTAAATGCAATATATTCACTCCTGTATATTAATAGGTTTTGCAAATAGGTAATATGTAATGTGGGAGATGGTGTTTCGTGGTAGTTGTGGTGATATAGTGTGTGGTGATTGGTGTTGGGTAGTTATGGTGGATGGTGGGTGTTCGTGGTAGTTGTGGTGGTGGTGGTGGTGTTCGTGGTAGTTGTGGTGGATATAGTGGTGGTGGTGTTGGTGTTGGTGGTAGTTATGGTGGTGGTGGTGGTGTTCGTGGTAGTTGTGGTGGATATAGTGGTGGTGGTGTTGGTGTTGGTGGTAGTTGTGGTGGTGGTGTTGGTGTTGGTGGTAGTTGTGGTGGTGGTGGTGGTGGTGGTAGTTATGGTGGTGGTGTTCGTGGTAGTTGTGGTGGATATAGTGGTGGTGGTGTTGGTGTTGGTGGTAGTTGTGGTGGTGGTGGTGGTGGTGGTGGTGGTGGTGGTGGTGGTGGTGGTGGTGGCAAGACGACTCTGCTTAACAATAGAGATTCTGAGGACCTGCCTGAGATGTAATTAAGACGGGAATGTCATAGCAACGTGAAGACCGAGGGGCAAATTAGTGGTGGTATTTCTTTAATGAAAATAATAACAGCCATAGAAATAGTAATAATAATGATAATAATTAGTAATAATAGCACATGCCTATTGTCTACCTATAAAAACAAAAAGTTGCCGCACGTTAAGTTGGTGAAAATGCCCCCCTTCACTCCCCCCTTCCGAACCCACGAGATTGGCTGAGGTGTTAGGACATAACCAATCCCCTCGGGAGGATGCGTAGTACTTGTGTACCTAGTGTGTATTGTGTACCGTTTGGATAGCATATTTCATTCATTGACAGAATTGGCAGTATAGGCTATAACCTATCTATTTGTCTACATGGTTGAGATGTGCAATGGTAAACATGGTACTTTGCATACAGCACACCCTTACTTGTTACTACATATACTGTTATTCTCTTTCAATGCAATAAAGATTATGCATACGTATATTTTCAAATGCCATTACAACCGGACCCGAGAAAAAAACTTTTCTCCCGGAATCCCGAGATGTTAAAAACACGCCAAAGGAAAACTTTAGTTGGAAGTGTTTACGTTAACGACAAAATGTAGAAAAAAACCAATTTAGATTATTAATAATCATTGATTACAGATATTTTTAGTGTACAACAATAACTTAAAATGTTAAGGATACAAAGGATGAAAGAAACGAAGAAAGGATGGATATAAATTATCCTGAGAGTGTAAACGGTTGATGGATCAATTTAAGTGATCATAAGAGGCAACCACCTCACTCTTTGCCCGCCGCCTTTCGATATTGGCGATGCTGTTGTCGCCATTCCCTCAATAACTGTCGCCGCCGCTCCACCGCCTGCAAGCGGGCCTTCAGATAGGCCTCGACAGCGGCCACCTCGGCGGGCGGGCCCACGACTTTCACGTTGCGGGAGTGAGTGTTGGTGGCGGGGGGCACCGATACCCTCACGCTGGGGTATTTCTGAGCCAGCCTGATGAGCTCCTCGCCCCCGGGGCCCACCAGGTGGCGCCGCGTGTTGGGTGCCACATCCACCACCACTTTGACGCGATTCCTCTTGCGGCGCTCGGCTGCCTCACGCAACTGTGCCTCGATGACCTCCAGGCGGCCGGTGATGTCCTTGGCGGCGGCGGCCACCTGGCTCTTTGGGCCCTCGAGGCTAACGTGCTTAGCGGTGCGGTCCTGGGGCAGGGGCACCGTCACTCGCACGTTGGGGAAGTCCTTCCGCAGTTTTTGGACAGTGTCCCCCCGCGGCCCGATGACGTGCCGCCGTCTGCCCGGTGGCACGGCCAGCAACATCTTCACAGAGTCTTCCTTCCACGACTGCCGCACCTTTACGCGGGAATCGTCCCTTGAGGCTGCCTTACGCCGAGCCTTGACACGCTTCTTGGCAGGTGCGACGCTTGCCTCCACGCCCTTAGTGCCTTCTTTCTTGGCACTTACTTCAGACACCTCCTCAGATTTTACTTCCTTTTGGCACTTTTTCCGATCGTTGCCGGCACCGGACTCGTCCACTGTCTCCTCATCTTTAGGGGGAGTCTTCTTCTGCCGTTTTTTGCGTTTTATGCGTATCGTTTTCCTTTCTGTGGGTGCCTCTTCATCTTGTTGACTGCACTGAGGCTCCTGTAGGGCCAGGTATCCATTATGATCCTCGACGGATTCTTCTGAGTCCTTCACATCCCCGCACTGCGTGATGCCATGTGGAAGTGACACACCTGCATCTTCCGCTGAAGGTACAGATCGCTCGGATACCTGACCATTTACTCCAGAAGAATCGGCGTCCTTCTGACCATTGTCATGTACTTCCACTACTGTTTTCTCAACGGAAATTCGTTTTCGTCTGGCTTTTCGAGCCACTGCACCACCAAAAGCAGAAAACACAGCATGGAACAAACTGCAAGGCCTGTCAGATTTGTTCTGAACATCTCGTGCTCGTGTTGAGCTTTGACGATTTGCTCCTCAATGCAGCCAAGAAGCTGTTTCATCCTGCGGGAGCTGGCCAGGAGGTTCCACCAGTCCTCGTCGACCAGGGCCGCGCAGGCCTCCAGCGGCTCCTGAGGCGGGGTGGGGCGCAGAGGGCCCAGCCACCACCAGTTAGCCAGGAGCTTCCGTGCCTGCCAGGCAGTAGTGGCATGGAGGCCCATGTCCTCCCATGCCTGCAGGGCCTCGGACACCCTCAAGGCGTTGTCCAAGGCGTCCTGCCACACGCTCCCGAGGAGGGCGGTGATGCCCACCACCACCAAGGAGAACACGGTCACCAGGGACACCTTGTAACAAATTGATCTCAGAATAGTTCTGTTGTCCATTTGATTTAATAATATATCAATCAATGACCCAAGAAACAATGTTTATCACACGAGAAGAAAGGGGATGGTGGCGCAGCAACCATTACCGCAGCGTGAATCTGATACAAATGTTTAGGCTTCCCTACACAGTGACAAAACTGTTGGTTTGCCAAGGCAGAAGGGGGCAATATACGATATAATATACGACAATATAATAATACGATACAATATACAAGATACAATATAATATACGACAGACGATATACATTTATTTATGTATTATGCACTTACGTATATCTGTGTGTCAACCTTTCATATTTCCTTCTCTAAAGTGTTCAATGGCTGTTGTAAATATGGACTGACTGTGGTATAGGCGAGTGACTTCTAATTAAGTTATATCCATAAAGAACATAATTGATTAGAATGTAAAAGAGACAAACATTCAAACTTGATGAAGATATACATTGGCCATTCTGCCTGAGAGTGAGGTATGCAATGGTACACATGACACACTGCATTCTACACACCCATACTTGTTACTGCATACACTCTTATCAAGAGGATAGAGAGAATAGCTAGATAAGAGAGCGAGAAAGAGAGAGGGAGTGTTGTTCTCATCTTTCTTATTTATTACAGGGCCTATGACCTTACCCGTCCCAACACATTTTTTATTCATCCTTGTGCTTATTTTGTGAAGAGACCCGGAGAGAGGTCACAAAACGCTAAGACCCGGTATGATTTACTGCTGGTGGACAGGGGGCTTGGTTAAGGAAACAGCCCATCGTTCCGCAGCCCGGGGATCGAACCGGGATCGGTGTGAAGAGTGTGCTTCTACACTACGGATCTACCCTGTGTGTGTTTGTGTGTGTGAGTGTGGCGTGTGTTCAGGTTCATATTCATTCGTGTTTGGGCTGTACAGCACCAGTAGGTACGAACCCCGCAAGCCGGCCCTTTTAAGCTACAAGGCCTTTGTAGCTGAAACACCATCTGTTTGCATCGACCGGGTCGAACTCGGAATTTTCGGAAGAGCCGTTTCTTCAACTTGGTGGGAAAGGTGGTGATGGGCCGCAGTGTAAATTATGATGGAAATTAGAAATCATATCATGTTCTGTTGAGCCTTATGCCAATGGAGTGTAATTACCCCAGACCAGATAAATCAAATACCCTTTTAATAAAATTACATATAATAATATGATCATAAGAAGGTGATACCATAATTACAAGAATTTCTTCCAATAGTTGGCTAAAGAAGACCTGGGACCTAGGTTCACATACACTTATTGTACATGGGCTAACTATCCCGTCAGTATTTTTATTTATTTTTATGATAATTTGGACATTTTTAAGTAGGTGGCAGGAGCCGCACAGGTCTCTTGAAAGAGCCACATGCGGCTCCGGAGTCGCAGGTTGCCGACCGCTGGCAGTTAGGTGTTGGGGCTTTAGGGCAGAACTTGGATTAAGGCATTCTCACCCAACACCTCAGCCAATCCCGTGCGTTCGGAAGGGGGAAGTGAAGAGGCCCCAGTTTCGCCACTTTAACATGCGGCGACTATATGTATGTCAAGGTCACCCATTTCACAGCATTAAGGTGGTTTCTGACGGTGGGTGGGTGGGTATACGTCGGTGGAAGGTTGATACGGAGTGGGTGCATCAATATTCCGTGGGTGGAAGCCATCAAAACCGCCGTCCCACCACTACCTCTGCTATTTACAGTAGCACCACCACCAACACCACCACCACCACCACCACCGTCACCACCAACACCACCACCATGCACCAACACCAGCACCAACACCACCAACAACACCACTACTACCACCAACACCACTATAGCAATACCACCAACACCAACACCACTACCAACACGTCTGACACCACCACCACTACCACCACCACTATAGCAATACCACCAACACCAACACCACTACCAACACGTCTGACACCACCAACACCAACACCAACACCACCTCCAACACCACCAACACCACCACCACCTCCAACACCACCAACACCACCACCAACACCACCACCACCACCAACACCAACACCATCACCATCACCACCACCACCACCACCACAAACACCACCACCACCACACCAAACACCACCACCACCACCATCAACACCACACCACCACCACTTCCACCACCAACACCACCACCACCACCACCACCACCACCACCAACACCACCACCACCACCACCACCACCACCACAACACCACCATCACACCAACCACCACCACCACCACCACCACCACCACCACCAACACAACACCACCACCACCACCACCACCACCACCACCACCACCACCACCACCACCACCAACACCACCAACCCACCAACACACCAACCAACCACCACCACCACCACACCACCACCAGCAACCACGACCACCACCACCACCAAACACGACCACCACCACCACCACCACCACCACCACCACCACATCCCTTTCAGAATCCTCAATCACACTTCAGCATATGCAAGACCCAGGAAAATTTTACTCTGCGTCTAAAAGAAATGCGAAATATTGAACCTTAAGGGTGACATTTTAAGGAGAGGTTCCCCCCTTTCCTCCCCCCCGAAAAAAAATACTGCGGGGCCAGGTGAGGTCACAAACTTAGTAGGGGTCGGGGTAAAATTTTCAGCTTAATATATATTTTTTACTTAATCCCGAGAGTAAAGTTGGCCATTTTTTAGGCTTGTAGAGAGGAATTGTGAAGAATGGAAGTAGAGTGTTGGAAGAGAGATGAGGAGGTTGGGTTAATGAGTGAGAGAGTGAGGATGGGACAGGTAAGTGTGATGAGAGAGAGAGAGAGAGAGAAAAGAGAGAGAGAGAGAGAGAGAGAGAGAGAGAGAGAGAGAGAGAGAGAGAGAGAAAAAAAAAAATCTGAATCAGAGAGAGTTGGCAAATATAGTAGTCAATTGATGGTTTGAAAGGATATATAAAAGTGAAAGATTGGACACGTTAAGTGAATATTTAGTGTAAAAACGATACTTTTATGAGGGGACACGTGATGAGGAAAGGAGTAATAGTATGAGGCTTATAATGAGGGAGACCTGTAAGATGTATGAGGATGAGGATGAGTAACAAAGGGAAACATATTAGTAGAGTATGAGGAGGGTAATGCGTGTATATGAGGTGAGGATGATGGGTGAAGTTAGGATGCATGAGGGTTGGAGGGTGAGGGGAAGGAGGGTTTAAGGGGTGAGGGGAAGGAGGGTTGAAGGGGAGGGGGAGTGAAGGAGGGTTGAAGGGGAGGGGGAAGGGAAGGAGGGTTGAGGGGGAGGGGGAGGGGAAGGAGGGTTGAAGGGGAGGGGGAGGGGAAGGAGGGTTGAAGGGGGGGAGGGGAAGGAGGGTTGAAGGGAGGGGGAGGGGAAGGAGGGTTGAATGGGGGGGAAGGGAAGGAGGGTTGGAGGGTGAGGGGAAGGAGGGTTGAAAGGAGGATGGAGGGAAGGTTGAATGGATGGGAGGGGGGAAAGGAGGAGGGATGGAAGGGAGGGAGGGGATGGGAAAGGAGAGTTGGAGGGAGGGGGAGGGAGTGTTGAAGGGGAGAGAGGTTGGAAGGAGGGGGGGAGGGAAGGAGGTGTCAGTGGCAGGCGTGTCTCCATAAGCAACATTACTAATAAACATAGGGAACGAAAAGTAGATGGCAGCTCCCTTTTGACTTCCTCCCCTCCTCCCCCTCCCCTCTCCTCTCCTCCTCCCTCCCNACCAAGACGATAATCAAAAAATTTTAAAATAATAATGACATTTAAAAAAATGATAATAATAATTAAAATAAAACAAGAATTATCCCAATAGTTTTCCCAAGGACCGGGACTAGTCCCCCAATACCTATTGTACGGGCTAACTATGTCAGTATTTTTATTTATTTTTTGATAATTTGGACTTTTTAAGTAGGTGGCAGGAGCCGCACAGGTCTCTTAAAGAGCCACTGGGCTCCGGATCGCAGGTTGCCGACCGTGGCAGTTTGGTTTGGGGTTTTGGGCAGAAATTGGATAAGGGCTTCTCACCCCAAAACCCCCCCGCCATCCCTGCGTTCGGAAGGGGGGGGGAAGAGGCCCCCCGTTTCGCCCCTTTAACAGCGGCGACTATATGTTTTTAAAAGGGCCCCATTTCAAAAGCATTAAGGGGGTTTCGACGGTGGGTGGGGGGGTATACGTCGGTGAAGTTGAACGGAGTGGGTGATCAATTTCCGTGGGTGGAACCATCAAAAACCCCCGTCCCCCACTACCCCTGTTTTTTACAGTACCCCCCACCACACCCCCCACCCCCCACCCTACCACCAACAAACCCCCACCAGCCCAAAAACCCAGCACCCAACCACCAACAACACCCCTACTACCACAAAACCCCTATAGCATACCCCAACACCCCCCCACTACCAAAACCTTTTAAACCCACACCACCACCACCCATATAGCAATACCCCCAACACCAAACCACTACCAACAGTCGAAACCCCCAAAACCAACACCAACACCCCCTCCAAAACCCCCAAAACCAACCACCTCCCCAAAACCACCAAAACCACCACCACCCCCACCCCCACCCCCCCAACACCAAAACCACACCCCCACCACCACCACCACCACCACAAACCCCCCCACCACCAAAACAAACACCACCCCACCACCCCCCCCCAAAACCCCCACCCTTCCCCACCCCCACCACCACCAAACCCCACCACCAACCACCCAAAACCCCCACCCCAACCACCACACCCCCCAACACCACCATCAACACCAACCCCCCCACCACCCCAAACCCCCACCCACCCCCCCACATAACACCACCCACCACCACCACCACCACCCCCACCACCACCCCCCCACCACCCCACCAACCCACCAAACACCAAAACCCCCCACCCCAAACCCAAAACCACCACCACAAAACCCCACCACCACACCCAAAACACCACCACCAACCACCACCCCCACCACCACCACATCCCTTTTCAGAAACCTCAAACACAAATTCAGCTATGCAAGCCCGAAAAATTTTACTCTCGTCTAAAAAAATCGAAAAATTTTAACCTTTAAAGGGGGCATTTTTAAAGGGAGGGTTCCCCCCTTTCCCCCCCCCAAAAAAAAAACTGCGGGGCCAGGTGAGTCACAAACTTTGTAGGGGGCGGGGTAAAATTTTCAGTTAATTAAAATTTTTTTTCTTAATCCCGAGAGTAAAGTTGGGCCCTTTTTTTTGGCTTGTAGAGAGGAATTGTAAAGAATGGAGTAGAGTGTTGGAAGGAGATGAGGATTTTTGGGTTATGAGTGGAGAGTGAGGAGGGGACGGTAAGTGTGATGAGAGAGAAGAGAGAGAGGAGGAGAGAGAGAGAGAGGAGAGAGGGAAGAGAGAGGAGGAGAGAGAGAAAAAAAAAAAAATCTGAATCAGAGAGGTTGGCAAATAATATAAATTGATGGTTTGAAAGGATATTAAAAGGGGAAAAATTGGACACGTTAATGAATTTTTAGGGGTAAAAACGATCTTTTATGAGGGGCACCGTGAGAGGGGAAAAGGAGTAAAAGTATAGGGGTTTAAAGAGGGAGACCCGTAAGATGTTAGGATGAGGGTATAACAAAGGGAAACATATTGTAAGTATGAGGAGGGTAAAGCGTGTATATGAGGTGAGGGATGGGAAGTTAGGATGCATGAGGGTTGGGGGGTGAGGGGAAGGAGGGGTTTTTGGGTGGGGGGAAGGGGGGTTGAAGGGGAGGGGGAAGTGAAAGGGGGGTTGAAAAAGGGGAGGGGGAAAAGGAAGGGGGTGAAGGGAGGGGGAGGGAAGGGGGGTTTGAGGGGGGGGGGGAGGGGGAAAGGGGGGTTGAAGGGGGGGGGGGGGGGGAAGGAGGGGTTTAAAGGGGGGGAGGGGAAGGAGGGTTTTAAGGGGGGGAGGGGGAAGGGGGGTTGGGGGGGGGGAAGGAGGGTTGGGGGGTAGGGGAGGAGGGGGAAAAGGAGGATGGAGGGGGGAATGGAGGGAGGGGGGAAAAAAAGGGGGGGGGAGGGGGGGGAGGGAAGGGGAGTTTGGGGGGGGGGGAAAAGGGGAGGGGGGGGGAGGGAGTTTGAAAGGGAGAGAGGTTGGGAAAAGGGGGGGAGGGGGAGGGGAAGGGGGTTCAGTGGCAGGGTGTCTCCCCTAAAGCAACTTACTAAATAAACATTTGGGAACGAAAAGTAAAAATGCAGCTCCCTTTTGGGCTTCCTCCTCCTCCTCCCCCCCTCCCCCCCTCCCCTTTCCTCCCTCCCCCCCTCCCCCCCCCTCCCCTCCTCCCTTTTCCTCCTCCTCCCCCTTCTCTTCGTATCTGTCTTTCCTATGTAATCCTCCTCATCTCCTCTCCTCTTTCTCCTCTTTCTCCTCTTTCTCCTCTTTCTCCTCTTTCCCTCCACCTCCACCTAGTCCACATCCTCCTCCTTTGAT
>JACEEZ010008894.1:480000-490000 GCA_016584305.1 Chionoecetes opilio | reverse complement strand
TTCTTCTTCCTCCTCCTCCTCCTCCTCCTCCTCCTCCTCCTCCTCCTCCTCCTCCTCCTCCTCCAGCACACAATAACTACATTTAAGAACAGACTTGACGCACACTGTAAAGTAAATGGGTATTAGGGTGCGCCGTATAACAAAAATTCTTTTTCTCAACTTTGGCATGCCAATTTCCTATGTAAAATGGAATTCTAAGACGATTTTATCCTGTTCCATTTTTGAAATTTAGCAATTTTTAAATTATGCAAAATCGCACTTTTATTTGCACCCTTATGGGAATAAGGGGTTTTAAATGAGTACGCAGTGCCCGGGTTGGGCCCTGTGTATTGCATCATGCACCAATATGAGTTCCCCCAAAAGGGACTAGCGGGGTAAGCTCTTTTTCTGATAAAGGTTTGGTTTCCCTCAGGCACTACATCACAGTGTCACGGGCCTCTACGTTGGCCTAAAACGTGTCCTTTCCATGCCCTTTCTTAACCTGAAGCGGGGCCCTTGGTCTCCCGGTTTGGTGGGCCCGACCCCGGGTTTGAACCCCGTCTCTGCTCCCCCCCCCCACCCCCTGCCCCCGCACCCCTCTGTCACCTCCCTTCCGACTTTTTTCCGGTGCTTTGAGTGTGGGGAATAAAAGAACCCGGAACCTCGTAGGGGTTTTGACCGGGATCCCTTTGGGTTTCTGATCCCCGGACAGTAAACAGGTGAATGCCGGCTCGTGCCCCTGGCCAGGCTCCCCACGGGAATCAGTGTCTGCAAGCTGGGGCCCCTGCAATTTTCAGCTTGGGTTTTGAGCAAAGGTCTTACAGGGTTTGTCCCCATACTCCTCGCCACCCCTCGGGCTTCAAAATTGGGGTTCAGGGGCGAACCTGCGGTCTTTCCCCCACTTGACCCCCCAAATCACCCGGAGGAGGACACATTCTAAAAGTGTAGGGGAACCAAACGGGCTCCTTTTGTCCCCCCCCGTAAAAGGGGCCCACAGTTTTTTGGGAAACCTTTTTTGGGGGGCTGGGGGAAAAATTCCTCATCTGGGGCGGGGCCGGGGAGGGATGTGCTTGGGGCCCGTCCCTCTTTTTCTGGGGGGACCTTGATGTGTATTTTAAAAGTTTTGGAATTTATTGGCGGGCCCAGTACTTGACAAAGGGGTTTTCCCCCAGGGGGGTTTCATTTTTCCTTTCCCAGCCCAGGTCCATGTTTAAATGGCCACATGTACACGGGGCGACTGGGCTTTTGGTGAGCCCATTGGATTGGGCCCCCTTTTCCCACACTTGTCCCCCTTTGCCCTCGGACGGGAGAACCCCCCCGCTTCACACCCTGGACCAGCGGGTAGGAGCCTGCTGGTCAGTTCCCCCATTTTTGGCCCAAAGGATATACCCCGGTATTTTCCGTGAGATCTTAAAGGGGCCTTTGGCACTCCTCTGAACTCTGCGTTTTACTCCCATCTCTTTCCAGCTGACAGAAACCTGCACACTGGCCCCGGGGGAAGCCGTGCGATGGGGTTTTGGGCCCCGTGGGATGCTGGGATAAGGTGGCGCGGGGGGAAAATTTCTTTTTGTGTGCAACACGCATTTTACCCGAAGAGCTTGTGCCCCGCATCTTCCCAAAATGGGGGGGAGTACCACCCTTCCCCCCCCGTTTTGGGGGCCCTAGTTGAGTCCCCCCTTGTGTACGATCATTTGAGTCGGTGGAGTGTATTTTCCCCAGAGACATAGAGACCTAAAACCCATCTTGAAAAACAGGCTTCTCATATGGGCCCCCGGGGTCCTCGGGTTTAAAAAGTCCCAAAAGGGTTTTAACCTTCCAGAGGCTCCTCGGGAAACTGAAAACATGCTCCCCCCCTTGATAAACCTTGGGGGGCATTTTCCCCCTAGCTGTCGGGCCCCCATCGCCTGGTTTTGGGCCCTTTTCTCCCATCGAACCCAACCCAAAATTTATTTTGGGAAACCCCGGTTTAAAGGGGTCCCGCCCCATAAAAAAAAATTCTTTTTCTCAATTTTTGGCATCCCAATTTCCTATTTTAAATAATTTTTAAGACTTTTTTATCTGTTTCCTTTTTTGCATTTGAGAAATTTTCTTACTATGCAAAATCGCATTTTAAAGCTATGTTTTGCAATAAATATAAAAGTCCTTTTTGCAAAATAAGAATTGCTAAAACCCCAAAAAAGTTGAAAAAAGGAAAAACCCACCCTTAAAATTTTTTTTTAAATTAAGGAAAACCCTCCCAAAATTTCAAAATTTAATCTATTTTTCCCATTTTCTTTGGGACCTACGGCTTTCCCCGAATGGGTATTGATAGTGCCCTGCAAATTTTCAAAATTAAGCCCCCGGGATCGATTAGTGCTAGGGGATTTTTGTAGTTAGTATATTTCATATCCATCATTTTTCACTACGAAAATTTCCCTGTTCCTATCTTTTTTTAGGGACATGGTAAACATTTTTTAATGTTCCCCTTTTTCCAAAGTAGTTTATAGTTAGTAGTAGTGTTAAGCAATACCCTAGTTTGGACCAATTGGTCTCCGGTGTCTGTTACCCCCTATGTATTCCTATGTTTTTCCTCCTCCTCCCCTCCTCCCCTCCCTCCTCCTCCCCCCCCTCCTCCTCCTCCTCCTCCTCCTCCTCCTCCTCCTCTCCCCCTCCGCCTCCTCCTCTAAGGATCCACCTCTAATTTTGTTCACCCAATTAAAATTTCTAAAACTATTTTTCCCCTTTAAAGGGTTACAGGGGGTTTAAACCTTTTAAAAATTTTTTTTTCCACCACCCTGTTACCCCGGAGCTATGTTTGGGGGGTGGGGGGAGTCTTTGCGCCTTTCTTTCCCCATTTTTCCAACAGTACCTTACGACATAGGTCAAGCTTTTAACCCGATTGGCCCTTTTATTATGTACCCAAAAGGTTTTTTTTGAATGTGTTTTTTCCTATATAATTTTTCCCTTTGTCCTCCCTTTCCCCGTGTTTTTCCCCAGTATAAACCTTTCTTTGTTTATGTAGGTTTGTAGAGTTTGAAAAATTAAAGGGGGCTCGTGTGTGATTCCCCCCCGTAATCTTTTGTAAATTTCCCCTCTTCTTATACCGTCTTCGGGGGTACGGGTTTTTTTCCTCCGGGGGTTTTCCCCCCTTTTTGCCATTTTTCTTCAACATTTTTTTTCTTCCTGGGCTTTTGGGGAAAAATTTTTTGGGGTTTTTTCTTTTTCCCTTTTCTTTAATTTCCAGCCCCTGTTTTTTTTTTCCCTTCCCTTTTGGTTTCTTACCCAGGATTTTCTCTTATTTCGTTTTTTTTCCTATCCCCTTTCTTCTCTCTCCCTTGCTACAGTACGTTTCCCCGGGCCTTCCTTTGCTTCCCGGGCTTCTTCTCTACTTTTTTCCCCTTTTTCCCCCCTTTTCCTTTCACTTCTGGGAAAGGGGGCTTCTGTTTCCTTGTCCTTCTCCCTCTCTCCCCTCTTTTCTCCCTTTTTTTTCTTTGCTTCCTCGGGTCTTTCCTCTCCTCCTCCTTTTCTCTCTTTTACCCCTCCTCTCTCGCCGGCCCCCCTCGGTTTCCCCGCCCCCTTCCTCCCCTCCCTCTCCCTGTTTCCCCTTTTCCCTCACCGTTTCTTCGTCTTCCCTTTCCCTTTTTCTGCTTTATCCCTCCTTCTCCTCTTGCTTCCCCCCCTGCGTCGGCCCCTTCCCCCTGGCCTTCCCGCCCCGACTCCTCCGGGGCCCCTCGTCCGCCTTCTCCACCCTCCCCTTTGTCTCTCCTCGCCTCTCTCCCCCGGAAGGCTCTCCCCCTCATCTCTCGGGGCTTCCCTTTTTGGGAAAAGGCTTCGGGGGAATTTCCTTCCCCTATCTGATTGCAAGTCCGATTCCCCCCGCTCCGGGTTTTCTCTCTCTTCTCCTCTCTCTCGTTCCCTTTTGCTTCTGTCTCGGGCCCCTTTGACGCTCTCCTCCCCTTTTCCTTCCCCCTCTCTTTCCCCCTCCCCTCTCTCCAAATTCCTACTCATCTTCCCCTGGGCCCCGGGTGGCCAAAGGGCGGTCCGATCCAAAATCTCTCCTTTCCCTTCCATAAAATTCCCTGTTCTTGGCTGCCTTTCTTTTTTCCTCCTTTTTTCCCCCCTTTCTTCTGTTCCTCTCTATTTTGTTTTGTCTGGTTTCCTTTTGGGGATTTTCAATTTATTCCCTTTGGGGTTCGTCAGGGGCTTTAGGGGGGGTTCTGGGCCCTTTCCTTTCCTCTTCCCTTTTTGGTTGTTTTTCTGCTTCCCTCTCTTTTTTCTAAAGAACATTTCCCCCTTTTTTCACCCCATTTCCCTTCCCCAATTTTTTTAACCCTTTTCTCTTTTTTGCCCAAATTTTTTCCTTTTTTTTTTTAAGGTTTTAAATTTTTTAAACCCTTTTTCTTCCCTTTAAAGGGTTTGGGACAATCCAAAAAGGGTTTACTACCAAATTAAGAATTCCTTTGGAATTGTTTTGGATTAAGGGAGGTGTTAAATTTGGGCTTAACATAAAAATGGTTATTGGGGGTTTTCCACTTTCCTAAAAATAAAAACATTCTTTCTTAAATTTAAATTTTTGGGGTTAAACCCCCCCCTTTTAAAAATCCTGGTTACCCGGTATTTTTCTTTTAAACTTTTACCCCCTTTCGGTTTTTTCTTTCCCTTTTTCCAAAATTTTCCCGAATTTTACCCCAATATTCAAAGGTTTTTAGGATAAAATGGAACTTTTTTTAACCAAAATTTTGGTTTTAACATTTTTCCTTTTTTTTATATTTTTTATATTTTGGGTTTTTTGGGTTTATAAATTTTTTAACTTGGGGTGTGCTACTCTCTCCCTTCTCCTTGTTGGGCCTTAAGGCTTGGTGTGTAAAAATTTTTGACTTTGGGGATACCTCGGATTTCCCTCGGTTTTGTTGGTTTACAAACCTTTTTAAAACCCGGGGTTTCTTTTTTCGGGCTTAACTTTCCCCCAAACTAACGTGCTTGGGGTTTGGTTTGGGGGAATCGAGGGTTTTAAATTTAAAAGGAACAACGGCAAAAGGAAGATTTTTTCTCCGTCTGTGTCATTTTGGTTTCAAACATTTATTAAAACCGCAGGTTGAAAATTGCCTTTTTGGTTTTAAAAGGAGGGGGATTCTTTGTTGCTTTTCCGGCCAGTCGAATGGGTTACGGGGGTGGCCTTTCCCCGCCGCTCCATGCGGTTTTCTTGTGGGGAAGGAGGCCAAGGGGTTCTTCCCCCGGGGACCATCGTTTGGGTTTTTCCCTTGGGTTTAAAGGACACAATTTGTGTTGTCCTTGGGTTTAGGGGGTCGGCGGCCGGTGCGGGCGGTTTGTGTCCTTTAAACCCCGGGGCCGAGTGCCCCGGGGTGGAGGGGGAGAGGAGGGGAACCCGGTTGGGGAGGGAGCCCCTTTAGGACGGGGATTTTTTTTAAACCCTCTTTTGGGCTCGGGCCCGTTCAAAAATACCCAAGGGGGGGCTCAAAGGGAACAAAAGGGGGCAGGAAAACCACGTGAGAGGGGCGTACTCCTAAAAAGGGGCGGAAATTGGGCTGCATATAAGGTGGTGATTCCCCCTTTGGGGGGTCGAGGGGAAGGGTTTGAGACACGCCGGAACCCGCCCCCTTAGTTTTTCCCGGCGGCCCCTTTTCCCCCTTGGCAAAAGGTTTCCGGGTTTTTGGTCGGTGAAGGGCAGGACGCTATTTCACTTTTCCCCCCCAAAGTATGGAGAAGGGGACGTCTGCAGGGGCAACCCGGGCCCCCCACCCAAATAAGATGGTAGGGAAGGGAGTATCGGAGGACCCTTGTATCGGGAGGATGAGCCCTTGCCTGGGGTTTTTTTTCTGGGGCGAGAAACCCTTGCCAAACGGGCGACCCCCCTAATGGACGGTTTTGGGGGACCCGGGGTTTTTGGGGAGCGACAGGGCGTGCGGTGTCCCCCCACTTTTCGCAGGGGAATGTGGGGTGCAGCATCCGGGTATGCATGTGCCCCTGGGATGAGCTGAGCAAGTCATTAAAAAAATAATTCCCAAAGGGGAGGGGCCCCAGCACCCAATGCCCCCGTGGGGACGCTGGGGAAAGATCGGGGGTTCCTCTGAGGTTTTTTGGCCCCTCCACCACCCTCTGAGGGGAAACTGGGCCCGCAGGTATTTATTTTTAGGGTAGCAGCAGATGACCGCGGACCCAAATGGGGTTTAGTTTGGTTATGAGGCCGTGGGTGCCCCACCCTGTCAAATGCTCCCCCAATGTCCCAAAGGGCAAAGGGACGTAGGTGTCCCCTTTTTTTGGTCAAGAAGCTTATGCCATGTGGTTGGGGCCAAAATGGGGCAAAAGGTCGGCCCCCTGACCTGTTTTCTCCCGGAAAACCAAAATTTCTTGATGTTTTTAAAAAGGTGGTTGAGTGAAGAAAGACCCATTTTCTTGTCGGCAATTATAGCTTCCGCGTCTTGGGAAAAAAATGATGAAGGGAGATGGGCCTATGGGGTTTTTGGGGTCAGTTTTTTTTTTTCCTTTTTTAGTAAATTTCCACCACTCTGGCAGCCTTCCACGGGTGGGGCCACCCCCCCCCGGGAGGGGGCAAATGCTGGAAAAATAGTGGCAAGGGGGGGTTTCTAGTTCCCCTCTCTCCCCCTATCCTTTTGGGACCCATCTCCATTAAACCTTTTTTTTTTAACCCGTTTCCTCTAAACTTCCCATGTCTTTCCTTTTTTTCCCCTTTTGTTCCTTTTTATTCCTTCCCCTCCATCCCCAAATTTTTATTTTTTCATTTCCCTTTTTTTCCCTTTTTTTTTCCTCTCCTCTTTAGTACTTTTATTTTTTTTTCCTCTTCCCCTTTTTTTTCCCTCCCTTCCCTTTCCCCTATCTCCTCTTCACCTCTTTACCTTTCCCCCCTTTTTAAGCACCTAATCTTTGGCCTTAACCATCCCTCCTTTCCCCTCTTTTCTTTCCCTCTTCGGCAACCTCCTTCTTTTCTCCCTCTCTCTCTCCTCTTCCCCTTTGTCCCCTTCCCCCCCCGTTTAAAAGGGATTTCCCCTCCTGTCCCCTTTTTCTTTCTTTTTGCCCCTCTCTTCTCTTCCCCCTCCTTCCCCCCCCTCTCTTTTTCTCTCTCTCTCTCTCCCTCTCTCCTTCCTCTCCCCTTCCCCTCCCCTTCCCCCCTCTCCTCTCCTCTTTTTCTCCTCTTTCTCTTCCTCTTCCCTCTCTCTCTCTCTTCCCCCTACTCTCTCTCTCTCTCTTTTCTCCTCTCTCTATCTCTCTTTTCTCTCCTCCCCCTCCCCTCTCTTCCCCTTTTCCCCTTCCAAACCCCTCAAAATCTTTTTTTCCCTCCTTTCTTTTCTTTTTTTCCCCCCCCTTTTTCTAAACTTCCCTCCCTCCTCCTCCTCCTCCTCCTCCCCTCTTTTCCCTCCTCCCCCCCTCCCTTTCCCCCCTCCAAACTTCCTTTCCCAAATTAAATTTTTAATTATTCCCCTTTCCCTTTGTTTTTTTTTCTCCCTCCTTCTCGGCCCCCCCTCCCCCTCCCCCTCCCCCTCCCCCTCCTCCTCCCCCTTTCCCCCTCCCCCTCCCCCTCCTTCCCCCCGCCCCTTTTCCTCTCCTTCCTTCTTTTTTTCCCTTCCCAAAACCCTTTTTCTCTCTTTTCTCTCTCTCCCCTCCTCTCTTCTCCCCTTTTCCTCTCCTCTCTCTCTCTCTCTACCCCTCTCCCCCCTTTTCTCTTCCCCATCTTCTCTTTCCCCTTTTCTCCCCTCTCTTTTCCTTTATTTTCCTGGTTTTTAATTTTTTTTTTGTCCCTTCCCCTTTCCCTCTTTTTCCTCCTTTTCTTCTCGGCCCCCCTTCCTTTCCTTTCTTTTCCCCTCTTTTTCACTTTCCTCTCCCCTTTTTTCCTTTTGGCCCCCTCTTTTCCCCTTTCTCTTCTTCCCCTTTCCCTTTTTCTATCCCCCTTTCCCTCTTTTCTTCTTCACCCTTTTTTTTCCCTTTTAAATTTTTTTGTTTTTCTTTTTTTTTTTCTTTTAACCTCTTTTTCCCCTTTTTTTCCTTCCCACAATTCCTTTCCTCCTTTTCCTTTCCCTTTCCCTTTTTTCCCCTTTTAATTCCCTTTTCCCACCCTTTTCCCTTTTCATTACCCTTTCTCCCCCCTTACTTTTTTCCCCCGCCCTTTCCTTTTTCTTCCCTTTTCTCCCTTCACCCTTTCTCCAAGACTATCTTTCCGTCCCTCCTCTACTCTCTTTCCTCCTTTTTTCCCTCCTTTCTGTCTTTCCTCCTTTCCCTCTCTCTGTCTTTTCCTCCTCCTTTCCTCTAGACTCTCCTTCCCTGCTCCCTCTACACCCATTCCTCCTTTTTCCCCTCCTTTCTCTCCTCGTCTTTTCCTGACTGTCCTTCCCTGCTCCCTCTCCTCCCTTTCCACTTTTTCCCCTCCTTTCTCTCCTCCCTAACATTATAGTCGCAATTATCCGCCGGAAGACTAAAGAGAGAGTGGGAGGAAGGAGCGCGGCTGTTGATTGGTCCTCGGCCGCTGTTGTGTTGGCCAATTGCAAGGCGCCACGGCCCGGAAATGACGCCATAGAACCTCCTTATACAAATAGACGAGCCCTTTTTCCTCTTACTTTTCCATTACTCCCCCATTATGTTCCCTCGTCCATTCATTTATACATCCCATGCCTATACTTCCTTCCTCTTTTGCTTCCTTCCTCCTTCTCTTCTTCTTTATTTTTTTTCCTCTTCGTCTTCCTCCTCTTCCCCTGGTCACTCTTACCTTCCCATCTCTCCCATTATCTCCCATTATGTCCCCTCGTCCCTTCACTCCCTTATCCCTGACCTATTTCATTCCACATTTTCTTTCCTCCTTCTCTTCCTATTTCTTCCTCTTCTTTTTCTTCCTCTTTATATATCCCTTACCTACTTCGTTTCCCTTTCCTTCCTTCCTTCTTTTCTTCTTCTTAATTTTTTTCACCTTCCTCCTCCTCCTCCTCCTCCTCCTCCTTCCTCCTCCTCCTCCTCCTCCTCCCTCCTCCTCCTCCTCCTCCTCCTCCTCCTCCTCCTCCTCCTCCTCCGCCATCTTAAATTCCCCCTTGATAGCACAGTTTGCAGCCGCGACTTTAAGCTAATTTATCTCCACTATCGCTGTTCTCCGGCATGACGTTGGCTTTTTTCTTTCTCTCTCTCTTTTCTCTTTACAAAGATTACAAAACAAACAGGTGTGATTTTTTTCTTGAACTTCGTCTTTCTCTAAAATCAGCGGCCTAGATGCACGGAGCAGAGTTTTTTGTTTTTGTTTTTGTTTTTGTTTTTGTTTTTGTTTTTGTTTATCTTTATCTGTTGTTTTGCTTCTTGTCTCATTTATTGGTGTTTCTTTCCTTCCTTCGTTCATTCATTATTTTGTTTTTTCGTGTTAGATTTTTCCTGTCATTGCGCTGTCAGGAGAGTGTGTGTGTGTGTGTGTGTGTATGTATGTGTGTGTGTGTGTGTGTGTGTGGGCGTGTACGTGCGTGTGTGTGTGTGTGTGTGTGTGTGTGTGTGTGTGGGGTTTGGGGTGTGTGTGTGTGTGTGTGGGTGTGTTGTGTGTGTGTGGTGTTTGTGCGTGTGTGCGTGTGTGTGTGTGTGCGTGTACGTTGTGTGTGTGTGTGTGTGTGTGTGTGTGTGTGTGTGGTGTGTGTGTGTGTGTGTGTGTGTGCGTGTGTGTGTGTGCGTGTGTGTGTGTGTGTGTGTGTGTGTGTGTGTGTGTTTGTGTGTGTGTGTATGTGCGTGTGCGTGTACGTGCGTGTGTGTGTGTGTGTGTGTGTGTGTGTGTGTGTGTGTCTGTGTTACGTTTGTGAATGTACTGTATAGTTACTGCCTACATTAATATTTCGTCTATATATATTTATTCATCCTTCATTACTTCCTTAATTTCTCTACTTTTATAGCCGTCATATTTTTTACTTTATTTCAACCGCAGTTTATTGTGATTCCCCAGTTATTTGAATGCATCAAGTGTATTAATATTATGGGTATCCTTTGACTGTGTTCCCGGACTACTAAGGTGGTTGAAGCCCTGATAGACTGACCGTAACTATATAAG
>JACEEZ010008894.1:462500-470000 GCA_016584305.1 Chionoecetes opilio | reverse complement strand
CCTCCCACGTTTTGAATATCACCCTTTCCTTCCCTTCCTTCCACGGTTTTATCATCTCCCTTTCCTCTCCTTCCTCCCACGTTTCCTTTCAGCCCCTTCCCCTGTGCCTCTTTCCCTCCCCATTAAGTGGTGTTAAGATACAGACCTGGACGTGCTTGTTATTCGTATTTATGGTACGATTTCCATTTTATTTTCTCTTTTCGTTTCTTCGAGTATTACTTTGCTTACCCCATATTCTTGCTAGTGTCTGTCTACTACTTTTTCCACACACACACACACACACACACACACACACACACACACACACCACACACAACACACACACCACACACACACACACACACCACACACACACACAACAAAAACTACACACACAACGCCACCACCACACACACACACAACACACACACACACACACCCACTCACACACCACACCCACACACACAACACACACACACACACCACACACACACACACACACACACACACACACACACACACACACCACGACACACACACACACCACACACACCACACTCACACACACCACACACATCACACACCCACAAACACACACACACAACACACCCACACACACCACACACACCACACACCCACACACACACACACACACACACACACACACACACACACACCACACACACACACACATATCACACACACACACACACCACACACACACAACACTCACACACACACACACACACACACACACACACACACACAACACACCACACACACACACCACCACACACACACACACACACACACACACACCCCACACCCACACAACACACACACACACCACACAACACAACACACCACACACACACACACACACACACACACACACACACACACACACACACACACACACACACACACACCCCACACACACACACACACACACACACACACACACACAACACACACAAAAACACACACACACACACACACACACACACACAACACACACACACACAACACACACACACACACACACCACACACCACACACACACACACACACACACACACACACACACACACACAAAACACAACACCACAAAACCCACACACACACACACACACACACACACCCCACACACACACACACACACACACACACACACACAACACCACACACTTCCCACGCATACGTATTGAAAAAAAAAGTAGAGTGTAACATTCAAGTGCGGCAGCAGAGTGGCATAAGTGGTAGGAGTGGCAGAGTGGTATAGTGCAAAGAGGGGCAAGGGGTGAGGGGGTGAGGTGACTCTTTTACGGGCACTAAACGCTCGCTATTGCTCCACGGCCATGCTTGCCAGCCAATCCGAGTGAAAGGAAAGGAGTTTTTTCATTCACTTCTGGCTATCTAATGTGTCCTGAGTGTATCATCAAAGGGCTGAAATGGCGTGGCTGCGGCGGGCGGCACACACACACACACACACACACACACACACACACACACACACACACACACACACACACACACACACACACACACACACACACACACACACACACACACACACACCTTCAGCCTCCCGTGGCTCCCCTACCCTCTCCTCTCCCTGTCACTCATCCCTCCTCTCACCGCCCTTCCTCCCCATATGAAGCTTTAAACCTGCTGATAAGTCAATCCTGTGCGAGGAACGAGTGAGTATTTAAAGGGCATTCGTCTGCCAAAAAAGGGTCATCAAGTTTTTTGCCTACGTAAGTGTACACCTGTAGGCCGGGACAGGTGGCGCTGCAGATCAAGACATCAGGTTAACGATACTCCGGCGCCACCCTCAAAACGTTTCAATGGAACGTTTATCTGGTGGTGAGACCGCGCCCGTGCTGCTGTGTGGGGAATGGGCGGCTGCAGCACCCCTGTAAAACTGCTGCGGGTTGCTGCTGAAGATATTGGTGAGAGGTGGTGCCCAAGGATACTATAAGATTCTTGGTGGTGCCCCTAGAGGACTTGTGGCGCCCTGGGTATGAAGAGGGTATATATTACAGGAGGAGAGGATACGGGAGGGCTTGCTGGAGATTGTTTGACTAAATATTTCGATTTTTTCATACCTCACTGAAGACAATAATACCACTTGTATATGACACACACACGCACACACACACACAAACAAACACACACACACACACAAGCCCACCCCCCCACAAGCCCCCACCCCACACACACACACACACCCACAAGCCCACCCACTCCCACTCACACACAATAGGGTTGGGTCATTCCCGCCCCATATTTTTGAGTGAGCCTCATCTCCTCTCTATTTCCCGGGCACTTCGTCGCACTGCCGTCGCCTCGCCGCCCGCCATCACCCTGAGCACCCTCATTCCCGGGCTGCGAGGGAGACACATGCGCCCGCAGATTACGGCAGGAAACGAAAAAAGAAAAGTGGAGGAAAAAATATGTGCACGGGAGGGCCGGGGAGAAGGGAAAGCCAGGGAGTGTGTCTGTAGGTGAAGGAAATGTGAGTCAGTGATCGTAATGGTATCCTGGAGGAAGGGAGTCTTGTCGTGGTTCTGGTGATCAATGTTCACTGACATCAGTTTGCTTCTGAAGGTGTGACAGGTATGGTGCAGGAGGCAAATTATATATATTGATCGTCGAGACGGATGGACAAAAGTAGATTTAAATCACCGAACGACTCACGCAAACTGGTCGACATGATACGGGACGCGCTGTGGCTGGCTGTTCAATTAGGCAACATAGCATCAAAGTGACCCAATCACGGCGTGAGGGAAGGGGGCGGCCCCCCCCCTCGAGGCGGCGGTGTACGGGGACTACATAATGAGGAAATGTGTGGGGCGCGGAACTCCATGAATGGCCGAGACGGTTCATTTGAAGGTCCTTCCTGGAATTATTTAGTTCACAAAAGAAAATTTTAAATTACGAAGTTTTTCACAAATTGCGGTTGAATATAATTATGCCGACTTTCATCAAAATGTCGAAAATATACGTAATGATGAAACCACTGCAAATTATATTCTGCGATATATATATATATATCTATAATAATATAAGCGAAAGTGTGTCTGTCTGTCTGTCTGTGTGTGTGTGTGTGTGTGTGTGTGTGTGTGTGTGTGTGTGTGTGTGTGTGTGTGTGTGTGTGTGTGTGTGTGTGTGTGGTATAGGTTCCGCCCCCCGTGGCGGAATCTCCTCATATGGCACATTTTTGGAACCGGCTTGACCAGGGGAAGGTTTTAAGCACACTTATGAGATGATCCGATAACTCTTTTTTTTCTTTTTTTTTACTAGCCTATTAGCGAGAATTGTGAAAAAAAGTGGGTTGCGAGAATTGAGGAAACCTTGATGTAGGGTGATGGGTAATGGGTGAGTGAATGGGTGGGGTGATGGATAATGGGTGTGGGGTGATGGGTGAGTGAATGGGTGGGGGGTGATGGGTTGGGGGTGATGAGTGATGGATGAGGGAATAGGTGGGGGTGTGATGGGTAATGGGTGAGTGAATGGGTGCGTGTTGATGGGTAATGGGTGAGTGAATGGGTGGAGGGTGATGGGTAATGGGTGAGTGAATGGGTGTGTGTTGATGGGTAATGGGTGAGTGAATGGGTGGAGGGTGATGGGTAATGGGTGAGTGAATGGGTGGGGGTGATGGGTAAGGGAATAGGTGGGGGGTGATGGGTAATGGGTGAGTGAATGGGTGGGGGTGATGGGTGAGGGAATAGGTGGGGGGTGATGGGTAATGGGTGTGTGGTGATGGGTAATGGGTGGGGGGTTATGGGTAATGGGTGGGGGTGATGGGTAATGGGTGAGTGAATGGGTTGGGGGTGATGTGAATGGGTTGGGGGTGATGTGAATGGGTTGGCGTGAATACATACATTTCTACATCCATGATTTCAGGAAAGTTAGAAGGGGCTATCTGGAGAGTCTGTGTTTGGTGGGCCGAAGGCCCACCAATAGCCCTCCGCAGGAGCTAGCCAAAAAGTCCGCCCGGAGGGCGGCTTTGCGGCTAGTATATATATATATATATATATATATATATATATATATATATATAATATATATATATATATATATTATATATATATATATATGAGAGGTAGATAATGTAATTATTTGTGTCAGCCAGTGTTGTGTGGCCAGGCCAGAGTGTAATGTATGCAGATGAGGGGCGAGGCCTTGGCCTGTCACTGTGGTCGTCAGTGTGGAGACACTGAGGCGGCGCAGCGCGGCGGGTAGCGGCGCGTCGGTGACAGCAGGAGCGATGGGAGAAAATGTATTTCCATCAAGGATACATTCTGGCGACGAGTGTCGATACTGATGTTTTTAGCACGAAAATCGTGCACCATGGTGCAATTTGCATGTAAAGTGAAAATATATTTCGTTTCCTTCCATCTTTTCCTACTTGAGGCGCGGTGATGGAGCAGCAGCGTCGCGGCGAGGGCTGCGCCGCCACTCTCCGCGCCAGGCTACTCTGGCTTTCTTGCCTTATTTTCTGAACACTTGTTGATTTTCTTTGGCTGGGTGGCGAGGCGCCGCGCGTGTGCTGCTACCACGCTTGAGTGGCGGACCAGTCAAGACACGCAGAGGAGTCACAGTATAAAAGGAAAACAAAATGAATAAAGGACGGAATGACAGCATTGGGAGTAGTAACTATTATACAGCCTCGTTTTACTCTGGAGCTGCGACCATTGGCCAGGCCTGAGTCCTGTTTACGTAGCCTGTGTCCACGCGACGGGTCAGTGGCGCGAACCTTTGTTTCCTCGTCCATGAGCCTCTTTGTGGATTCGAAGTGTAAATATCAGCCTCCCATTTAACCTGTTCGGCAATAATGACTCAGATGATCGAATATACGGATGACGCTGTCTTCTGCAATCACACATCATGAATACACAAAAAATATCACATCGTATTACATAAGATGGTTCCTTAACATATAATCAGTAACAGCCTACAAGCCAGCGAATTGATATAGATGTGAAGTATTATAGATTGTAGGCTACATACTTCTGCTGTTACGGTAATTTGAGCTCGAGGTTCCCTTAACGATTCCATTACTGCTGTCCATATGGTGGTCCGTCTCGTAAACCTGCCAGGAGTGAAGCTTGGCTAGATTTTATTGTGTCTTCCACCCTCTTACTGTTATTCATTAATGATCTTATTAGGATTCTTGGCGTCATCAACTCTCCCGTACTGATGATCTCCCTGCGTTCTTCAGCTCAATGTGTCAGATTTAGCAGACAACAACCCTGGCAACATGAGTAACTTAATTAATTATTGACGTCATACAAACCATAACCTTCCTTTGCTATCCGACTGTGGTAAGAAAAATACATGAAAATTCAATCCCTCCACCTCTCATCTCGCTACAACTATTGATTCTCCTTTATTATTTAGGCTAATCTCAACATTCTCATCTAACGAATTCAAACTGGAAAAGCGTAGATTTAAAAAAGAAATAGGGAAAAACTGGTTCACAAATAGGGTGGTACATGATTGGAATGGACTCAGTCGTAAGGTAGTTAGTGCAGAGTCAATAGGGAGCTTTAAATGGAGGCTAGACAATTTCATGGATGGGGATGAAAGGTGGATGTAATTCGTGTTAAGTAACAGGAACCACCACGTGTAGGTCTCACGGCTCTTGTAACTTCCTTATGTTCTTATGTTCTTATGTTCTTATGTTCTTATGTTCTCCCTAACAATCTCTCTGTTCTCTCCAATGACAACAACTCAACCCTTGCTAAAACTGTTTCCATCTACGTGGGCACTGTGCCTCGTCCCCGTCATTTTCTGTGTTCCTACATGCTGGCTTTATCATTGCTTTTTTCCCGCATATAACGGAGTAGCTACACATTTTACGTACGCACCTACTACTAAGCGAGAGATTGATTGTGAGGCCAAAAAAAGGGGGAAATGTGCCAGACAGCTACTAAGGGGGAGAGGGAGCCATCCACACACCACTGCCGACACAGCCTTTGGTCTTGGCAGCCTCCCTTCTTTAGCGGCCTTTATATCTCTTTCAGGCCGCCGCAGTGTTGTATCTCACTATCTAGTATCTATCTTCATGGTTATCGGCCCTCCAAACTATTATATAGATGACTTTCTCCTCTTTACCTCACAAGACTTTAAGCTTATTATCATCACTACATCTTATTCTTATCGCTACAACTTATTCTCATCGCTATAACTTATTCTCATCGCTACAACTTATTATTCTCATCGCTATAACTTATTCTCATCGCTACAACTTATTATTCTCATCGCTACAACTTATTCTCATCACTACAACTTATTATTCTCATCCCTACAACTTATTCTCATCACTACAACTTATTATTCTCATCCCTACAACTTATTCTCATCCCTACAACTTATTCTCATCGCTACAGCTTATTCTCATCGCTACAACTTATTCTCATCGCTACAACTTATTCTCATCGCTACAACTTATTATTCTCATCCCTACAACTTATTCTCATCGCTACAACTTATTCTCATCTCTACAACTTATTCTCATCGCTACAACTTATTCTCATCGCTACAACTTATTCTCATCGCTACAACTTATTCTCATCGCTACAACTTATTATTCTCATCCCTACAACTTATTCTCATCGCTACAACTTATTCTCATCCCTACAACTTATTCTCATCACTACAACTTATTATTCTCATCGCTACAACTTATTCTCATCGCTACAACTTATTCTCATCGCTACAACTTATTATTCTCATCGCTACAACTTATTCTCATCGCTACAACTTATTCTCATCGCTACAACTTATTATTCTCATCACTACAACTTATTATCATCGCTACAACTTATTATTCTCATCGCTACAACTTATTCTCATCGCTACAACTTATTCTCATCACTACAACTTATTCTCATCGCTACAACTTATTCTCATCACTACAACTTATTATTCTCATCGCTACAACTTATTCTCATCGCTACAACTTATTCTCATCACTACAACTTATTCTCATCGCTACAACTTATTCTCATCACTACAACTTATTATTCTCATCACTACAACTTATTATTCTCATCGCTACAACTTATTATTCTCATCGCTACAACTTATTATTCTCATCACTACAACTTATTATTCTCATCACTACAACTTATTATTCTCATCACTACAACTTATTATTCTCATCACTACAACTTATTATTCTCATCACTACAACTTATTATTCTCATCACTACAACTTATTATTCTCATCACTACAACTTATTATTCTCATCGCTACAACTTATTATTCTCATCACTACAACTTATTATTCTCATCACTACAACTTATTATTCTCATCACTACAACTTATTATTCTCATCACTACAACTTATTATTCTCATCACTACAACTTATTATTCTCATTGCTACAACTTATTATTCTCATCACTACAACTTATTATTCTCATTGCTACAACTTATTATTCTCATCGCTACAACTTATTATTCTCATCACTACAACTTATTATTCTCATCACTACAACTTATTATTC
>JACEEZ010008894.1:435000-457500 GCA_016584305.1 Chionoecetes opilio | reverse complement strand
AGGACGATTCGAGCGCATACATTTTCGCTAAAATTTCGGTAGTAGGCTTTCAACGATTTCGAGGCCAAAACTTAGTTTTCCTGAATAGTTTTGATGTGTATGGAATGAATCTGGTACTTGTTTTTGTCGGAAATATATTTTTGTTTACAGGTGTGGGGGATCCCCGCCCCGCAAACCTTGCTCCACTTAATTCTCACTACCGTAGTATTGATAATTTTCTTTTTTTTCTTGATATCATCTGTTACTAAACCGAACCCCACCTCAACCTAACCTAACCTAGTCTCATTTATCCTAACTTAACCGTTTCTGGCTGAAATATCGATAGTAGCATATCTATCCTACGCTCGAATAGCCATTCACTCGAATGGTCCTCCGCTCGAAAAGTCACTCGCTCGAATCGTCTTTCGCTCGAAAAGTCATTCGCTCGAATCGTCTTTCACTCGAAAAGTCATTCGCTCGAATCGTCTTTCGCTCGAAAAGCCATTCGCTCGGAAGGTGTGTAACCTAACCAACACGCAGGAGGGGAGTGCGGGTTGGAGGAAATGGGGGGAGCGTGGGTGATTAGAGGCACTCACAGTCTTTCTCGTGGTGAGTGTAAACGGTGTGCGGCGAGGCTGTTTGTGGGAGAGTGCCGAAAGGTGGTCTGTGAATACCTTGGTGACGACGGCCGGACCTTCGCCTCCCACCCACTTACATACAGACCTTGTTTATGCCGATGCGCGAGGCTGCACCGGCGAGATAAGTGCCGCTAGGGGTTAGGCGGGCGTGAGGGGCGGTCCGGAGCGTGTGTGGCTTAAACAAGAACACCTCCTCCTCTCTCCCCCCCCCCACGCCCTTCACCCTCCTGAAGAAGAGCGAGGCAAGCCGCTGATGATGCCCCTCGTGTCACGGTTAATGATTCACGTATCCCATGTTGTGGTGCGCTCAGTAAGATGCCAACGTCTTGTTTCCGTGGATATGCGAGGTTTTGAGAGGTTATAAGAGAGAGAGAGAGAGAGAGAGAGAGAGAGAGAGAGAGAGAGAGAGAGAGAGAGAGAGAGTCATTCACCCGCCACATCTGCAGCCAAGATACCTCCTCCTCCTCCTAAACACTCGATCAAAATGAAGTAATTGGGTGTATTAATGGACTGTTATACGCGCGGTAAGGTGTGATGTATCGGCGGGTTGCGGGTCTGATTTAATACTGCACGTGTTAATTATCTCCCCCGCTGCTATTTTAAGCTGATGAAGCTGGCGGGGCTCAGAGGGGACGCGGGAGGCTGCGGGACGAAAGTTGGGAGGAGAATAATGGAACTGCGGGACACGGCATCCGATTAACTGTATTTTTTGTACCGCGAGCATGAAATAGTCGGGCTAATAGGATGCGTAAAGGGAGGGGGGGGGGGGGTGAGGGGAGTTCGCTAATTTCGTTCCCTCCTTTATATATCCTTCCTTTCCCCTTTTTGCATCATTATTCTTTCCCTCTGTTTTTTCCTTCCCTGCTGATCAAAGTTTAATCACATGCTCGGCCCAGATTGAACCACCGCCACTTATAAAAACAAATTGTATGCCATCACTTCATGCCTCCCCCTCTATCCCCCTCCTTGCGCCTCCTCTTCCTTCACCCTCACCCCTTCAACACCCCCTTCCTTCACCCCTTTGCTCCTTCAATACACCCCTTCCGTGCGCTGCCTTCATCCCACCCCCTTGCATGCCTGATCCCCCCACCCCACCTCCACCTCCCACCACCTCCTCCTCCCCTTCCCACCACCTCCTCCCCCCACCCACCACCCCCATCCCTTTCTCCCCCACCACCTCCCCCGCCAGCCATACAGACCTGTGCTTCATGTCGCCGATCACAACTCGTCCTCTTAACTACCAGGATCCTGAATTGATTGTTGCAGTGAGCGAGTCATAGCGCTGTATTGGAAGTTTAGTGCAGTTAGGTAATACGCTGCAGTTTTTGAAAGGGAAATCCATTGTTGTACATTTCGTAGATTTTTGATGACAAAGCGGGTCTAAATAGCCTTTTTTTTCTCTCTTTTTTGAGTAAGAGGAATCGTTAATGATTTTTTTTTTTTTGCCTTCATCGTCACAGTTCAATGAAATATGACCAAAAACGGTGCCGGCAGCGTTCTGTGGTTCATGTACCAGAGATTCATATCATAAAACAATACACACACACACACACACACACACACACACACACACACACACACACACACACACACACACACACACACACACACACACACACACACACACACACACACACAGATATAGAGATAGATATGTTATTGACCACAGTCAGGAATCACATTATACACTAAATGATAATAAGCATGTAAACATGAATTAACAGTAAATATAAATCTTTACATATACATAAATATATGTAATCATCGACACTAGTCCACAAATTTACTTAAGTAAATCACACACACACACACACACACACACACACACACACACGCACGCACGCACGCACGCACGCACGCACACACACACACACACACACACACACACACACACACACACACACACACACACACACACACACACACACACACAGAGAGAGAGATCCATACAACCAAATACTTATATGATATTCGCTAAGATTACTTGAGTCGTTCATTGATCGCAGTGTTCATTTACGTAACTTTACCGGTCAACGAAGAACAGCCGAAAACCTTGATATTTGATACAAAGTAATAAAATTATGAACAAGACTTCCAAGTTTTGCAGTCAAGTCAAGGAAGTGGAATGCTACACTCCATTATGCATACTACATACATACGTGCCTTTCAAGCAGGATTCTTCAAAGTACGGGTCGCGACCCATTACAGGGTCGCGAGCTTTTGCTCAGTGGGTCGCCACGTCGTAAATTATATAAATAATATGTGAAATGCATTACTAAGAGAGAGCCCGTCAGGGTGGCAAGGTTGGTAGAGACGTGAGTTCCCAATGTGCAGCGTCCCTGTGCATTCGGTCAGCGGTTCGAGTCCGCCTAGTTCGTGCTGACGTGGCGGCGCTTTGTATAGTCAATAACCTTGTAGTTGGTACTTGCAAAGTGTCTAGATAGGATGAAAATCTTATCTTATCTTACTAAGAGAGAGAGAGAGAGAGAGGAGAGAGAAAGAGAGAGAGAGAGAGAGAGGTAATGCCGATGGGAGGAGGCAGGACTTGTACGCATAATCTTCACTTGCCAATCAATCAATACAATCTTTCTCTACTTGCGTCGTTACAATGTACACAGTACTTCTGCATATTTTTTAAATACTTTTAATAAATATAATTTACATTGGCACACTCGAACATATGCAATCATTTTGAATCCATAGATGCATGTATGTATCATATATATATGCACATTTATATGCATATGTATGTGAGTATGTATGAATGTAATTATAAAAAAAATCACATCGAAGACAGAAAGCAGCAACAGACGTACAATAGGGTCGTGAATGTAATGCATAAAATCAAACTGGGTCGCGATGAAAAAAGTTTGCAGAACACTGCTTTAAAGAGTACCTACATAACATGAGGAAACTCGCTCGTTTGAACACGTTTCTTATTTGCAAGTCTTAGTGTGGTAGCCCATAGCTTAACCCTCCCTCTCCACCTCTCCACACACATATCTAACCCCCATTCATCCACTATCCACCACTCCTCCCCCCACAATCCACAGTGACTCCTCTCACCCAATACACACCACAACTTTACTACTCACATCAACTATTACAAATCGCACACCTTGCCTCGCCGCTGTGACGTCGAGTATTATTGGCGTCATTAACGTTATCGTCGCCATTCACTCCAATATAACGAGTACGTACTTTACTTTACCACCTCCATTACTGACACTTACCACCAGAACCCCCGCACCCTCGCCCGAGCTCTCTGCCTCCACCACCACCGCCACCACAACAACAACGGCTTCTACTAATACTAATACTAATATCCATACTACTACTACTACCTTCACCTTTGCCACTACTTTTACCACACCTATTTTTATCATTACTGCTACTACTACTACTACTACTACTGTATTACTACTATACTACTACCACCACCTTCAACACCACCACTAATATTACTACCAGTATTACTATCATTACTTATATTTCTGCTATTAATCATACACTACAACAACAACAACAACTACTACTACTACTACTACTACTACTACTACTACTACTACTACTACTACTACTACTACTACTACTACTACTACTACTACTACTACTACTACTACTAGCGTGTTTGGCAGGTATCAGAGTGTTGCGTGTGCACCTCAAAGTATGGCGGGGCGTCTTGTTTCCACACGTGTCTCTCGTCTGTCCGTCTCCCCGCCACGGCTGATGGACGCACGCCCCACCTGCCAACACCTGTGACGCGCCGCACCTGTCACTCATCACACCCCTCAACACAACACACGCACAAGGATACGCCCCTCCTTGGGTTCACCGAGTTCTTTACGTACCCAACGTAAACGCCCCACACACCTATATATATATATATATATAACTATTTGTAACTATATATAAGTATGTCACTGTATAAGTATTGATTATTAACTGGATGCAAAACTGATTCACATGCATCAGCAGTTTAATAACGTGCCTCCCCCCTCCCCTCTCCTCTTCTATGGCTGGCAATGATAGATTAGTCCTATTATATTTGAACTATCATCCCCGAGCACTGGCGCCGCTTTATGCCAAATTTACGAGGCGTGTGTCGTGGATGGCCGCTACTCATGGACGGTGAAGGTTAATGAATGGCGTGGTATTGGGCGGCCGTGGCAAGCAGGTGAATCATGCGGCATAGGATGACGACCACCAACGCACAGTGGCGCAGGTGGCGGGTCGGTGCACGCGCGTGTGTCGCAATGAAGGTAACACGTGACCCGAGGCTGCAAAGTGATGTGCAAAGCATTTAGAATAGGCTTATTAAAAATTATAAAGGCTTTGGTGATGTGTGTCAGCAAGTAATGATGCGATCGATGATCACCTTAGCCGATGCCTCACTCAGTCCTCTGTCGACCCTCCTCATGAACCGCTCCTGAGGAAGACCACGGCGGGGGATGAAGGGGCGTCACCGGGTACAGTTTACCTTCACATGACTTTTTTGTGCTGAGTGTCGATGCGAAATATTGAACAGTTAATAGACTGATTCTTACTCTGCGTGGCGACATCACCATCGTGTCGGTATAGTGAAGGGAGCTGTACTGCTGGTCAGGTCGTGATTACTGGTGTCCATGTCAAAGGATACAAGCAGGCATCTCTGTCTGAAGTGATACTGTCGTGATAATTGGCAGCGAGCGAAGCGAGCTGCTTCTTACCAGAAGACCCGTGGAACCAAGTTTAAGCCAAAAAGTGAATAACTACTCCTAAATAGTGTCGGATTGAGCTGAAATTTGACATGCAAGTAGTGCTGTCAAAATCAATGGGGGTCTGTGCAACAAGCTTTTTGCGTAAAACAAGCCCTTAATGAGTAATTAGCGTAAACTACTCCTAAATATTGTCGGATTGAGCTGAAATTTAACATGCAAGTAGTGCTGTCAAAATCAATGGGGGTCTGTGTAACAAACTTTTTGCGTAGAACAAGCCCTTAATGAGTAATTAGCGTAATGAGTTAATTGGCTGGAACGTGGCTCGCTGCCACGTTCCAGCCGTAAGAACTGAGCCAAAAGCAAAGGAGCCAGAGGCTGGACGCTTATACTTGATTTATCTATATAGTAAAGGCACCTCTTTTCTACACGTTGCAAGGTGCAGAAGGTTGAGTGTTGCTGGGTCGTGGTTGCACAGGCCAGAGCTGCATCGCTGGACTTTATTGCAATAGCGGTGGGACACTTGAGGAAAGGGATTACATTTTTGTGTGTGCTCGTTTGAGGATCCTTCAGAGATACAGTTATTGGGATTGCGGAGTTTATATATTCGAAGAGTCTGACAACAGCCATCCACGGGCACGGTTCCATCTTGAGGCACTGAAGGATCTGTGTATAGGCTGAGGGCAACCGTTAGCTCGTGCTCCGTGTGTTGCGTTGTGATTGTGTGACATGACCACTGCATAGCGTTGTGAGTCATGGCATTGATGGCGTCACCTGTATGGCTCACAAACACCTGGGCATGGGCACGCGACATAGCTCCTGAACCTCACTGCTGGTCCTTATAGGTAGGATCTGTAAGACAACCTTAAGCGAAGGAGACAAAGGGGACATCCACCAGGCTCGTGTTTGGCGCGTAAAGGCTTGGTCCCCTAACGGTGTTGTGGGATACGATGGGTGGGTGTGTGGAGGTTCAGTGGTAGATAGATAAATAGATAGATAGATAGATAGGATAGATAGATATTTAATTGACCACAACATTATGTACTTGGATAATCGAAATAATTGTAATAATGGTCCAACAAACACAATAAATAAACACATTAAAATAAAACTGATACTACACATTAAAAAAAATACACCTCTGTCGCCCTCGGGGATGGAGTGCCCGGGTGAGGGAAGCCTCGAGTCTCCTTGATGAACGAAGCATCATTGATAGTAAGTTACCGAGCGCCGCTGGTTGGCTCCCCCCCTACCCCCCACCTCGTCCCTATAGCGCTGGGGGAGGCCTAGCGCCAGGCCACTTACTGTGATTACCATCCCGACACCTCCGTGACTGATTGGCAATACTGATTGTGAAATCTTCTGCGAATGACCTGAAAAAGATGTTGACTCGAGGTAGAGTAGATATCCTATATATCCTACTCGAGTGCAGAGAGTAGAGACCTTGAACTTTGTCAATACTACAGTAACACCCTCTTCTCTACTCTCTTCGCATTACTTTTATTCTATTTTCTATTTATATTTCATGATGCTCATCTTTTCTTGTATGTTTCGTGCCTTTTTCACTCGTATATGCATTCAAAAACGTCTCTACCTCCAAAAATATTCATCATAGAGAAATAGCATTGAACAACAATTGATAACAACTACAAGATATACAATTATTATAAAGATCATTTCTACGTATGTATGAAAATAAAAGTTTTCAAAATATTGTGCCTTCCTTAATTAACTGTCAACATAACGATACCTCCCGTGCCCACCTATAGACCTGCCTTCACCGCCTCCTTCTCCCCGCAGGCCAACACTCCCACAACCGATGCCAGGAGGGCTCGATACCGAGAAGCGGGATGAGCCAGGAGGACAAGTGTGGCTGTTTCTCTCAGCCCGACCACCAGTCCATGGAGTTCTACAGCCCGGTCTTCCCCCACAAGTACCCCAACAGCACCGAGTGTGTCCTGCGGCTGGACGGTAGGTGTGCGTGTGCCCTTGACCAAGCCTGCTGGATAGATAGATAGATAGATAAATAGATAGATAGATAGATAGATAGATAAATAGATAGATAGATAGAAGATAGATAGATAGATAGATAGATAGATAGATAGAGAGTGTGTGTGAAAAAAGAGAGAGAAAGAGAGAGTGTGAAAGAAAGAGAGAGAGAGGAAAAAATATATTGGAGTGGAATAATACTAAGTGCATGAATAGGAATGTGTTCTGTCTGGACGGTCTAGGTGTGCGTGGGCCCGTGACCAAGCCTGCTGCCTCATGTTCTGCACAACCATTCATCCTTGCTGTATTAGTTAAGGTGGTGCGAGTGTATAAAAAATGGAGAACATGGATTTTGAAGACGAATGGGAAATATGGAGATTTTTTTTTTGATAGGAGAAGAACCTCACCGGAGCTGCTGTGTTTCTTGTGCTTACTTGTTAACTAGACACTGCATAGATTAACATCAAGATACCAGTTCGTTTTGTTTGTTTGATTCGCAAGCACCCAGTGTTAAGTAGTGCAGATTTTTGTCACTAAATTTAAATTATTTGGGGACTGAAAATATAGCACGTACTACATGTTTCTCTCATTTCGTTATATATACTTTACATTTAGTATACAGGGAATCAAGTCTAGTTTACAAGAAATTTGGTGTTAAAAAAAGTCGAGAATTGGTTGATTGAGGGGATTGAAAAGATTATCCAGAAAGAGCAAGATATCTTACCCGTATAAATAATTAATAACAGATATAATGAGGTTTGTGTTTGTGGTGGTTTGTATGTAAAGCATTAATAAGTGGTCGGGACAGAAGAGATTCACATGTTCCTGTTCATGCATTTAATAACATTGTTCCACTCCAATCTCTCTCTCTCTCTCTCTCTCTCTCTCTCTCTCTCTCTCTCTCTCTCTCTCTCTCTCTCTCTCCTCTCTCTCTCTCTCTCTCTCTCTCTCTCTCTCTCTCTCTCTCTCTCTCTCTCTCTCTCTCTCTCTCTCTCTCTCTCCTCTCTCTCCTCTCTCCTCCCCTCCTCTCCTCTCCTCTCTCTCTTCCTCTCCTCTCCTCTCCTCTCCTCTCTCTCCTCTCCTCCTTCCCTTCCCTTCCCTTCCCTTCCCTTCCCTCCTCCCTTCTTCCTTCCCTTCCCTTCATTTCCCTTCCTTTCCTTCCCTTTCCTTTCCTTTCCTTTCCTTTCTTTCCTTCCTTCCTTTCCTTTCCTTCCTTTCCTTTCCTTTCCTTCCATACCCTTCCCGTCCCTTCCCTTCCCTTCAATCACCACTCACCCGTCCCTACCCCCAATAATACACACTCCCTCACTCCTTCCCCACAACCCCCCTCCCTCCACTCACAAGCAACACATCACAAAATTTAATCACCCCGCGTCCTCGTCTCCTCCTAACCCGACAGCGGAACACGGCTACTTCATCCGCATCGACTTCAGAGACTACTTCAGCCTGGAGCCCTCGGAGGATTGCCAGTACGATTCCCTGGAGGTGAGGGACGGCGCGCACGGATACTCAGACCTCAAGGGGCGGTACTGCGGCAGTGACTTCCCGCCCATCATCACTTCCAAAGGGCGGCATCTGTGGCTGCGCTTCAAATCCGACGAGACCATCCAGGGCGAAGGCTTCAAGGCGGTGTATAGCTTCGTCAAAAACCCAGGTCAGGAATGATTTGGGTTCGTTCTCTGTCTTTCTTTACCTATGTGTGTTTGTGTTTGTGTGGGAGTTAAGGTGAAAGTAATAATGCCAGTTCGCTTTCTTTTTTTACTTTCGTGTGTTTGTTTGCGTGTTTGTGTTTGTGTAGAAATTATGGTGTAAGTAATCATGCCAGTTCGCTTTCTTTCCTTCTTTACTTTCGTATGTTTGTGTTTGTGTAGGAATTGAGGTGTAATAGAATTGGAAGCGTGTCATCGAGCGTCTAGCCTCATAGGACATTATGGGAAAATCTGACGTTAAACAGAAATATGATGATGAAGTAAGCATGCCATAACGTCCTCTTGTTTTTTATGTGTGTTAGGGGTAAGAAATGGATTTTATTAATAATTTAATGGATGGATGGTGTTGAACGGTCTGATACTTAGCGGCGAATGGGACTTTTTGAAGGGATATGGGTTGTTATGTCGTGATAGAAGAAAAAGAAAATGAATAGTTTTGAAGTGAAATGATGAGGGGCAAGTTGAGATGGTGCAATTTTTTCCCCTTTTCTTCATCTTTTATAGTTTATAGGGAGTATGTAAAGTATATACAGTCAATGCCTCATAACTATCGTGATGCATAATCCTCATATCACTGTCATTAGGAGATAAGAGAAGACTTTCCTTAGATAGATAGATAGATAGATAGACTTTTCTTTTCTCCGTCCGTATCTTTAACTGTGTAACCCTTAAGTATGCTCATATCACTGTCATTAGGAGATAAGATAAGACTTTCCTTAGATAGATAGACTTTTCTTCTCTCCGTCCATACCTTTAACTCAGTGACCTTCAAGTGTGGAGTGTGTAAGGGCGCGATAACCCTTAAGTATGCTCATATCACTGTCATTAGGAGATAAGATAAGACTTTCCTTAGATAGATAGATAGATAGACTTTTCTTCTCTCCGTCCGTACCTTTAACTCAGTGACCTTCAAGTGTGGAGTGTGTAAGGGCGCGATCGAGTGTGATTGTAATGATTGTTTACCTGAGTT
The DNA here is from genome assembly GCA_016584305.1 of Chionoecetes opilio. NCBI lineage: Eukaryota > Metazoa > Arthropoda > Malacostraca > Decapoda > Majidae > Chionoecetes > Chionoecetes opilio. The sequence continues at coordinate 447,518 of JACEEZ010008894.1, read as the reverse complement.
TGTTGTGCATGTATAACTCACTCTGACTTAACTTTTTACCTTGATCGTGTCCTGTGTTCTGTGCCAGTGTGACTAATTATTCCAACTGTGTCATCAGCTTGTGTTGCGTGTTACTTTGTCATGAAGATTGTGTTGCGTGTTTGCTGTGTTACTACTCTACTTTATTGTGTGTGTGTGTGTGTGTGTGGTACAGTGGTACAGGGCGTCACGTGCAGTTTGTCTCTTCATTACGTGTCGCTTAATGAAACACTCCCAAAAGCCTAATTCACATTCTTAATTAAACTCATCTTTTTTGAGGGTGAAAAGGTTTACTTTGTTGCGCAGTAAAGGTGTAAAATATTTAAACTATGATGCAACGGCAGTACACACACACACACACACACGCACACGCACACGCACACGCACACACACACACACACACACACACACACACACACACACACACACACACACACACACACACACACACACACACACACACACACACACACACACACACATAAACTTAATGGAAGAATATAAAAAAAAAAAATTGAAAATATAAAAGGGAATCGCGGAAAAATATTTTTTAAATATTTATAAAACTGGGTAAAACAAATAATCCAGCAGAGTTGTGATATTCATAGTGTTACAGGAATGTTTTTGTCTTAATCCCAGTGTCTATCTGCCTGTTTGTTTTGTCTATCTGTCTGTCTGTCAGTCTTTCTGTCTTTGTGAATAGTTCAGTTTGAATATTTGAAAGAGCCTAGAGCTCATACAGACCGGTTTATAGGTAAAGCATGGCACTCACACATCACACACACCCCATCCCCTTACTTAAGAGAGTAACTGCCGGTATTTGTTAGTGAAAACTCTTTGAGTGGGGATAGAACTGGGACCATACAGCGGGCTGGCACGCTTTAAACCACCGATCACGCGGGCTGTGTGTGTTTGCGTGTATTCGCACCCGTGCGTGCTTTAAAAGAGAGAGAGAGAGAGAGAGAGAGAGAGAGAGAGAGAGAGAGAGAGAGAGAGAGAGAGAGAGAGAGAGAGGAGGGTGGGGGGGGGGCAGGTGTTGCGTGGTGGGAAGAGTAGGGAATGTAGGGAGTCCAGTCAAAATAAATGAGAGGGTGAAGGAGGACAGCAACACTCCCACTGGGCCAAACAGGGCTGCCTGTGTGACTGCTTTCCATCATTATAGTTTCCAAGACTTATAGGCAAAAGAATAATAAAGTTTAAGGCTGCTCCCCACCCATCACTCCCTCCCGCCGAGGCAGGCAGGAAAACTGTGAAGAAAATACTAGTACGCCGTACTACAGTCTTCAAAAACTGCCATTGACTTTAACAGTAAAGGTTGAATGAGAGACATACTCTTGGTTAATGCTATTTGAAAAAACATTTTACACAGGGCCGAAGTAATGGAGTGTGGCAGTTGATGCTAAGTATTTATCTAGTATTTTCTTAAACGCCTCAACCGTGTTACTATTAACTACTTGTGCTGGAAGAAAGTTCCAAATATTAACAACTCTATTAAAGAAAAAGGGCTTTGCTTCATGTGACCGAAATCGCTTACCAATGATCTTGTATCCATTACTAAAGTCTATTCACTTAAGCTGGATTCCTGGGCTGGGAGCTGCTGGATGCCTACCCGAGTTTGTAAGGACGTCGCTGATTGGCTGATAGACTCGGGCTGGGTGGTGATGGTGGTGGTACTTGCCTTGCTGCTCCCAAAACCCTTGCGTTGCCTAAGAAAATTTTTCATTTTTCATTGCTTTACTCATCTCTTACACAAGATAGGCCTATTTTGTTTGCATCAGTGAATCAGGCAGTGATTGGTCAACAATAACACGCCATTCATAACTCAATAGAGTAAAAAATAAAGTCATGACTGAGTATCACAAGAGTAGGCGGATTTTTAGGTTTTCACTGCATTGAAATGTTGTACTCCTACCCTATATTACCAAGCTACCAGATGATATTACCCACCATCGTATTACCCAGCTGAGCCCACCATCGTGTTCATAATACATTGTTGCATATCTTGAGCATAAAAAAAATTACAGTAAGACTACACTAATATTAAGATAATTGAAGGAAAGTAAAATAGTATATAAACATTTTTTCTTGTTTATTTTGCTTCAACTCGCTGTAACTGCATCAGTTTTGGTCGCATTAAATTTTAAAGCACTGTTTCAAAATCCCCATACTTTTCCGCTTCCTATGGTATGTAGCACGTACGAATAAGAAAAAGAGTAGGTGGTCAAAATGGCTAAGAAAGTAAACCTGTTTCAAACTGGTGCCGTGACGGGTTGAGCCTCTGATAGCTCTCCCGATAACTCATCTCTACGTACTGTATAGGGAGCAATGCCAAAGCCGTCTGTATGTAACATACAGACGGCTTTGGCAATGCTCACCCGTCACTGTGCCAGTTTGCAGTAGTAGTTTAACTTTCTTAGCCATTTTGACCACGTACTCTTTTCCTTATTGGTACGTGCTACATACCAAAGGAAGCGGAAAAGTATAAGGATTTTGAAACAGTGCTTGAAAATTGAATGCGACCAAAACCGATGGAGTTACAGCGAGTTAAAGCAAAATAAGCAAGAACAAATGTTTATACACTATTTTACTTTCTTTCAATTATCTTAATATTAGTGTTGTCTTACTGTAATTTTTTTATGCTCATGATATGCAGCAATGTATTATGAACACGATGGTAGGCTCAGTTTAACCTAAATATTATCTGGTAGCTTGGTAATATAGGGTAGGAGTACAACATTTCAATGCATTGAAACCTGAAAATCTGCCTACTCTTGTGATACTCAGTCATGACTTTATTTTTTACCCTATTGAGTTACAAATAGCGTGTTATTGTTGACCAATCACTGCCTGATTCACTGATGCAAACAAAATAGGCCTATCTTGTGTAAGAGGTGAGTTAAGCAAAGAAATATGAATATTTTTCTGAGGTAACGCAAGGGTTTTGGGTTGCGGCGAGGCAAGTACCACCACCATCACCCCACCACCCAGCCCGAGTCTATCAGCCAATCAGCGACGTCCTTACAAACTCTGGTAGGCAGCGAGCAGCTCCCAAGAATCCAGCTTAAGTGAATAGACTATACGAGTAGTGTTTGTCCAATCAATATTCAAATAGTCGTTTATGTTAACATTATCGAAGCCATGGAGCATTTTAAACAGCTCTATTAAGTCTCCTCACAACCTACGTTTTGATAAACTGAACAAGTTAAGTTCCTTCAATCGCTCTTCGTATGGCTTGTTTCGTAGACCGTGAATTATGTTAATAACTTTTCTTTGAACTCTTTCCAGCTTGTCTATAGCTTTTCTATAGTAGGGAGACCAGAACTGAACGCAATATTTAAGATGAGGACGCATGATCAGATTAATTAAAAAGTGTAAGAATGACTTTTTTAGACTTAACTCGAAAGTCCTTTGTATAAAACCGGTTAACAACTTAAACAACTTCTGAATATCATTAGCATGGCGTTGAGGTCGTGGCTTATAATTATTTTCATATCATTTATTTTTTTCTTCGGCAACATTGGGAAGTTTGGATTCGTTCAATGACTAATTAGTTCGATCGTTATTATTTCATACATGCAAAACTATACATTTGCCTGTATTATAGTAAGGCAGTGCTGCTCTGATCCCGGGTCTGCCAAGGCGTCCTGACCGTCGCCAATGTCGCCACAGGATCCAAACAAGACTGGAATCCTCGTTGATCCACACAATCTCCATCCAATACTTTCCATCGGTTTGAGGACGGATCCCTGTCGTCCATTGTCCTCTTCCTCTTCTCTTTTGGTTATTGTATTACCTATCTCTCTTTTTCTCTCCCTTCTTTGACTGCCGCTACATTATTACCTTCTCATCCACCGCCACTTCTTACTCTTTTTGCGGTCATTAGGTCGTCTTTCTCCCCTGCTGTTATAATATCCTCTTCATACTCCCGTTCCCATTTTTTACCGCCACTTACTCCTGCTGCTCCTCCTCGCCCACCCTCAATGTTATCGATAAATTTAGGAAGGTGTCTTTCATGCATCTCTTTATCGGCATTATGTAAGAGTATGTCCTAATAAGGGCGTAGTCTGTGCCGGTGCAGCCTGTTACCCTCCCGCGTTTAGTGGCGCGAGGATGCAGCAAAATATTGAAGCCGGACAAGAGTAGTTCCTGGCTTCCCTGCAATGACGTGAAAAGAGACCAAGATAGTAGGGTGAATAGTCTACAAATAGGATAGTAGGGTGAAGTAAAGTATAGGTAGTAGTAACAAGTATAGGTAGGACCAAGTAAAGGGTGTCCAGGCGCATCACAGAAGTGGATGAACAACTCGCCTCAGAATCGCACAATAAACAAACAAATCAGCATCCAATACAAGCATCTCGAGGCGCCTTGCAACACTTACACCCTTATATCGATGTGCTAATATAAAGAGAAAAGTTCATAAAAAATCGTGGAGTCACTTTGCCGGAGTCACACAAAAAAATATAGCGGGCCACTGTAACTGTTGGTGCCGGCAATGGTGGATCAAGATAGAGGCAATTTTAGTCTCAGGTTTAAAAGTTGCCATTCTCTCTCTCTCTCTCTCTCTCTCTCTCTCTCTCTCTCTCTCTCTCTCTCTCTCTCTCTCTCTCCTCTCGCTCGCTCGCTGGCTGGCTGGCTGGCTGGCTGGCTGGCTGGCTGGCTCGCTCGCTCGCTCTCTCTCTCTCTCTCGCTCTCTCTCTCTCTCTCTCTCTCTCTCTCTCTCTCTCTCTCTCTCTCTCTCTCTCTCTCTCTCTCTCTCTTTTCTCTCTCTCTTCTCTCTCTTTCTCTCTCTCTCTCTCTCTCTCTCTCTCTCTCTCTCTCTCTCTCTCTCTCTCTCTCTCTCTCTCTCTCTCCTCTCTCTCTCTCTCTCCTCTCTCTCTCTCTCTCTCTCTCTCTCTCTCTCTCTCTCTCTCTCTCTCTCTCTCTCTCTCTCTCTCTCTCTCTAAGCACACTCATTTGCTTGTATTTTATTCATATCTTCCATATTCTTATCAACGTTGGATTTAATTAGTTTCATAAGTGACATTTCTTACATGCTTTAGGTTTCATCTAAACTCTAAGGGAAAGAAAATATTAGGAACGTAGAGCTCAGGAGAAACAAATGTGACAGTCGCGTCAGAGAGCCGCCCCGAGCCCCCGGTCATGGCTCTCTGCATGCATGGAGTTGCCCGCCTGTGATATTAACTTTATGATAGTATGTACAGAGTATGATAGTATGTGCGAGTATATACTAACGGTTTGTGTGTTATGTATACAGTGGTGAGTGTATGCTAACGGTTTGTGTGTTATGTATACAGTGGTGAGTGTATGCTAACGGTTTGTGTGTTATGTATACAGTGGTGAGTGTATGCTAACGGTTTGTGTGTTATGTATACAGTGGTGAGTGTATGCTAACGGTTTGTGTGTTATGTATACAGTGGTGAGTGTACGCTAACGGTTTGTGTGTTATGTATACAGTGGTGAGTATATACTAACGGTTTGTGTGTTATGTATACAGTGGTGAGTGTATGCTAACGGTTTGTGTGTTATTGCCCAAGCTCGCTTCGCTCGCTTGGACACCTATTTCAGCCGAAATCAGGTGTCATATAGACTTGTAAAATGTTTCCACGAATTCTTCTTCTTCATCTTGTGACTACTTGTGTAGGGAGCGGGTAAACAGGCGTAAAGGAAGAAATTTGGCACAAAAGGTTATATTTCGTCTCTTAACTCATTGTCCAAGCGAGCGAAGCGAGTTTTTAGCATTTATGCTAAATTTCGTAATATATTGTGCCTGGCGACATTACTGCAGTGGCGAAAGTAGTGCATTAGTGTAGTGGAAATAAAATGTTTTCGACTCGTAGTCCTCACAATAACAGTCTGAGCCGAGGAGACAGGCTGCTTGTGTTAGGCCTCATATAACCACTATAACTCGTGTTTCTAATGCCGTTATAGGTGTTATTTAGGGTTAGCGTGGTGTTATATACGTGGTAGGGTGTGTGTGAGGTGTTAAATATGCCATTTCAGCCGTGGGTACAGAGAGGAGTTGTCCAAGCGAGCGAAGGGAGCTTGGAGCTTGATTCGCATTTAACAATTATGAAATACCACCACCACCACCACCACCACCCCACCACCACCACACCACCATCACCACCACCACCACCATACCACCACCACCACCACCATTACCACCACCACCACCACCACCACCATACCACCACACCACCATCACCATCACCACCACCATACCACCACCACCACCACCATTACCACCACCATACCACCACACCACCATCACCACCACCACCACCACCACCATACCACCACCATACACCACCACCACACCACCACCACCACCACCACCACACCACCACCACCACCACCACACCACCAACCACCACACCACCACACCACCACCACCACCACCACCACCCACCACACCACCACACCACCACACCACCACCACCACCACCACCACCACACCACCACCACTACACCACCCACCACACCACCACCACACCACCATCACCACCACACCACCACCATCACCACACCACACACACCACCACCACCACCACCACACCACCCCACCCACCACCACCACCACCACACCACCACCACACCACACCACACCACCACCACCACACCACCAACCACCACCACCACCACACCACCACCACCACCACCACCACCACCACCCACCCACCACCACACACCACCACCACCACCACCCACACCACCACACCACCACTACACCACCACCACACCACCACCACCACCACCACACACCACACCACACCCCACACCACCACACACCACCACCACCACACCACCACCACACCACCACACCACCACCACCATCACCACACCACCACACCACACATCACCATCCACCACACCACCACCATCACCACCACACACCCACACCACCACCACCACCACCACCACCACACCACCACCATCACCACCACCATCACCACACCACACCATCACCACCATCACCACTCACCACCATCCACCACCACCACCACCACCACCACCACCACCCACACCACCACCCCCACACCACACCATCACCACCACACCACCACTCACACCACACCACCATCACCACACCACACCACACCACCACCACCACCACCACCTACCACCACCACCACCACCACCACCATCACCACACCACACCACCACCACACACCACCACCACTCACCACCACACCACCACCACCAACGCACACACCACCTCACCACACCATCACCCACACCACCACACACACCACCACCACCACCCCACCCATCACCATACCACACCACCACACACACAACACACCACCACCAACCACCACACCACACACACACTCAACCATCACCACACCACCTGCCATCACCACACACCATTCTTAAACCACTCTTATTTTCTTTTTCACATTTTTTCAAGACACAATTACACCTTATCTTTTCTACTGTAAACCATGTACCACGAACCACCATCACATGACAGGACTGGATGACCAGCTTACGGTTGGTGTCAGTTTATAGAACTATTTTAAGGTGAGGGTATTTAAAAAGTTGACTTTAGCCTGTGCGAGCTTGGACACGTTCCACATCTTTAGTGTGGACGTCTATTTCCTAGTGTATACAGTGGTGAGTGTATATTAACGGTTTGTGTGTTATGTATAGCTGTGAGTATATACTAATGGTTTGTGTGGTATGTAGGTCCTTTAGTTATGTAGCCTTTGATCCTTTTCCTATCCATCGGTAAACGCTCATGTGACAGCAGAGCTCCCTGACACTGATTACCCCGTGCGTCTTGCCATGCAGCAGGCACACCGCGGCCGCAGGTGGACCCATGCCTGTTCGAGCTGTCTGGCGTGCAGGGACTCATCTCCCACGAGAACATCACGGAGGAGCGGCTCAACTACACCGTCACCTACAACTACCCTATAGACTGCACCTGGATGGTCAGAGTCAAGCCCAACGAGAAGGTGAGAGACATTATTACACCCAATGCTCAGCCATTTATTGTTAACGTATTCTTAGAGGCGGCTATTCATGCTGACGACACTGTTACCTCTGAAAAGTGTCCATAATATCTCAGGCTGTGCATGTGTGTGTGTGTGTGTGTGTGTGTGTGTGTTTGTGTGTGTGTGTGTGTGTGTGTGTGTGTGAACAGCTCGCTCTTTATCCTTTTTAATGGCTTGGCGCAGCGTATCATGGTTGTAATGAAGGTGAGGCCGTAATGGGCTGGACGGGTAATTCCCGGTGAGGCATGGAGGCGAGTGTCGTGCATGCGTGAAGGGGGAAACTTGTCCGCTGCTTCATCAGGCTGTGCGATAAATACAATGAACGTCGCGGCGCCGAGGCTCCTGCTGAGTCTCGCCGATCTCTCGAGTCTTCAGGTCCGTGTTTAGTGAACTGCTGATTCGCTCTTTGGAATTCGCCTCCACAAACTATGTTAATTTCCATTTTTTTCCACTGGGGATGAGGCACATTCCAGCGTATCTCAGGCCAGGCCGAGCGGACGGTGTGTTTGCCCCAAGACTACAAACCCGGTGCCTGGAGGGGTGCATGCAGCTTGGTGTTTGCACTTCCTAAGCACGTAGCTGGCCTTCGCGAGCCGTATCTTAGACGTAGAGAAAAAATTGGTTGCCGTGAAGTATATTTTTGGCTTATTCGAGGAAGCTGCAGGGTTGTTTTTCTGAATCTATTGGCGATCGTTGTCTTCTGAATGACGGTGGACGAGGCGAAGTGTTGTGATCGTGTTGGTAGTGGTGGATGTGACCTTGATGTCATCCCGCCATGATCCACGCACGCAATACAATGTGGTGGATCGCTCCACTGCTGCCTCACCACGCTGATGCACGGCACAGCCAACGCTTCCAATGCCGAACAGAATTTCCATCAGCGTTTCCGTGAACACTGTCAAATGCAATATTCTTGAGTAAGGATTTCTCGGGGTAATCCTTGCTTATGAAAACCGTGTTCACCCGTATGTAAATTGTTTGAAATCTATCTACACACGCGTGTGTGTATATATATATATATATATATATATATATATATATATATATATATATATATATATATATATATATATATATATATATATATACTATACTGCCGCAAAGCCGCCCTCCGGGCGGACTTTTTGGCTAGCTCCTGCGGAGGGCTAATGGTGGGCCTTCGGCCCACCACCTGTGTTTGGTGGGCCAAAGGCCCACCAAACACAGACTCTCCAGATAGCCCCTTCTAGCTTTCCTGAAATCATGGATGTAGAAATGTATGTATTAACGCCAACCTATTCACATCACCCCCAACCCATTCACTCACCCATTACCCATCACCCCCCACCCATTCACTCACCCATTACCCACCACCCTCCACCCATTCACTCACCCATTATCCATCACCACAAACCCATTCACTCACCCATTACCCATCACCCCCCATCTATTCCCTCACCCATCACCCATCACCCCCCATCCATTCACTCACCCATCACCCCACACCCATTACCCATCACCCCACCCATTCACTCACCCATTACCCATCACCCTACATCAAGGTTTCCTCAATTCTCGCAACCCACTTTTTTTCACAATTCTCGCTAATAGGCTGCTTAAAAAAAAAAAAAAAAAGTGATCGGATCATCTCATAAATGGGCTTAAAACCTTCCCCTGCTCGAGCCGGTTCCAAAAGTGTGCCATATGAGGGGATTCCGCCACAGGGGGCGGCACCTGGAGCGGTTACACACACACACACTTTCGCTTATATTATTATAGATATATGTGAGTGTGTGTGGGTGGGTGTGCACACACACAAACGCGCGCGCGCGCGGAAAACATGATAGCATATACGTATAGTATGTATTTATTACTGACATGTAATTGTTGAATCATTGGAGAATTCCATGATTTTAGTAAACATATATTCAGGCATGAGCAATGATTCCTGTAAACAAGAATTTCTTCGAGAAGCTCATGTTCCAGAAAACTGGAGTTTGACAGCGTCGTAGACCGTGTTTGCCCGGGCAGAGTGTCTTTATAAAACATCCTTTTACTGATGACTAATAATAATGAGAAAAGTAGATCAGTCCCCTGTCATTCCTGTGCCCGCGGCCACCTCCGCGTCCAGACCCCGCACGTGCTGTGCCCCGCTAACAGGCGGCCACGCGTTGAGGCGAGTTATATGAAAAAGGAATTCGATAACCCAAAGAATGGAAGGAGAACGGTAAGGTAGCGAGATGCGGTCATGTATTATTAGTCGTGGGTGGTGGGGCGCGTGCCGGGCTGCATATTCCGGTTCTTGGAATAGTATGTGGTATAGGGATGTCTCTAGCCAATCACCGTTGTCCAAGCACTTGTTGTCACATTAGGCTGGAGCTGATCATTGGGTTAGAATTTGTGTTTTATTTAACATCATTTTTTTACTCTAGGTTGAGTTGGGTTAGGTTAAATTATACAATTTAATAAGTAATCTTAATTAAACATGCAGATTATATCCCAGTAATCGCTTAAGCTCACCCTAATATGACGTCATGAGCTTGGACAACGGTGATTGGGTTGAAACATCCCCATGTTTCCATAACCCACCCCCATACTATTCCAGAGATCGGGAATATGCGGCTGGGCTGCGGTTACCCCCAGTGCAGCTAAACTTAATTTTCTTGTCCTCTTTTGATTGTTACTGTTCATGGAATTTCCGTTCTGATGACGGACACTTTCGTCTCATCGCTCTGGCCGGAAGGGAAGCAACACCAGAGGAACGCGGCGCTCAGCTGACTAATAAGAAAACTATCGATGTAGACGTATGTTTTCCGTGCACTCGTGGGGTTAAGGCAGTGCTGCTTAACCTTTGTACCACCACGCCCCCTTCAGTAGTGGTCCTTGCCTCCATCCCCCCTTCTACTGCTTCTACCAAGATATTTCAAAATAATCCTGAATCAGAATGAAAAACTGAAGAAATGTGATAAAATGATAATAGTAATAATAATATTGATAATAATAATAACAATAATAAGGACAATAATATCAACGATAATAATTATGATGATGATGATAATGATGATGATAATAATACTGATACTAATAACAATCATAATAGTAATAATAATAACAATAAATAATATTGCATACAAATCTGCAATGTTAGTTAAACCTGGCAAGGCGTCACCGCAGAGTTCATCACCCAAACTTGCTTCCCTGTAGCGACTTTCTTCGTCTTCCTCTTGAACGACCTTCATGTTAAAGCGAAGGCTGAGCTTAAAGTTATATACTTGACACTTCTTCCTTTTCCTCTCTCGGTTCACGCCCCCCTAGGTAATTACCCACACCTCCCTAAGGAGACGCGCCCCCCAGGTTCAGTACCGCTGGGTTAAGGAAATTGTCAGTACTTTCTGTAATGCCCGCCAAGAAGTATTATGAGGATGAGACGACCGATGAGTGACGGTAATTGTTGATGAGCATACCAGCAGGGTGGGGAGCTAAGGGCGTGGCTAGAGAGAGAGAGAGAGATTAGCCTACTATAATTTGATATTATATGAAAGAAAAAGAAATAATAGTGTTAAGGGAAAAACATAACACGGAGTAAGGTTTTCCCACTCTCTTTCTTTCCTTCCTGCCACTTTTTTCATTTTTTCTGTCTCTCTTTTCCTCACTCCGTCCCACCCATGGCACTCACCTTTTGTCTGTACCAGCCCCGCCCGCCTAGTACCTGCACCTACATCCACTCCCACTGAGTGCTACCCTTTGAGAGAGAGAGAGGAGAGAGAGAAAAAAGAGAGAGGAGAGAGAGAGAGGAGAGAGAGAGAGAGAGAGAGAGAGAGAAGAGAGAGAAGAGAGAGAGAGAGAGAGGAGAGAAGAGAGAGAAGAGAGAGATATACGAACTGGCTGAAAAAGTGGGGAATTTAGAAGGCGGAGGAAAAAAGCACATTGAGTCCTATCAGTGAGACTCTCGATGCTCGAGCATCATCCGTCCCGCTCTGGGTTAGACTACGCTCAAGGTCATCTCCTCGCAGATCTACCTGCCTCAGTTGCATCTTAGAGCGGAGAACCTCTCTCTCTTCTCTCTCTCTCTCTTCTCTCTCTCTCTCCTCTCTTCTCTCCTCTGCTCCTCTCTCTCTCTCGTCTCTCCTCTCTCTCTCTCTCTCTCTACTCTCTCTCTCCTCCTCTCGATGCGACTCTTTCTGCTTCTCTGCATTTCCTAATTTTGTCTTGTCCTCGTCGTCAGCCTCTTCACACTGTTTTTCTCTTACTCTCTCTCTCATCTCTCTCTCTCTCTCTCTCTCTCTCTCTCTCTCTCTCTCTCTCTCTCTCTCTCTCTCTCTCTCTCTCTCCTTCTCTCTCTCTCTCTCTCTCTCTCTCTCTCTTCTCTCTCTCTCTCTTCTCTCTCTCCTCTCTCTCTCTCTCTTCTCTTAATTCTGCTTTATGTTCTTATCTATAGGTGTAGATATACGTAAGGGCATAGACCACTGTATACCTGGACTGTTCACGCGACAATGTTTTGAATTGCGGGGCTGCATAGGGGCC